>JARHVA010001363.1:610000-1135000 GCA_037957365.1 Torreya grandis | reverse complement strand
TTCTATGTGGATCTAAGACTAAATTGTTTACTTTTATACATGTGTGATAATTTAAACATGTCCTTGTATGTTCTTTGTATTTAAATGAGTGAAATTTGAACATGTACCTTGTATGTGCCGCCTTGGCATTCTATTATGTGTTGTGCATGTAATCTTTGATTTTGAGTGTCATGGCCATGACACCTTGATTACTTATTTTCTTAGATATAGATTCCATTATGGACATCATGCATCCACTTAGCCCTTCTAAATCCATGATTTATATAATGCATTCCTTCCTAAGTAGTTTTAATCAACATTATATACTCAGTTGATCAATTATTTATGTGATTTATTATCACATGTATTTAGACACACCTAATATGAATTCATATTTCCACATGCATCTTAAATTATTACTATGCTTAGTTTACATACATAATGATGCCATGATTTTCCATGTTGTCAATATTATCCAGATTTCCCTTTTTACATCATAACAACCTATTACATAACTTTTTATTTAAAGATAAGTTCTTACACAAGCACAAAAAATCACCTCAAAAGAGAGGGCATTCATGTAGTTTTATCTTAGAGACTAGACTTCCTAGATCAGTACATAGACATGATTTAATAGAAAGTACATAGTTGACATAGTTTTAGACTCAAAATAGATAGAAATTAACTTGGACATGAGCACTAGATTAGACATGAGAGAAATAATATAGTGTCCTTCCAAATGATGTTGTATAAATGCCTAAAATTCATGCACTTACATAATTCCTTAGAATCATAGTTTACTTAAAAAATACTGAGTAGTTTCAAAGTCTCAGTTTCTAGAATTACTCAATTTTATCTCAAATTTGCTCAGTTTGGGGGCAATCATGTCTGGCATGTTGTTCTAATTTAGCAAAAAAAAATCTCATAATCATAATTTTTTTACTTAGTATTATAATCTATATGAACTAGATATTAGTTTGGGGGCATGTTCATGGCACATTATTTTCTCATTGATTAATTTGTTACATCAATCTTATAGATGAAATAAAAAGTTCATGTCATTCTCCATGTTGTATACACTAGAATGAAATCATACTCAATATTTGAACTAGTTTTATTTCAATTTTATGCTAGTTTTATAATTTAATTGAACCTTATTCCATCTAAAGTGATTGGTTCAGTATTTGTACTAGTACTTATTCTAGTTTTTACACCATAAATGTCTATTGGGATTCATACAAGGATTACAATATTATATTACTACCCTAGGTATGCAATGATAAATTTTTAAAAAATGAGTTCTTAAGCATACTCACCCATCAATGAGGATTAGGGAATGCACAATTCAATCCAAGATATTTAACTTTAATGACACTACAAGTGTACAACTCAACATAGTCACTAGTTTTACACAAGGAAAACACAATGGTTCATGTACCCAATTAGTTGTATTATTTCCTTTTAACTCTCTAGTTCATTATATTTAATTTTCAGATATTCATCTTAAGTAAAGACTATTATTACATATGTTTCATTGTAGGTTTTTCCATGGAGAATAGTTCAATGTTGTGGCCTACATTTAGGACTCCTCTTCACATATAAGTTTAAGTACACACTCTTTTTAATTTTACTCCACTAATTTCACTTTGATTCATTACTATAATAAATGTGGGAAAATTTAAAAACATAAATTAACATTTAAGCTAAAATTGTGCACTTATGACCACTTTCCTAAAACTTAGATCATGACCTATCTTAGGGCCCTTTTTATCAATTTTGATCACCTTTTATACTATTATGAGATGATAAGTGAACATAAATGTAATCATCTATATTATTATCAGCCTTAGACATATTTTATACCCTAACTAACCATCAACATTGTTAAATCACCCATCAGACAAGAGCACCCTAGGGGCTGCTCTAGTGTCCTTGTCCCCCTCTCCTATCTTCCCACCAAATAATGAATAATTTGAAAAATTCAAAGGTATAGGAAGGTCGACTTATGTCCTTAGTGAGCCCCATTTGAATTAATTTCAAATATATGACTATATAAACATTTTTCAAGCAGTTTTTACAAGGGAAAGGATTCCACATCAAAAAGCACCAGAATCATAATTGTACATTAAGTGTAAAGTAACTATTTTTCCCAATTCTAATTACATACATCCCTAATATCCAGAGCTCAATTATAAATAAATTTTATAGGTTAAAATTTAAGTCACATAATCATATAATTATTTCAAAAACACCTAATATATTGTACAAGTTATTCACACATCACCATAACATGGGATAACTACATGAAGTTTGATCCCTCTTTAAAGTATTGGTATTTAGTAAATGCTCAAAATATGGGGTGTTAAGGTCTCACCCATATTCAAATACTGACCCATTTTTTCCCATTATTTTACATTTATATTCACATATATAAAGAGTCAAGTTTTTTGAAGAAAAATCAGTCATACATCGGTCTCCACAAATGATCATAAACTCCCACACCATATACAAGCTCTAAAGATAAGGACACAAAGAACCATCAAACCCTAATTTACTCTCTATTTATGGGCATGAGTTCCCTATTTTGTATATAAGTTTCACCCCTCTAATGTCCTATTTCTAGTGTTATTTTCTAGGCCTATATCTATCTCCTGATTCCTAGTTCCAATCATCAGACCTCCCTATACAATAAATTTCAACTTTTGATTCCTCTCACCAATGTAGTTTCCAATTGATTATTTATTTGTCATTACACTTTGTTATGTTTAGTTAGTTTTTATAATACAATAGTGCTAAATTAGTTAACACTATAATTTTTATATTATTCTCCTAATTTTACATAATAATGTTGTCACTTAGGGTTTTCTATAAATCCAAAATTTGATAAAATATCTTCTTTAGGTCCCATATAAACTTACAAAACATTTTTATGTTCCACCATATAAAAATGGATTTTAAAGCCAAAATCATTGAAAAGGGTTAATTTTCCTTTGTAAAATATTGAGATTTAATTAATTATTTTGCATGTTTTTCAAGGTATAAAACATCTTCAAATAATTTTAATGTTATGTTTAGTTTTTTTTTTACATCTGGTGCTTATTTTTTTGACAAACCCTTTAGAAGGGTGCTACCATTTTTATGTGGGTCACCTTAATTAATTGGTTGGTGGTAACTGATGTGATTTCATGACATATGTTTAAGACCCTAAGGGGTCATCACTCTTGGTTAGGTAGATAACCACTAATTAGGAATGTAAGCATTCACATGGAACACAACTATCTGTAACTCCGTGTCTATTTTCATTAATTAAAAGGGTGGTCAACATGTGTTGACTGCTACCCTTGTTGACTATAGCATTAATTTATTACATGGTTAACACCAAAAAAATACCAATACTTATCATTATACATTATAATTATTATTTAATTCAATCAAAATTTAATTAAGAATTAAACCATGACTTTTATAAAATTTTAAACTTGTATATATTTAATTTACCAAACCATATATTTAAAACAACATGTATGTCTTTTCATTCAACTAATTTGAAGGCCAAGAGGTGGGTTGATTTAAAAAAAGGACCTCCCTCAATTTTACATGCCCTTCCGTATGACATAATTTTTGAGGTATGAAACATTGTATTTTTCCATAAATGATCTCTTTCTCAAATATAGGTGTTTTTAGAAATTTTTAAATTAATTATACCACTTTTGTTCTAGTGATTGTAGAGACCTGGATATCTAGAGGAAGGGAAACACAAAACTGTCCCCCCTTAAAATTTCATGTTTTTTTTTATGGAAGATGTTTCAAGACTTGAAATTATATGGTTATCGATATATGATGATTTTCTCATTGGGAGGTCTTTTTTAGACTATTTTGATGATTTTGGGATCTTAGAAGCCCATAATGAGTTGACCCAAAAATGGAACTTCATTATTTTTATGCCCTCTATCATATGAAACAATTTTAAAAACCTAAAACTATGTTTTGAGAATAAATTTACCTTAACTTGCCTTCAAAACCATTAATGCTTGTCATGGAGGTTGAATCTCCCTAAGACATTTTTTGAAACTATAAGAGATTAAGACCTCTTGAAATATTTATGAGAAGATGGGTACCATAAAACAAATTCAAGTATGTATGTATTAAAATACAATTAAAATATGAATTAAACAAAAAATAACAAAAAGTTTGGAGACTACATTAATGGTAGTCATCTAAGGCTAAGGAAGGAGAGGAGGAATGACTGATGAGCCCATAAAATGGCTCATTATATCCATAAAATAACATCTTTTTTCTTGAATAGTAAGTGGATCTAAATGTAATTTCTAAAATTATGGTTTATTTACAATAAAATAGAAAGTATATATCATGGATATGTCTTTAGAACTCATTGTTATCTATTTGTTAGCTATTACTAATGATTATTGGGGAAAATATGTCAATAAGTACATACACAATCCATACTAAATTAAGAATGATTCAAATATGAAGAGTAACCATTCAAGAATAATGTTAGAGTAGTCTCAGAATCTTCTACAACAAGATTCAATATTTTCATCAAGTTATGGACTCATATAGGCTTACTACAAACTCCCACATTAGCTATGAATTATAATAGGCTTATTATAATATCTATGGATTATAATAAGGTTATTACAATAGCTACATATTACAATAGGCTTGTTACAATAGCTACAGATTACAATAGGCTTGCTATGGACCAACTATAGATTACAACATGATTGTCATAGACCAGTTATGGATTACATCAGATCAGCTATAGACTAGTTATGGATTACATCAACCATCTATGGATTTTAGTAGGATTGCTACATATTTTAGCAAGCTTGCTACGAATATTAGCATGTTACTATGGATTTCAATAGACTTCAACAAAACTACTAAAAACTATTTGGAAGGTATTTATAAGAGCATTCTAATATTCCATCTATCACAAAGAATGCTTTCCATTTAGATTCTTTCTATATATATATATATATATATATATATATATATATATGTATAGAATTTACATTATAGATTGTATTCGAATATAAATTTATGTAATTTGATTTCAATAAATAGCTCTCTCCATATTAGGTGGAGATTAAGATTATTCTCTAATATATTTATTTATTAGAATAAATATCTCTCCATATTTTATGAATATCACAGTTCTTACTCCTAAATAAGGTGTTGGTTAGAAGCATGAAATTATAAATGCAACCTTTTACACCCGAATGAATAATCAATAAATATAACTTTTCTTTCCATTATTATGAGAAGTCCATTCTAAAGCTTGTGTTCTAAGTGAAATCCTATTTCAAGGAATGAGTTGGCCACTCATTTCAAGGAAGTGGATCAATGTATTTATGTTTATTTAGCTATTCAATAATTATTCTTTTTACTATAAATTATTATATTTTTTATTTGTTGCTATAAACATTTATTTTGTAAAGATTTTCATAAACCTACATGTATTTTATTTGTTTGTCATTTATTTTCAATTCAGCAATTTACATTTTGCAAGTATGATTTACTTTTTGCAAGTGTGATTTAATTTCATGCAAGTGTGCTTTAATTTTTTCAAGTGTGATTTAATTTTTATGAGTGTGTTTTGATTTTTTTAATTGGTAAGTGTGGAGTGTGATAGAATGAACCATTTTCCTTAGGTATCTTTCTCCTTTTGTATACAACCTTTAGACACCAACCATGGATTGGCATTATTAAATGAAGGGGATTGATGACCCCCATTAATGACTATGGAAAAGTCATCCTCCAACACCTCCTCCATCCTTTCCAAAATATGAATTTTTGATTTAATGTTTATTTTGAATATTTTATTGATCGACATGAGTATTTATAGAGCTTACTTACCTTTGACCAAATCAAGTTGTCAATGTTGAATTGATCCAACTACTAAGATGGAGTGTTTCATCCGTAGGGGGGTTATTTGTGATTTTTTAGACCCATTTAAAGGTCATATGGGAATTATATGATATTTATTTGATCATTTTTGTTTAATTTTAATTGAGTTAAAATTATATTATAATTATGAATTAAGTGTGACTTGAGCCCTGTGATTGGCCAAATTCACTTAGATACATTTTTTAGCACCGCAATGAGTTAGATAGAATTTTTTGATCTAGTGGTTTCTTAAACATATCTTGCCTTTTTAGAGATTATTTTCTATGACTTAGGTTTATGGTGCCTACTATTATAGATTATGTATTTTTAGGCTTGTTTGATTTCCCATAGGCTGATTAGAGCAAGTGGGGAAAATATGGTTACATACGACCATGTGACCACTTGCATATTTCCATCCATGTTGCTTGGGAATGTGAGTTTGTATGGATTATTTTTTCATGTACTTCCACATTTTTGTATAGCCAATGGCTAAGAAATTGTTTTATGATGTGAATTATACATTATTTTAAAAATGGGGTTTTTAAGTGGTTTAATCATGCAAATTTTGGGCATGACATATACTAATTATGCCACATAGACTAATTAATAAGTGTGTTCCTCCATATATGATATACATTTTTTAATATATGACCATAAAGATAGATGTATTTGATTATGCTAATTACTACCACATTTCTATCACTATAATGTTGTGACAATAATTACTAGATTGACTTTCAAATTTTTTAAATTAAATCAGCTAATGTACTTGGGTATTTATATATAATTATATAATTAAAATTAAGACCCTATTTGAATTAAAATAAATATAAAATGGTTCAAAAATTCGATAAGATGGGATGAAAAACCCTTAAGGGAACTAATGGGAAAAATACCTAAAGCCCCCAAAAAGTACATTGTATGATTGTAGGCCCATAAAACATATAAGGGAATTTTTAGGGGGAAAAATAGAGGGAGATAAGGAAAGAGAGAGGATGGGGAGAGAGAATAAATAGGGGAAAAAAATGCCAATAATGTAGGATTTTGATCAATAACTAATAAACACATAGGTACCTAGAATAATGTAATTTTATAACTAATAAATTATTATAGTCCATTTTAAGGTGTCTACACATATTTATAAGGGTGTAATAATATATTTTTTTTTATTATTTATAGTTTGGTTATGGGTGTGACACATTTTATTTTTGGTCGTAATATGTAGAAATTACCTTTATAAGTAAAATTATGTTCAAAACTCTAAATGTCTTTATTTTAGTCATGCATTTTTGAAATTAAAATTGTGAATTTATTGAAAATTAAATATGGAATTTATTCATAGAAATTAAAAAATTAAAATTTTATTTTTTTGTGTAATGAAATTAATAACATATAAGATTTATACTAAAGATAATTTTATGTAAAATTAGTTCAAATAATTAGGAAAATTAGGATTTAGGACCCCATAGTTAGATCAAATATAGTCATCTACACAATAAGTAGTTTTATTTAGAAAGGCTGGAATTGCCATGCTCCATATATAACTTCTCATGAATAACTTCATTAAGGAAGATAAAACATCCATTTGATTTCTTATCACCCAAATGTAACTGCAAAAATATGAATAATGTACACCATTTTTGTCTAGAAACATGGGAATATGTCTCTCAAAAATTAATGAATTAATTTTTATATAATAATTTAATAACCAAAAACACCATGTATCTCTCCACATAACCATTTAAAGTGAATTTAGTATTGTAAACCCACTTGAACTTGAAAATTGTTTTTCCTTGAAGATAGGGTATCAAACCTGTATTAATATAATTTATAAAAGTCCAAACTCTAATTTCCCATTGGAATAATGTTTATATTGTGGATTATCAGTATCCATAACCCCCATTATGAGTGCATAATTTATTATCTAATTTTCACTTCCAATTTTCTAAGTAGCACTTTTAGCCTCCTCAAATATTTTAGCATCCCACTTATGATGACTAACCTTCCTCTAAGAGTAATAATATTCTAAATTATAAATGATATAATTTTATCTCCTTATACTGAACATCCACAAGACTGATAATAAATTAAAAAATTAATACTTAACACCATATTTACCTTGTCAAGGCTTGACATTTTCACCCTACTCCACAAGAACTTATATATTATTCATGCAGATATCACTCCATATTTACCTTGTCAAGACTTGATATTTTCACCCTAATCTCCAATAAATTATATAGTATTCATGTGAATTTGATTTATAATTAGTTGTACTCCATATATGTTTTAAGATATAGGTTAATTTTAATGAAAGATATAATGGGAAAATAATGATGTGATGGAATGATGACATTAAATTACCTTTTGTTCAAATATATTTATTTATGTTATTTTGATGTGTAATTATATATTAATGTTATGTGAAAATATAGGTAGAGAATGTTAGTGTTAAAATATAAACCTTGAATTTTGATGAGGTAAATGTAAAAATATATGGGATCTTTGACAACACTTTAACTCAATATCCTTTAGTCAGGGTTTGGACACAAGCACCAATATATAAGATGGTTTTTTATATCCTCTCTTATAGCTATACAACACCAAGGGGAGAATATGTAATAATTTTTTTTTATTTAATAGAAAATTTTACAAGTCCACCTAAATCTTATTAATTAATGCAACCCAAAATGACTATGAGCCCTATTATTTTATCACTAACAACATAGACATGTACATTTATGCACATGTTTAGATCTAGACTATAGCCAATAAATATTAAGTATCATAAAAGTGACTATTACTTACAAATCAAAGGTGAATTCCATTTCAACATTTATGTTATTACTAAAAAATTCCCCCAACACCAAAAAAATACAAAAAATGTGACAACAATGATGTTTAACTGATATCACAACACATAAAAATGTATCTATATCATAAAATGACTCAATTTTGAAAATTAATGGGACAAGACTCACTCAATTGTAAAATATGTTTACAATTAAAATTGTGAGTTCCCGTTAAATGAATAGTTTGGATTTTCCCAAATAGTAATAAAATGAGTAAATTACTTGGGTAATGTACAACTATCTTAATACATACATGGTGTTACAATGTTTATTACATTAATATGAATAACCCATTTTAGATATAAACAAATAAGTATAGGGCTCTTCATAATAGATAATTCATAGAATATTATTTGGAATTAAACTTTGAATTATCACAAATAATATGGGAAAATATTTAGTAAACATTTTATAAAAATACCAAAACCAATGACTTACTATCCATTGAGAAACATTCAACATCTACTCACATAATTCATGAAAACCCTAAAAAAATAATGTTTAAGATATAATATACTCAAACTAAAATAGACTATGTGATTGATACACTTGAGTAAGTTTAGTTCTTACATATGAATTCCATTAATAATCTAGGAATAATGTCCTAATGATCATAACAAACAACTAATACAACAATTTTTTAACATAGAATAAACCCAAAATCAAATCACAAGATGTAGTATAGGGATTTTTTTAAAATATCTCCATAGTCCCTACTACATGTTGGGATATAGTTTGATGACCATTTCCTAGTATCAAGAGACCTTAAATCTCCATGAGTTCTAATAAAAGTTAGAAATATCCTTTATGACTTGGATCAAAAGTCAAACGACTTATCAATGTAAAAATTTTCCGAAAACACAAGGAAGATGATATAGTGAGTATTTCATTAGAATAAAATCACTTACAATTTGGAAAAAAAGAAAAAAATAAATAACAATTCATCAACATGTAAAATTCCTTATGTTTTTTATTGAAAGAGAAGAGAAGCATCTTTGAAATGATGAGAAGACATAATGCCACATGACAACAACTTAAAGTATTCCACATACCTATTTACAATATACCTAATCATACATGCATTTTCAACATGCACATCATCATAGGGACAAATTATCAGTTGATAAATCAAGCTTATTCCTTCATAATGGAGCATTTAATGAATTTTTCAACACATAAAACATGGAAGACATAAAAATATTTTAAACATTATTACACATAATCAAGACAAAACATTCATGCACAGGTCCTCTTATCTTTGAATTATCTATGGGTAGATGTATCATTTTCATCCTTTGAATAAATAATTGTCACATGAAAACTAATCCTTTTTTGGTTGTTCCAATGGCTTGCGTAACATGAATTTATTTTCCAAGCATACACACCCATTAAAAATCATACATAAAATCTCTATAATTATGTACCAATTTTTTTCAAATTCACAATTTTAAAAAATATCTTGAAATAAAATTTATAATAAATTAAGTAAAACACAACAAAAAAATACCACATCAAAAGATATGGGTTTTTCCCCCTCTATGTATGCACATGCCAATGCATGACATCAACTTTCTTTTTAATTTTTAATTATTTTATAAACCATAAAATTCAATTTATCCATTAATTTAAACATGGTGTTTTATCAAATTTTTTAATTAAGAGAGTTTTAATCCTAATTAGATAAACTATTGAGTAAAATCAAAAGACTAAAAATAAGCAATAAATGAAACAAACTAATTTGGAACTTACTAAATTCATAAATATGCTAAAAGGGGAAATTTTCAAATAAATACATATTAGTTATAAATTAAATGTTTTGGTGTGTAAATATAACTTTGAAAATGAATTTGTTACTCTATAATGATGTTAATTTAGAACAAGGCTTCACTTTGATTTGGAACAAGGTCATTAAAATTAGACAGGGGTGGCCTACATCATTGTCCTTAGGGTATGATATAGTATAAGAGGGTTTTATATTTGTGATTCATATAACACTTCAGTTGCATATATATTTCATGTTTGACTATACAAAAGCTATCGATATGTTTAATAAGCCACTTTGTACCTTCTTATTCACCAAAACCCCTAACTTAATGACAAAAAAGGATGAATGCAATAACATAATTAAAAAGAGTTCGTATTTGAAGTTTTGATTTACCTCACCACCAATTGTGTTGAGAATTATCTACATACCAATACTTTCAAGATGGATCAAACCATATATTTCTCCCATGCTACAATTGTGTGTGTGAAAATTTGGTGTAAAGTGCAAAATGTTGATGCAATCCTAGTGTGATTAACTGCCTTTGATAATGAATTGTGACCTTAGATGTGTACACATACTTATCTTAGGGATAATAAGATTTTTTGGACTCTAGATTAATAAATGGAGGTATTTTTCTCTCAATGTGTAGTTAGATATTTTAATTCTTTTCATTCACATGAGCCTCTAGTGGATAATGGCTTGAAAATGTGGTTTTATAGTGATCATATTAGAATTAATTTAGATGGGACTTGTGAATTTTTTTTATATGAACCATTAGTTAAATTTTAATTTAAACAAATAGATGTTATTTGGTGGGAGGATACGACTGATTAAATTATAAACTAGTAGAGTAGGATAGTCTAAATAGAGCATACTTATCTAAAGAGAAAGAATAACTAAGTTGGAAGTGCGAAATAATCAGACAATAAGCTTGAGATATTTGAAATGAGAAACATGGATATTTTGAGATCACTAGTTTCTCAGAGGAATGGATCATCTGCACATGAGTGAATGAATAATGATAAAAATACCTTGGAATGAGGCATGAGCTAAATGTGTGTAAGGAGTGGTCACAAGTGCATTATTTTAGCTTAAATTTTAATTTTTGTGTCTACATTTCCCACCTTTTATAATAATAATGCAACAAAGTGAAAGTACTAGAGTAAAAGAAAAAGTAAGAACTTAAACTTACCTATGAATAAATGATTAAATCTAGATCATAATATTGAGGATGTATAAATCAGTCCTTATTTAAGATAAAAATATGAAATTAAAAGACATAAAATTATATATATAATAACAAGGAATGAATACACATTATTGGGTATGTGAATCATTGTGTTTTATGGTGTAAAAATAGTGACTATAGTGAATAAGATGCTTGGATATTTATTATTTATTAAAACACTTGGATTTGACTATGCATGCCCCAATATTTATTGATAAGAGAGTGTGATTAAGAATTCAAGGTGTGATTGAATCTAGAATTAGATACACAAATTAGTGAATTATCTAGGAATCCTTGTATGATTTCTAATGGACTATTATAATATAAAATTAGTACAAAAATGTGAATCAACTATTGTAGATGGAATAAGATTCATTTCTAGTGCAAAAATGGTGTAAAAATAGTGTAATTTGAGTTTAAAGTATACAAAATAGAGAATGACAAGTATTGTCATTCCATTTTCATAACTAGTGAGAAACTAAGCAAGGAGGTGATCATGAGCCATGCAAATTACAAAAATATAATATTTTAGTGTATATGGATTCTAAAACTGAGTAATATCATGTGATTTTTTTAGCAAAAATTACATGATACCCTAAAACACATCTCATGCATGGTTCCCCCAAATTGAGTAAAATATGAGACAAATTTATATATAATATTCAAACCTATTTATTAGAAATAATGTAATTGATCATGTTCCCCCCAAACTAAGTAAAATTTGAGACAAACCTATGTATAATATTGGAACCTATTTATGATAAATAATGTAATTGATCTATATACTAAGTGACATTTTGAAAAAAAAATTAAACTACTATTTTCTACCTATTGTGACAATAAAACTTTCCTAGACACACAGTTAGCTTACACATTTGTCCAAATGTAGTGATGTCTAAAATTAATTTCTAGGTACTTTATGAATATGATATGATCAGATAAGTCAAACCTACCTGTTGATGCCTAAATAAGCACCATAGGTGCCTAGAGTGTTTAGTGAACACTTCTCATTTTTGAATTCCTAAGAATCTAATGCATGAGTTATAGGTTGTGATAATCCTATAATCTATTGGTGGAATAGAGGTAGAACAAGTGACTATTTTAAAATATTTATATTAGTTGGTGGTTAGGAGCCAACATGGCCAAACAATAGATCTATGCAAAGTATGTAGTACTTATGCTAATAATAATGAACTATGATCAAAAGACAATATGAAGACTAATCTAAGATAGTATTTACAATGATAATTAAACTATATTAATTAAGTTAAAAAAATCAAAAGGAAGGGTAGGTCAAAAATAGATGTTGTTAGTCTTGTTGTAGATACTATGATAAAGTTCACATATCATGTAAACAAGCATTCAACCAATATATGAAATGAAGCAACTTAATCCCAAATCATAACATACATTAGGCAAGCTTCAAAGGAAGGTATGAAATGATGCAAATAGGAATCTTACTCACTTTAAAAATTCACTCCTGTAAGAAAACAACATTAGCCCAAATGTAAACGAAGTGTAATAAATGAAATAAGATTAATAACTTTCAACTAATCAAGTAATGGTAAAAATTAGTAGCTCTGCATCCAAGATACACATCCAAAATCCATAGCAACCATTCAAATCTAAAAATGAAACTAGACAACTGAGAGAGAAACCATATAACACTTCCTACAAGCAAATATTGGACAATATTTGTAGAATTCTTTGCTTCTATTAATTGTTCCTAGTTTACAAATTAATCTTTTGGTTCTAATAACTCTCTCCTTTTTTGACAAATGATAATGCTCCTTTTAGAAGATACAAGGTAGCATATTGACCAGTCAAAAGATACAAATATACAAGTGATAAGGACAACTATCCTTTTTACAAGGTATTAGAATACATTTGCTTTCCCAAAGTGGACTGACCTATAGGCAAATATACTAATAAACTAGCATATGACCTTATAAAATAATATTCCACTTTAAAAATATTATAAAGCTTTAAAAAATAGAATATTATTAACTAGAAAGTAGGCCCTACATTGAAGGAATCTCTTGTTGTAGTAAATATCATATCCATGATCTTGCTATTATCTATCCTAGATTTTCCTTGGCTCTTCTTATTTGCTTCACCAAAGTATACAAGTTTTCTTCAAAACTCCCTCTACTCATTTAAAAGCTATTGAAATCATTAAATAAACCCTTCACCCATTTGCTAGGACCCTCCATTTATAATCCATTAGCTAGTTCTCAAAATTAAAAAATGTCATTCAAGTAAACATCATTTGACATCTATATAGACGTATTTGATGTCTCATAGACCATCAAATTAATGCTCATATGAATGTTTGCCTTAGCTTAAATTAGACATCCATGTAGATGTATTTAACATCTCATAGATCATCAAATTTTAGATCATATGGATTTTTGTCTAGGCTAAAATTTGACATATGTATGAACATCATTTGACATCCCATATATCGTTAGGGTCAAAAATAACCAAGTATGAAAAAATAGTGAAAAATGCTTTGGAGGGTAACTTTATTGCTTGTATCTTTTGATGCACTTTGGAAAATGAGCTAAAACTTGGCACATATGTTCTTGGCATGAAGATAAATAAACCCATTTGACTATTTATCTTGAAACTATCACATGTTAAATATATGTCCTCTTTAATATGATCACTAGGATCTATTTGCACCCCCTGAAAAATGGCTATGGAAAAACAATGAAATTTGGCTAGGAGGCCAACTTTGGATCTCCATAACTTTTGATGTGTTTTGGTAGATGAGCTGAAGCTTGGCACATATTATCTTGGAATAAAGATAAATAAACCCATTTGACCATTTCTCTTAAAAATTCAGTGATTAAGATATATAGCCTTACCAACATGCTCACTAGACTCAATTTGGATTTGGAAAACATAGTCAAAAATGTTTTAGAGGGAAACTTTTCATGCTTATATATTTTTCTATGCTTTGTCACGTGAGCTAAAACTTGGTGTATATAGTCTTGGCACAAATTTAAATAAACCCATTATACTATTTCTCTTGAAACTATAGAACTTTGAGATATAACCTTGTTAATATACTTGTTAGGCTCAATTTGGACCTAGAAAACACAATAACAAATGCTTTGGAGGAAAAATTTACATGCTTGTATCTTTTTCTATGATTTATTACATGAGTTAAAAAAAAATTCATGTAGTCTTAGCACAAAGGTGAACAAACCCATTTCTCCTAAAACTATAGTTCTTACAAGATATAGCCTTGCCAACATACTCACTAGGTTCTCTTTGCACTCTCTAAAAAATGTCTATGGAAAAACAATGGAATTTAGTTGAGAGACCAACTTTGGATTTCCATAACTTTTGATTCACTTAGTGTGTGTGCTAAAATTTGGTGCATATGGTATTGGTAAAAATGTGAATAAACTTATTTGACCATTTTTCTTGAAATTGTAGTGCTTGTGAGATATATCCTTACTAATATGCTCACTAAGCTCTATTTTCACTCCCTAAAAACTGGCTAAGTATGGAAAACAACAAAATTTGTATGAGAGACCAACTTTGGATCTCCATAAATTTTGATGTGCTTTGGTGGATGAGCTGAAATTTGATGCATATGGTATTGGCATAAAGGTGAACAAATAAATTTCACCATTTATTCTAAAACTTTAGTGCTTGTGAACTAGGTTAGTCAAGTTTAGGGATTTAGTCAAGTGTTTGATTTTCAAAAAATATTATTGGCTCTAAAATTTGTCCAAGGTAACTAATGTTTTTTACATACAATCAAGATTGTGTTCTAATAGTTTAACCTTTCATCTTACATGTGTAATCCTTCTTAAAACCAAGCTTAGATTAGAAAAAAGTTTAAAATCTCAAATAATAATAAACTTATCCACCATTTTTTACTAGTTTCTTTAAACTACAACATCAAGCTCATATTTCAACAATCCATGATCAACCAATGTTGAGAAGTCATACCTTAATTTCTAAATTGTGAAGCTCTTAAGTAGCCTAGATGAAACTCAAGTTGAGGGTTATCCAAAAAGACATATTTAAAAGCAAGGAATAAAGCACAAAAGGAAAATAAATATGTATAGGCATTATATACAAACAAGGGATATGAAGGAAAAAATAAGAAAAAAAGAACAAGAAAGAAACTAATCTAAGCCCTATACTAACTTCATAAAATAATTAACTCCAAGATCAAATAGAAAATTATTTAATCTAATACATAACCTTAAAACCTGAGTGTTTTTTGATGGCATCTTCCTACAAATAAGGGTTTTTGGATTCCTAGGTCTTCTAGATGGTGTGACTTGGGATCCCATGTCCATTCTCAAGTACATGAATCAAATATATGAGTCCAATATCCAATCATATTCCTCCTAAATCCTTATATTTGAAGTAGGAGTGATAGTTCTACTTCACCCATAGATAGGTATTGGTTTATATCATCTTCACTTAATAATGGTAGCTCAGCTTGCATCCTCAAACTAATGTTTTCATTAGGTTCTTTTTGAGGTGGAAGTGAACTACCAATCTTTGTATAAAAATCTTCTAATTCATCCCAAAAGGTTTCTTCATCCTAATCAACTGAATGATGTTCCTCGAGAATCTTATCATTAAAAATATGTTGGTCCCATACCCCTATTTTTTTATGAAGTCATATGAGAATTCTTGATCTGTTATGCTCATTTCATCTTCATATTTGGTCAATAAAGGCATCTCTTATATCCCATTAGGCTCCATCTTATCTTGGTTTTGAGTCTCTAAGATAATACTAGCTTCTTAGAATTTTAGATCATTGGTGTAATCTTTAGATGATGCATTAATATGTTGTTCTGTCTCATCATCCACCATCTCAAACTCTTTAATTCCATTTAATAATTCATGATATGACTGTTGCTAATGATCATCCTCTTTAGGGGTATTTTCCATTTCAGCAATAAATCTATGTGGGTTATCTTTCTAGCTACCTTTTGAAGAAATATCATATTTTACTTGACCCATATCCATTTCTATAAACTCTTCTTCTTCATCTTCATCTTCAAATAGAAAATCAAAAATCTTTATCATGAAACCTTGTAATATCCCTACAATTCCAAATGTCCTCGTAGTAAAGTTTTGATTAGGCAAAATTTTAGAGGTTTCAAAAATATTATAAAGATTAACCAAAATAATATCACAAACACTTATTTGTATGTTTTTAGATGACCCATTATTACTTCCATCATGAGATTTGTTTGGAGGCCTATCAAACCTTTGATAAGCATAGTTTCTTTTAGAGCATTCCATTGTGTTTCCTAATTGTTTTTGTAACTAAAGAAAGCCAGTGCTTGGATTTTGGACCATTTCTAATATCAAGTCATTTGAAATTTTGGGTGGCTCAGGCTCACGAATTGGATCATTATTACTAGATATGGATATTAGAGTTCTATGATTTTATGAATAAAATATATTTGTAGTGTTATTCAGTAACTCTAGGTGTTGGCCAATATATGCATTAATTAATGGAAAATGGTTTTGAATTGGTGTTAAAGTAGGTATATTAAGAATGATGTTCTAGATGGATGGGCTAATTCAAATTAATATTAGGCATGGAATACACCATCTAACTCTAATGCTATATTAGGTCATTAATGATCATAGCTTTAGAGTAGGCCTAGGTCAATATGTTTATAACTAGAAGAGATCTTTTTAAGAATACGAAGGTCATGGGATCCATAACATCCTTATAAATTTATAAGGCTAAATCCTCATTGGGTCTATAAGGGCTATGGGTCTATTGAACCTATTTTTGAGCCTAACATTGAAGGCTCTGATGGTCTTATTAGCATATTTTTTAATTGTGGTGAATAGCTAATACAGGACACATGGACTAATGATTTTTCTAAATTTATCAATGAAAACATTGTTAAAATCATCCCAACTAATAATGTAGAATTTAGGTAGATTAAGAAACCATTCATATTCAACAACTTTTAAATTAAAAGGAAATAGTCTACATGTTATATCTTCATGAGTCACATTTAATAATCTTATTGCATCTTTTAAACTTCTAACATGTTCTTCAACTGTGACAACATTAGGATTAAAAGTGAGTAGATTTCTTTTAGTATTTCAAGGAACATCACAAACTATACCTAGTACATTGATTGAAGAACCACCTATTTAAGCCATACCTTGAGTACATGAGTATCTTGAATTGATGAAGTAGATTGGGAACCTAAGGATTTTTTCTCACCTCAGTCTCACTTTTATAATTCTAGCTTAAGGGCTTTGCATCCTATTTGAAATATGATGTGTCAAATTGATCTTTATAAATAATAATGATTAGATTTGTACATTAAGCAAATTTTGTAAAGATTCATATAAAAAATAATAAAGACAACACCCTTTAACTAAGTCATCTCAAAGAAGTATCCAAATACATTAATATGAATGATCTTTACACATTTAAGTCCAAATAAACTCAAATTTGCAAAGTATTTATAAATATTTGATCAAAATAGATATTACAAATCTCAATTAATTGGATTCATAGATCTAAAGCTATCTTTACCACAACTAAGCATATGTATTCAAAGAATATCAACCTTTATCTAAATAAGCCTAAAGACTGGTCTAAAATCATGAAGATCAACAACCTTTACACAATTATTCTAAAAGAAACACAAATATGTAAATAATAGAGTGATCCTTAATAAAAATACACCAAAACCAACAAAGATCCTACAAATTCACAAATATTTGTTGAGGGCTCTCTTTCTAATGCCAATGAAGCTCCTCCTGTTGATGCCTAAATATGTAACATAGGTGTTCAGAGTGTTTAGTGAACACTTCTCATTTTTTAATTCATAAGAATCCAATGCATGAGTTGTAGGTTGTGATAATCTATTTATCTACTGGTGGAATAGAGATAGAACAAGTGATTATTTGACAATATTTATCTTAGTTGGTGGTTAGGAGCCACCATGGCCAAATAATAGATCTATGTAATGTATATAGTACCTATGATAATAATAGTTAACTATGATCAAGAGATAATATAAATACTAATCTAAGATGATATTTACAATGATAATTAAACTAAAGTGATCATGTTAAAAAAATAAGTAAAAGGAAGGGTAGGGTAGAAAGAGATGTTGCTGGTCTTATTTTAGACATTATGACAAAGTTCACATATCATCTAAAAATGCATTCAAATAATGTATGAAATGAATTATCTTAAGCCCAAATCCCAACATACATCAAGAAATATTCAAAGGAAGGTATGAAATGATGCAAATAGGAACTAGACTCACTTTAAAGATTCACTCTTGTAAGCAAACAACAATAGCCCAAATGTAAAAGAAGTGTAAAAAATGAAATAAGCTTAAGAACTTTCAACTAATTTAGTAATGGCAAAAATTAGCACTTCTACATTCAAGATACACATCCAAAATCTATAGGAACCATTCAAATCTAAAAATGAAACTAGATAATTGAGATAAAAACCATGTAACACTTCCTACAAGCAAATACTAAATAATATTTTTAGAATTCCTTGCTTATATTAACTATTCCTAGTTTACAAAGTAATCTTTTATTTCTAAGAAATATCTCCTTTTTTGACAAGTGATAATGTTTCTTTTATAATATAAAAGGCAACATCTTGATCAGTCATAAGATACAAATGTAAAAGAGATAAGGATCATTGTCTTTTTTACAAGGTCCTATAATACATTTGCTTTTCTAAAGCAGATTGACCTATATGTAAATATGCTAACAAACTAGAATATGCCCTTACAAAATAATATTCCACTTTAAAAATATTACAAGGCTTTACAAAATAGAATATTATTAATTATCAAGTGGGCCTTGTGTTGATGGACTCTCTTATTGCAATAAAGATCATGCCCATGATCTTGTTATTGTTTATCCTAGATTTACCATGGCTCTTACTTCTTATTTGCTTCACTAAAGTATAAATTTTTTTCTCAAAAATACCTCTACTCATTTAAAAGTTTTTGAAATCATTAAATAACCCCTCCACTTATTTGTTGGGACCCTCCATTTAAAATCCATCAGCTAGTTCTCAGAGCTCAAAAATGGCATTCGTGAAAACATCATTTGACATCTATGTAGACATATTTGATGTCTTGTATAATGTCAAATTTAAGTTCATATGAATTTTTTCTTGGGCTTAAATTTGATGTCCATGTAAACATCATTTGATGCCCACACAGACGTATTTGACATCCCACAGATCATCAAATTTAAGCTCATATGGATTTTTTCCTAGGCTTAAATTTGACATCTATGTGAACATCATTTGACATATTTCAGACCGTCAGTGTCAAAAATAACTATGAAAAAGTGTAAAATTCTTTGGATAACAAATTTGCGTGCTTGTATATTTTGATGCTCTTTGGCAGATGAGCTAAAACTTGCCACATATGTTCTTGGCATGAAGATGAACAAACACATTTGACCATTTCTATTGAAACTATCACATGTGTGAGATATTGCCTCTTCAATATGCTCACTAGGTTCTATTTGCACTCCCTTAAAAATGACTATGGAAAAATAATGAAATTTAGCTAGGAGGCTAACTTTGGATCTCCATAACTTTTGATGTGCTATGGTAGATGAGTAAAAATTTGGTGCATATGCTTTTGGAACAAAGGTGAACAAACCCACTTGACCATTTCTCTTGAAAATTCAATGATTTCAATATATATCCTTACCAACATGCTCATTAAGCTCAATTTGGACTTGAAAAACATAGTAAAAAATGCTTTGGAAGACAACTTTGCATATTTGTATTTTTTTATATGATTTATTATGTGAACTTAAACTTGGTGGATATGGTCTTGGCATAAAGGTGAAAAAAAACCATTTTACCATTTCTCTTGAAACTATAGTGCATATGAGATATAGCCTTACTAACAAGCTCACTAGGCTCAATTCAGACCTAGAAAACGTAGTAAAAAATGCTTTGGAGGGAAAATTTTCATTCTTGTATATTTTTATATGCTTTTTTTAATGAGATAATATTTGGTACACATGGTCTTAGTACAAAGATGAACAAACCCATTTGACCATTTCTCCTGAAACTATAGAGCTTGTGAGATATAGCTTTTCCAATATGCTCATTAGGCTTTGTTTACACTCCCTGAAAAATGGCTATGAAAGAATAGCATAATTTGGCTAAGAGACCAAATTTGGATCTCCATAAATTTTGATTCACTTCGATGGATGAGATAAGACTTGGTGCATATAGTTTTGACACAAAGCTGAACAAACCTATTTGATTATTTCTCTTGAAACTGCAAAACTTGCTAGATATAGCCTTGTCAACATACTCACTAGGCTCTATTTACACTCTCTAAAAAATTTTATGGAAAAATAGCAAAATTTTGTTGGGAGGCCAACTTTGGATCTCCGTAAATTTTGATGTGCTTTAGTAGAGGAGCTAAAAATTAGCACATATGGTTTTGGCACAAAGTGAATAAATTCATTTGACCATTTCTCTTGAAACTATAGTGCTTTCAAGATATGGCCTTGTAAACATGCTCATTAGGCTCTATTTGGACCTAGAAAACAAAGTCAAAAATGCTTTGGAGATAAAATTTATATCTTCATAACTTTTGATGCACTTTAGAGGATGAGCTAAAATTTGGCACATATGGCCTTAGAACAAAGGTGAACAAACCCATTTGATCATTTTTCTTGACTCATCTACACATGTGAGATTGAGTGTAACAATATGCTCACTTGATTTTTTTCCCATTAAACCAGAATGTCTAGATAGACAAAATGAGGAACCAACTAAATACCATGCACTTTCATACTTACTCCAAGCATTCTTGGCACCCCATAGAGTCTTTGTAACATATCCATGGTCTTTGTAAATTCATAAATGACACTTTAAGTGAACTTATTTAACTTGAATTTCTACAAACCAAAGACTGATAAAAGGCCAAATTAGAATTAAATCATGAAATTTAGACACAACTCATTCAAAAAAGGCCTCATCTAACTTGTAACCTAAAACATGAAGAACAAATTCTAACAAACTTGGACATGGTCAAAATAGAACCATGGACCAATAAGTTAGCCAGACCATGGTGTGGATGATCTTCAAATAAAAATAATGTAGAAACATGTTAGTGACACTCTGATCAATTGAATTTCCAATACCTAAGGTAAAAATTTGCATAATTTGACACATGGGTCCCCATTTTTAAGAAATGGGGTTATGTTGATCTCAACACTACCATTTCATGTTTGTGTAGTGTATTATATATACACATAATATTTTCAAACTTTATCAACTATTGATGCATTCTCTATTTTAAGAACTCATTGAGTTTCAATCTCTCTGAGTGCATGTCTTAAAAGATGCACTGGGAAAAGGGTGGATATACCATTGGTGCTTCATAGGATTATTGTCCCTTATACCACCACTTATTATCAATCAAACCTTCTCTTATACACTTACACAAGCTTTGACACCTCTCTTACACACTCTAATAAATTTGCCACCTTACTTAGCCCCTCCCTAAGCCTAAAACCTTTTTTTTATAGTTTATAGTATAATTTCATCCAAGGCCAACCTTGTATTTCATTTTTTAAAATCACATTATGGGTATAGGTTAGCCTTCGCTGACCTAAATCAGGGCCTAAAATTTTATATCAAATAATGACACAAAGTCAAATTGGGTTGACCTTGTCTACTAAACTTTCATAAAGGTTTAGGGTTAAATTCAACCATATATACACATTCATTTCACCATTTATTAGAGAGATAAAAGAGTTAATTATTCATTTAAACTTATTTACAATATGTTCTTTGACCATTCTACTTGAGGAGTTATTGCTTAGGGTTTATACTTGGAGAAGGATATTGTCTTATGGAAAATTCTTGGATGCTTAGATCTTTGTTAGTGATCCTTACAAACCACAATAACCTCTTGTAAAACACTCTTGGCCAAGGGAGATATTGATTCTCGATAAGTTTGTCTTCAAAGTAAGTATCTCTAACTTTACTTCTCTTTTTTAGTAGATAGAAGTAGCATAAATAATGGATTTTTAATATATTACTCTCTTCAGGCATTAGGGTTTTATCTATACATAGCTTAATTATAATTACACTATGTATGTTTACTTTTTATGTTTATTACCTCCACTTTATGCCACAAGATTTGGTGAGCACTAGATTATATTCTACTTTAGTTGTCATTTATTTAGTGAAAATGAAAACATAAGACGTAACTAAAGTTATTACATAGTGTTGTTTGACTAGAAGATGAACCCAAATATCCAATGTAACAAGTAGAAGTGTACATAAGATTTATCTTCTTAAAGCTAGGATTGATTAATAGGTCATCTACATGTTTTTATAGACATTATTTTGAAACCAAAGTGAACCAAATCTTTGTATTTTTTATTTTATGAATTAATTTAATCATCATATTATATATTCTTATTTTTCAATATTATATCAAACCTGTCGATATAGTTATAATAGTATGTGCACAAGTTTAACACACATTCACCTCAAAATGACTCCATTATGTTTATGTGGGCCTTATCCAAATTTAGGTGACTAGATAAATCAACTCAACACAAGCTTATTATTCAATTACAAGATTGCATACATAGTCAAGTTAGTCAAATATGTTCATAGTTCTTCTTATTCAACCTATAGGTTTTTAGACATAGTTAATCTAGTCAACTCTATTTATAGCTTCTTTTTAGCATAGAGGTTCTACCAACTCTATCGAGCTAATTGATTCTAGTTCACAAAATCTTTAAATTATCACTTGATAACCATAACATAAAATTTATCAAACTAAACATCTTTAAAATGACCAAGATTCATTCTTACCTTCTCTGTCATTTCAATTTTTCATTTACAATACTATTTTTCACATGTTTAAAGTCTATATAAATATAACCCTACATCAAAATGGGTCAACTAACTCAACACAATTATGTATCATATATTATATATAGAATACATATTTGACTTATTAAATTGTGTTCTTCTAGATCTTACTTTCACAAAATACTAGCAACCATGTCAACTCTATTCTACATTATTTACATATAGTGTCACCTTAATTCACTCTATAATATTCATAGTCAATATAATTAACCTAATTTTACTAGTAATTAGTTCAATTTTCATTCTAGTTACTTTCATGCTTATATTAATAAACATATATTAATTAGGTAGTGTTGTTAATTTGGCTTGTCAAGTCCAAATACCAACCCCTATAACTTAAAACTTTTCATGGCACTGTTATAAGCCTTTACATGGTGGTATACTATAGGTATGTTGACTAAAAATGAAGTTTTTGGCATTTAAATGATAAATTTGGAGTCAAAAACCACTAAAACATCCAAGATATCTTTAATCACCTTCATATTTATGTCATTTTTTTAGTCATATGGGTTCATACTTTGGAAGTATCTTTTCATGCAACTCTAAAGCATAGATTGACTTAAAAAACTCACACATGTGAAATTTGGCCTCATTTTGATGTTAAAATAATTATTCATTTTTATAATCTCCCTCTTGACTCGTATTCCTCATAATCTTTCCCTAAATATGCAAGAAAAGGGTCATTTTCATGTGTTTCCATGAAAAAGTAGAAACTTATTCGACCTTTTATATAAATAAGAGATCATTATAATGAATAATATTTAATAATAGGTTTTATAGAAGATATTCAAGTCAAAATTATTCCAAATAGACTCAAAACTGGTTCTCTCCATCCATCTAGATTTTTTGCACATCAAGAGATCCCTTCAGGTTTACAAATGGTATGACCATAAGAGAGAAAATCAAGATCTAGAATTTGAGTAGAGGAAAGGGAATGAGATAGATTTTATATTTGATAATTGGTTCTCAGTTTCTCTCTATCCTTCATGAACCATCCTTAACAAGCAAAAGCACTCACTATGCCTTCTTCATTCAAGCAAACAACTAATTTTTTGAGATTTCTCCTCATTTAAGCACCATTACTAAAAAAATGAAAGTTTGTGGAACTTTTCAAGAGTATGAGATACCTATAAATTACATTATTCAACTAATTTATACACATGTGAGTTCATATGGATCTTAAGAAGATAAATTAATTCTAAATTTATAGTCTACAAGGAGTTTAAGAGTTTGTATGGTTCAATAGATGATTCATGGTTGTCAAGCATCAACATATTTTGTCTAAGAGTTTTTACTCATGATCATGTATTTATTCATATATATGTTCATGTTTAACTTTAGTCATTTATGTCTATATTTATAGTGGGGTCATCTTCTTTTCACCTCTATTATGTTTCATACCTTAACATAGTCCTTACAATGTCATTCATCACTGTTTCAGGCTTGTTACTCCATCTCTATTCTCTTTCCCATCATCCACTCAAATATCACCAACTTTCCATCCACTTCCACATCATTGATCCACTATAAAGAATATTTAAGGATGATATAAATCATTTTGGTCATGAAACTATGATGATGTTTCATTACACAGTTCTAAAACATGGAAGAATCTCCATCTATAGCCAAGTCAAACTCAGTCAAGATGTGATTCATGAAGGTACTATTTTGAGAAGATTAAATAACATGAATATACCAAATTAAGTGAGGTGTAACTATCTCTCTTAGTTACATGAATGAATAGAAGGTTCATAAGCTATATCTTTGACCTTTTCAAGGTTTAGGATTGTCTTAGACTATGTAAGACAAGGACCAGAGGGTTGTCGTATGAAGAATTCCATTGAGATTGTAAAGAAGAAGTTATAAAAGGTTATGAAGAGGATGAATTAGATGGATTCATTAAGGAATCCAAGATAATACTAAATAATATCAATAATCTTCTCAATAGGATGACTAGGCATATTCTATGTTTCCAAATCTCCACCTATAATAGTCATGATTAAGTAAGGTTTGAGAAACTAGAGAATTTGTTTTAACGGCTAAACAAGGGGTAAAAGAATGCCAATCCATGTCAAATCAACTAACCAAGAAATATTCATGTAAATAATGGAAGGAAACACCTATTTAAGATCACTAATTCCATTCATAAGCATTATAAATGTATTTTTAGTAGAATTTAAGGTAATTTTGAGTTGTTTAAGATAATGGGATTTTACTTGTTATCAATATTATTCAAAGATATTATGTCCAATTATGGTTCTTCCTAGAAATATGTGGAATATGGAGGATAAATTAGAGTCTTAGAATATTTTTTTCCTCTTTATATCAACCACCTACCTATCATTAGTTCATACACAATCTCATGACCATGTACAATAGTCAACATGAATATTCTTCAAATGAGGTCACCTTGAACAAGGTTATTATGCATGTAATATAAGGATTAAACTAGATTGAAGGTCACATGTTTAAAAATCAAGGGTAAGATCATTTTATTGACCTTATAGGTCTATTTATATCAAATTCAAGACCTAAAACTCTACTACAATCTATACAAGGGCCTAATTTTGATGCATAGTCAAGTCTATGATGGAGAAAGGTCTATTTTCAAAAGGTTACAGTAATGAGTATGGTGGTGATTTATTTTCAAGGTGATGATAAAGAAACATGGCTCAAAGTAAAACCTTGAATTGATCAAACTCAATTTAATACCTATTTTAATGTGTATCACCACCTACTGTAGGGTTGAATTCAACTTAAAGTATGCAAACTTAAATCACATCAAAACTATGAGGAAGGTGTTGTTATACCTTTAAGTCAATATAGTTTTTTCTCATGTTTGAGAGACATTTATAATGGTGTAGATATATATATATATATATATAGTGATACTAGGTCTAAATTTCAAGGTCACATAGTCATTCATCTCATCAAACATCAACTATTGTCATTCCTTCAAGCATATTCACTCATATGCCAAGAGGTGGATAGAGTAGTGATTAAGGACTTTTAATGTAAGTGTAGTTTAAAATGAGCTTGTGATTATATGGAGACCATTGATGAAAGAATGAGAAGATAATAAACTAATATTTTACCCTTTCAAGGTCTAAATATCCCATAGTCCATACAAGGCATAGTAAAACATCATCTATAACTACACTCATGCCAACATACAGTCAATGTTTATTTCAAAGAGACAAGATGGAGTTTGTATGAATAATTATTTTTATCCAATTAAAGGTATAAACAAGATCAAATATAAACTAATAATATCTGAGACCAAATTAGATAACCATATACACCTATAAGCAACCTAATGGAGTTGTGAAATTAGGTAGAGAAAACTCATTTTTAATTAAGAATGGAAGATGGACTTGTGGCAATGAGATATTGAGAGGTGTTTTAGACCTATTAATTTTTAGAACATATAAAATAATAATATGGAAGGTTACTTAATCATAGACATAGGTTCTTTGTCATAAAAACATAGTCAAGAAGAGGAGTTATAGTCCACTTGTTCTTAAGATCCCTTGCTTGACTGAAGGATGCCAAGCACTATAGGCATGTTAAGTGGAATGAGGTATATTTGAGGCTTATGTATTCATGAATTAAAAATATACACAATTCATACCTTTTCATTGTTAATTATATGATTATATAATGGCCTTTATGTATTTAACCTAAGAGGAATATACAATCAGTCAATGTAGGAAGATAGTTTTGAGACAATTTTATCATTTTGAGTCCTCTACAGGTGTATTTAAGATATCCAATTTGGTATAGATTATCTCCATGAATATTTAAATATTATTATTCAATATTAAATGTTATGTTAATAATGGAATTGGTCACTATTTTATCATAAACCACATACAGTCATTAAATAATCATGATGAGACTAGGTGCTCAAATTAAAGTGTTGAAGAGCAGATAAGGAGATTTGAAATTCATGAAAAGGTTTTGAATAAATTATATATTTTTTAAGGTCTATTAAGGTATAATAATTAATAATAAATATAAGGTTAAATAGGAAAGATCACCAAACCCAGCCATCAAGGTTTTACAAGCTAAGACTGCTTAAAACCCTAGGGCAGTGAAATCAATACATACAAAGCATAGGGTGAGTTTGAGGATAATAAAAAAGAATTATTATCTTTATAAGATAATTTTTTAGAATTTTAAACTCTATAAAATATGTTAATAAAGGAGGAAAGACTTGTAGACCTTTATTTTACACAAAACACAGTCTAAACAGTCATTCCTATAGGTAGTCTTAAGAGACCATCAAGACAAAGTGGAGTTTGGGAATCAAAAGGAAGTCACATAGGATATTAAAAAAATTTTAAAAAAATTATCATGATGGTTTCCCCCCAATATCATCTTATAGGTCACTCAGAAGTCCAACACTCAAATTTTGCCAATTAGTCCTAGAAACCGTTTTTAGGCCTAGAAGACCTATATCACCTCGAGGCACTTGCAAACTATGTAAAGGAAATATGAATTCATGAGGATTTGTAAAGGTATTTTATATGTCCCATGATTTTTTTAAAATTATATAAATAAAATGTAAAGGTTAGTTTCAATCCCAAGAGATAATTTGAATTATTTAGTCCACACACTCAATTTGAGCTGCATATTAAAAAACTCATATATTTCACCACAAAGAGGATTTGATAAAATTATATTATCATGATTTGAGGATCCAAATGAAAATTAAATCCATAAAATATTGAGTTTTATTGAGGATATAGTGTTTATGAATCATCATTGAGACTTTAAGTAGGTTCATAATGCATTTGGAACCCTATAAGCAAACTTATTTATGTACGTATATTTTCACACCTTTTCCATGGGAAATAAAAATTCTCAAGAAATTTTAAGGGGTATATTAAATAAATATTCATGTCAATAATTTTTGGTTTGGATTTTTGTACTTCATGAACTATTGTTATGAAGGTTCACCTCCAAAACCCTCTTACAGACTGGTTTTGAGAAAAGAGAAGTTTCTTGCATCCAAACACCAATGAATCACGTAAAACACTATAAACATGAATTAAATTTATATATGGTACTATCAATGGTACATTTATGTATATAACTATATGAACATTTTATAAAATAGTATTTTTTGAGGAAAAAATGCAAAAATATAGGTACAAAGAAGTTTAAGATGATTCCAATCATTGGAGAGTGAAGTTTAGAACTTATTATACCTCCTAAAGTCATCAGATGATCATAAACATGCTTATAAGTTCCCTTGGGAGTCTCCTCAAAAGAGCTAGTCTACAAGATAAAAGGACAAAGTGACCTAGTCACCCAATCTAAAAAGTTTACAGGTGTTTCTTACCTAGGAGGACCTATTTCATGATGTGAGGAATTGATTCATGTATAAAAATCACTATATTTTTATTTTATAATGGTTTCATTCAATATTTCATATCCATTAAATACAATTAATTAGGTTACTAAGCCTAATTGGCCTAATAGACCTATTTGGTCAATCAAGTAAAGTGGAAAATGACATTGAAAGCTATTGATTAGAGTTAATAAAGAGTTAACAAACTTCATAAATGACATTAAAATGGAAATAAGTGGAATAAGTAATATTTAGGTGGCTAATTAATGAGTTAACTAGTCTTCAAGTGGTAATTACATGCACAATTGGTCTTTGAGTTGTCAATCAATGCTAACTAATCCTTATCATGAGTTGACTGGCCCTTAAGAGATAATAAATGCATAACTGACCTTAAAATGGATTTATTTGATAAATAATGGTATATCCTTCTATAAAAAGAGTTTGAACAAGTCAACTACACCCACCACCTTGTTTTTAATGCCAAATAGCTCATGTAAGATCATGCAACACCATTAAACATGGAGATATTCTTAGAGAACTATTTACAATGAGTGATAGCTAAAGTATTACTTGAGTTGATAGTCATATATTAATATTTATTATTTCCTCTATGTCATTCTCTTGGCTAGTTCTCTTCTCTTCTTATTTTGTTATATATTTAGGATTTTAGGCCTTTTTCTAGATCTCTCTCCTGGACATGATGAAACTTTGTCAAGTTTGAGCTTTATAACCTCTTGAGTGAATAAAATGACTAATTTTATATTCCTTGATACGTTTTTAGTTTTATTTACACATGTGGTAGTGTTTTCTCCCTTTTCAGGTCATAATCTCACTTAGTTACTAGTATGTCATCTTTAGTAGGTCATATATAGTGTTTGATGTTGAGTGGCTGAGCTAACAGTGGATATATTTACTAGTTAATAACTTGAATCAAGATTTCCACCATTTCCATCATTCTTTGATCACTTGATGGAACCTTAATGTGAAACACTGTTGCATCATATCTCTTTGGAGTTGTAAGATTTAGTGATTTGAATTTCTTATTAGTGTTATTTGGAGTTCAAATTGAGTGGATGAACCAAAAATATAGGTGTATCACCATCACTAGAATGGGATTTCCCTTTCAGTTATCTTTTTAACTCTTTTCACTCCCAATAAAAGTAATTTTTAGTATCAAATCTAAAATTAATACATCAATAGAGCTAGGCTTATAATCTAGATGTTTGGTCTAAGATATAGGTATCTAATAACCTATAGACCAATCCAATGTTAGTCCAGGTTTAAAGGAAATCTGAGAAATCTACTTTAGTAGGGTGCAACTTGGGTTGCTAATAGTTCTGACATGCCTAGTGGGAAATATATCCAACCATTAAAGTACACATTTAAAGCATCTTGGTATTCACAAATAGTTTTAAGCACACATATGGTCATAATTTCAAAGGTATCAGCTGATCTTATTCATAAATACATTATTTTTCACGTGTATTCTATATGGGTCATATTATTATCATTCAACTCCTTATCCATATCCTTATGATCTATCCCATTTCTAATACGATCCCTATCCATCACATTATGACCCCTATCATCCCTTCATTCACCCTTAGCAAAAATATTATAGTCATTATCAAGCCATGATCCTTGTGAATCTCATTCACTTTCTTGGTAGCCTACTTATTAATCTAATTAGTCACAGTAATCTCATGACATTCTTGATTAGCACAACCAAGTTCCAAGAAAATACATATCAAGCTTCAAACAAACCTTGTTTGGATATGAGAAATATACGGTGAGTATTGACACATAAAAGAGATATGGATAATATATCCTTAGGCATGATATTGAGAGAATGATAGCTTCATTACAACAAGATAAATAGAATTGGCATCTTTCATAATACAAGACCATTCAAAATTTAGTGGTGATATCCTTGACATAGGTGGTATAATTGTAAGAATTTAAGATAAGTTGTTAGTACATGAGAGACACTAGGTTCACCACAACCAACATCATGTTCCCTCTTTAATTTCACATTATTCTTCCATTGAACTACCCTTTTTTATTCAATAATATCATACAAAAGTGCATTACAACCCTCAAAATTCCTTTTAGACCTTGCCAACTTTTCCTATTTTTAATTCTATCCAAGAAAGACCTTAAAAGCTGAAAGAAGTGTGTTTTTAGAAGGTTAAGTTACATGTTTCATAGTATATCATACATGGGCCTTCATCTTCTAGTCAATAGGGAGACATCTCCGATGAGATGGTACTTGAATTTGAGGCTCACCTTAGTAAACAAGTTGAGCTTGAAAATTAACATATACATTAGTCAATAGAAGTTGAAAAAGTAATTCCATGTCAGTATAAGGTTCCTCCATTAATATCCATGGTTGAAACAAGTACAAAATAAGAAGCCCCTAAACCCAAGTGTATAACTTGGAAAGAAATACAATAGTCAAGGGGTCTAAAAGAGTAGTCAAGCATAATTTCAAGTGTTGAATTCAAGGATAAGCATGAGATCATTTAGATCCCATCCCTCCCTCCTCAAGATACCCATGCCTTCCCCTAATGGAAGGATATTCAAGATAACTTGTAGTAGAATGATGAAGTGATGGTTGTCAAGGATGAACAACTGAGTAAGGAAAAATAAGTATCCATGGAAACACCTTTGGATTTGTCTCATCTTTTATAGTATTTTTAGAAATCCACCATGCCAATTATTGAGAAGTAACCTCTCCTTTATGAAGTAGATGAAGAATATTTAACTTATGTGATGGATGATGAGAGTGACTTGAGTTAAAAATATGAATACATCATCATTGGGACACCCCTTGAAAAATATAGGCATGATTCAATCTTTCATAATGCAAAAGAAGATAAATTCAAATAGGTTGCTACTGAGATAGAAGATGAGCTTCAAGTATAAGATGAGACATGAGATAAATAAGTGTCAATTTGTCAAGAATAATATAGTTTATATGAACTCATTGGTCACATGATAACTTCCATTCATCACAAGAGTTCACAAGAACTTGTAGTAGTGGCAAAATACAAGTTCAATACAAACAATGAAGATGAGGAATAAGTTAGCTTTGAGAGCATTTCAAGTCATCAAGTTGATGTTAAATATGAAATAATTTTAATTGACCAATATAATATATCAAATGGTGATTTATAGATTTATGATCATGACCAAGAAAGTGTTATACTTGTTTCTACATCTACTATTCAACTTGAAGAAAATCCAATTACACTTTAGCTTGGTGAGAACCAATCAATGGGATTGTTTGATATCATCACTTTAAATTATTCTTTACTTTAAGGTGATTCATTTCAGGTTGAGATAAGTAGTTCCATTAAGTAAGAAGGATTCAACTCTCTAAAAAAACTAATCCAAGAATTTGTCTTACTAGGAGATGATTTGTTTGAGCATTTCAAGAAAGGTTATCAACTCCTCACTCTATCTTTAGATGTTTATCCACTTTTAGAATTTATAAAGGAACTCAAATGGCCTCAAGAAGTCATGAAATTAAATTCATCTCTCTTATAAACCATCACTGTAATGATAACATAAGATCCACTTCAAGCTGTCTAATATGACCATTAACAACTCATGACTAAGGTAGAATCAACATTGTTCTTTAAAAATACATGGATATGGGAGGAGTATGATTGGGTCTTAGACTCACATCTACAATTCATGTACCTAAAAGTGGAACTAGAAGGCCTATCTACTTCCCTAAGAGGTTATGAATGTGATAATGATCTTAGCTTCAATAAGGAGCTATCATGATGTGGCAATCATATTTCAAGGTGCCATGGTGGTCAAACAAGTTTTCCATTTGATCTTGGAGGAAAGATGTTGATATCAGGTTAGTTATTTTAGGTTATTTTTCTTGTTTCAATAATCAGTCAGCACAAATAGTAAATTATTGCATTATTTTTATGTTTGTCTTTTTTTTTTGTTTCCTTAGGTTAGGTTTGTTTGTTTCTTAGTTTAGTTTTGTTTCTCATATTTTTTTATTTTATGTCTTGATGTTTTCATAGTCATAAGATGTGTTTCAAACTTTAAAATCTATTTGGTAGTCCAAGGGAGTCATCAAAATCATATTTCCATGTTTTAGATTATCATTATCATGAAAAATTAGTGAGTTCTCTTGACCAATAGGCTAGTTAACCCATGTGAGTCAACAAAAATGTTGGAAATTCACCCTATCAAGGCCAAATACGAAATCCTATAACTTGAAACTTTCATGGCACTATTAGAATCCTCTACATGGTGGTCTACTATAGGTATGATGACTAAAAATGAAGGATTTGGGCTTTAAATGATAAATTTGAAGTCAAAAACCACTAAAAAATCCAAAATACTTATAATAACCTTCATATTTATGTCCTTTGTTTATTCATATGGGTTCATACTTTGGAAGTATCTTTTCAAGCCACTTTAAAGCATAGTTTGGCCTCATAAGACTCCCACATGTGAAATTTGGCCTCATTTTAATGTCAAAAGAATTATTTCTTGTTGTAATCTCCCTCTTGACTTGTATTCCTCATAATATTTCCCTAAATTCATAGTTTAAATCCTTAAGTTTGTAAAATATGCAAGAAAAATACCATTTTCATGTGTTTCCATGTAAATGTATGGACTTGTACAACCTTTTCCATATAGTAGAGATCATGAGCTTGAAGAGGATTTCATAACAGGTGTTATATAAGAGATTCAAGGAAAAAGGATTCCATATAGCCTCAAAACCTATTCTCTCCATCCATCATGCTTATTTTCACATCAAAAGAGCCCTTCAAGTTTGCAGATGGTATGGCCATGAGAGAGAAAATCAAGATCTAGAATTTTGAGTAGAGGAAGGGTTTTAAATAGATTCCAAATTTCATAATTTGTTCTCAACTTATTTGTATCCTTCATGAACCATATTTAACAAGCTAAGGCACTCACTTTGCCTTCTTCTTCATTCAAGCAAGCAACTAGTTTTATGAGATTTATCCTCATCTAAGCATCATGAAATAAAAACGAAATTTTATGGAGCTTGTCAAGAGTATGATCTACCTTTATATGAAATTATTCATTTTATTTCCCCACATGCGAGGTCATATGGATCTCAAAAAGAAAAATTAATGACAAATTTAGAGGTAGTTTAAGAGTTTGTATAGTTTAAGAGATGATCCATGGTTGTCAAGCAATAACATATTCTATTTGAGAGTTTTCATTCATGATCTAATCTATATATACATGATTACATTGAGTCCTTTATGACCATATTGAAAAGTGGGGTCATCTTATTTACACTATCATTCATCACCATTTCAGGCTTGTTACTCCATCTCTATTCTCTTTCCCATCATCCACTCACATATCACCACCATTCCATCCACTTACACCTCATTGATCCACTATAAAGAATATTTAAGGATGTTGTAAATCATTTTTTTCATGAAACTGTGATGATTTTACCTTAAACAATGATAAAACATAAAAGAATCTCCATCTACAACCAGGTCAAACTTAGTCAAGATGTGCAAGAAGGTAATATTTTGAGAAGACTAGAGAACATGAATATACCAAAAAAATGGAGTTGGAACTATCCATATTGGTTATATTAATTAATAGAAGGTTCATAAGATATATATTTAACCTTTTAAACATCTAAGACTATCTTAGATTATATAAGACAAGGACCAGAGGGTTTTCATATGAGGAATTCCATTGAGATTATACACAAGACGGTCTAAAAGGTTATGGAGAGGATGAATTGGATGGATTCATGGAGGACTTCAATATTACATTAAAATATATCAATAATCTTCTCAATATGATGATTAGGACTATTCCAAGTTTCCAAATCTCCACCTATAGTAGTCATGATCAAGTAATGTTTTAGAAACTAATGAATATGTTTTAAGAGCTAAACAAGGGGTAAAATAAAGCCAATCCATGTAAAATCAACCACCCAAGAAGTTTTTATGTAAATTATAAAGGGAAACACCTATTTAATATCACTAATTCTATTCATAAGAATTATAAGTCTCTTTTTATTAGAATTTAAGGTATTTTTGAATTGTTTAAGGTAATGGAATTTTCCTTGTTATAAATACTATTCAAATATCTTATGGCCAGTTAGGGTCCCTCTAAGAAATATGTGGAATATTGAGGGTTAATGAGAGTCTTGGAGAAAATTTTTCCTCTTGAGATAAAATTCCTACCTATCATCAATCTGTACATAGTCTCATGATGATTCTTTAAAGGAGGTCATCTTAAACAAGGTTCTTATGGAATCAAAATAAGGATTAAATTAGGTTGAAGATCAAATATTTCAAAATCAAGGGTAAGATAATTTAAATGACCTTGGAGGTCTATTTATATATAATTAAAGAACTAAAACTCCACCACAGTCTCTATAAGGGCCTAATTTTGATGCACAATCAAGTCTATAATGGAGAAGTGTATATTTTCAAAAGGTTAAAATAATGAGTATGGAGGTGACAAATTTGCAATGTGATATTCATGAAAAATGGATAAAAGGCAAACCTTTAATTTTATAAAACTCAAATTAGGACATATTTTCATGTGGATCACCACCTACAATAGGGTTGAATTACTCTTAAAATATGTAAAATTGAATCACATCAAGACTATGCGGAAGGTGTTCTTATGTCTTTAAGTCAATGGAGTTTCTACCCATGTTTAAGATATATTTGTAATTATGTGGATAGTTATATCAAGGTAACATCATCATTCATCTCATCAAAAATCACCTACAATCATCCCTTCAAGCATACTTACTCATAAGCCAAGAGGTGGATAAATTAGTGGTTCAAGAATTTCAAGGTAAGTATAGTTTCAAATGATATTGTGACTATATGGAGAACATTGATGAAAAATGAGAAGATAATAAATAATATATTTGAACTTTTTAAGGTCTAAATCTCCCATAGTCTGTATAAGGCACAATAAACCATCATCTACAACTACACTCATGCTAACATATAGTCAAGGTTTGTTTCAAAGAGACAAGATGGAGTTTGTATGACTAAATGTTTTTGATCCAATTCAAGGTATAAAAAATATCAAATATAAACTGATATGATGCTAGGAAAAATAAGATAACCATATACACCTATAGCCAACCTAAAGGAGTTGTGAAATCAGGTGGAGAAAACTCAATTTTAACTAAGAATGGAAGATTGACTTGTGGTAATGAGCTACTGAGAGGTGTTTGAGATGTATTAATTTTTAAAAAATATATAATTGGACTATGGAAGGTTCATTAATCATAGACAGAAGTCCTTTATCATAAAAGCATAGTCAAGAGGAGAAGCTATAATCAACTTGTTCTTAAGATCCCTTGCTTGACTTAAGGATGCCAAGGACTGTAGGTGTGTTACGTGGAATGAGGTCTTTTTGAGGGTGATTTATTAATTTATTAACACTATAAACCATTAATACCTTTATAATGATGATTATATGATTATATAATGGCCTTTATCTATTGATGCTAAGAGGAATATGCAGTCACAATCAATATAAGAAGATAGTTTTAAGAGAAATTTATCATTTTGAGTCCTTTACAGGTGGATTTAAGCTCTCTAATTTGGTATATATTATATCCATGAATATTTAAATATTATTATTAAATCATAAATTTTATTTCAATATTGTATGTGGTCAATGTTTTGTCATAGACCACATACAATCATTAAATAATCATGGTGAGACTAGGTGCTCAAATTGAAGTTTTAAAGAGCAGATAAGGAGATTTAAAATTAATGAAAAGGTTATGAATAAATGAGATATGTTGAAATGTATTCTAAGGTTTCATCATGAATAATAAATATTAGGTTAAATATTAAATATCACCAAACCCAACCATTAGGGTTTTACAAGCTAAGACTGCTTAAAACCCTAGGGTAGTGAAATCAATACATTAAAAGCATAGGGTGAGTTTGAGGCTAAGACCAAAGAAATATTATAAATATTAGAGAGTTTTTTATAATTTTAAAACTCCATAAAAATTTATCATGAAGGAGGAAATAATTTTAGACCTCTATTTTACACAAACATAGTCTAAATTGTCATTCCTACAAGCAATCTTAAGAGACCATCAAGACAAAGTGGAGTTTGGGAAACAAAAAGAAGTCACAGAAGATATAAAAAATTTAAAATAAATGTATCATAATGGTTTTTACCCCCTGACCCATATCATCCTATAGGTGACTTAGACCTCCAACACTCAGATTTGGCCAATTAGGCCTAGAAACTAGTTTTAGGCCTAAAAGGCCTATATCACCTTGAGGCACTTTTGGACACTATCAAGAAAATATGACTACATGAGGATATTAAGTGGATTTTTTAGGTCCCATTAATTTTTTTTCAATTATATAAATAAAATTTAAATTTAAATTTAATTCTTAAGAGCTAATTCAAACTATTCATTCCACACACTCAGCTCAAGCTGCCTATTAAAGAGCTCATATCTTTCACCACAAGGAGGATTTGATAAAATTATATTATAATTATTTGAGAAATTATATGTAAATTAAATCCTCAAAGTATTGATTTGTATTGAGGATATGATGTTTATGAACCATCACTAAGACTTTAAGTAGTTCTTGAATGCATTCCAAACCCTACAACCAAACTTCATTATGTACATTACTTTGAACAAATTTTTAATGGGAACCCAAGATTATTAGGAAATTTTAAGGGGTATATTAAATAAATATACATGAAAATAAGTTGTGGTTTAGAACTTTTTACTTTATGAACAATCATTAATAAGGTTCACCTCCAAAACCCTCTTACAGACTAATTTTGAGAAAAGTGAATTTTCTTGCATCCAAACACTCACAAATCACCTAATAATCACTATAAAAATGAATTAAACTTAGAGAGGGAATTATACATTTTATATTTATGTACATAACTATATGGACCTATCATAAAATTAGGGTTTTTGAGGAAAAATTGCAAAAATAGAGGTATAATACAGTTTAAGATGACTCTAATCATTGGAGAGTGAAATTTGGATATTATTATACCTCCTCAAGTCATTAGATGATCATAACCATGCTTGAAAGTTCCCTTGGGAGTCTCTTCAAAATAACCATCCTATAGGATTAAAGGATAAAGTGACCTAATCATCCAATTTGACAAGTTTATAGGTGTTTCTTTCCCAAGAGGACCTATTTCATGATGTGAGGCATTGATTCATGTCTAAAACTCACTATTTTTTTAGGTTCTAATGGTTTCATGTAGGATTTCATATCCATTAAATGTAGACAATTAGGTTACTAGGCCTAATTGGCTATTAGACCTATTTGGTTAATCAAGTAAAGTGGAAAATGGAATTAAAAGCTATTGATGAGAGCTAATGCAAAGTTATCATGCTTCATAACTGACCTTTGAATGGAAATCAATGGCATAATTGATCTTTAATTGGATAATGAATGAGTTAACTAGTCTTTAAGTGGTAAATACATGCACATCTAGTCCTTGAGTTGTCAATCAATGCATAACTAATCCTTACCATGAGTTGACTGATCCTTAAGAGATAATCAATGCATAACTAACCTTAAAATGGATCTATTCAAAAAATAATGGTGTATCATGATAGAATAGGAGTTTAAACAAGTCAAATACACCCACCACCTTGTTTTTAATGTCAAATAACTCATGCAAGGATCATGTAACACCATCAAACATGGAGATATTTTTAGAGAAATATTTAAAATGAGTGATAAATAAAGTATTAATTGAGTTGATAGTCATAGATGAGTCTTTCTTCTCTCCTCTATGTCATTTTACTAGTTGGTTCTCTTCTCTTCTTCTCTTTTTGTTATATATTTAGGATTTTAGGCCTTTCACTAGATCCCTCTCTTAGGCATGATGAAACTCTACCAATATTGAGATTTGTAACCTCTTAAGTGAATAAAATGACTATTTTTATATTCCTTGATACATGTTTAATGTGTTTACATTAGTTTGATTTGCACATGTGGTAGTTTTTTCTCCCTTGGTAGGTTCTAATCTCACCTAGTTTCTAGTATGTCATCTTTTACATGTCATATATAGTTTTTGATATTGAGTGACTGATCTAACATTAGATATATTGAATGGTTAGTGCCTTGAATCAAGCCTTCCATCATTACCCTCATGATTTTATCACTTGATGGAACCTTTATGTGAAACATTGTTGCATAAGATCCCCTTAGAGTTGTAAGATTGAGTGATTTTGAATTGCATATTAGTGTTAGTTAGAGTTCAAATTGAGTGGATGAACCAACAATATAGGTGTATCACCATCACTAGAATAGGATTTCCCTTTCAGTTATCTTTCCAAGGATTTTCACCCCCAAAGCAAAGTAGGTTTTAGTAATAGATCTAAAGTTGATACATCAAAGGATCTATCCTTATAATCTATAGGTTTGGTCTAAGATATATGCATCCCACAACCTATAGACCAATCGAATGTTAGTCTAGGTTTGAAGGATGTCAAAGAAATCTACTTTATTAGGGTGCAACTTGGGCTATTAATAGGTAGTTTTTCAATTTACTAATTATGTCACACTATATTTCTCTTTTGAACACACTTCTAAATCACTTGACACAAAAAAATTAAACATTTTTATTCCCAAGGTCTACCTACTTATATTTCATCACCAAGGGGAAAGTTGATTTGGTTTTCTATCCAAGTATAAACACATGATTGATGGTATATATTGGCAAAGCACCTGACACCCTTATTGTTGTGGTATTATGAATTGAGGGGGTAGGCCCCAATATAAATCCAATACAAATCCCTTTCAACCTAAACTTCTTCAAACTATCCATAGATTGATTTCTAGTTCCTTCTTGCATCCAACTTCCCATCACATTAATTTCAAATTTTATTATAACTTAACAACATTTAGGAATGACCAATTAGTTATCATTTACTTTCAAGTTTATTTCTTGTTCTTTGATCATTGTATTTTTTATTGAAAAACTTGAATTAGCTAGCATTAGTGCAAGGTTTGTGTTTTGTGCTCCAATTAGACCAATCACATTGATCCAATTGCTTGTGTGTTTCATTTCATTTTCTTAAATATTATCTTGAATAATTTTTTTTAATCTATTTTTAGAACACTTTCAGCATTTTTGACATACTCTCTTATAGACTATTCATCTTACTTTCCTTTAGTATATAGTCACCCTATTTAATTGTGTATCTTATCATATAGTTTTATTTCCTATTTAGAATTACACAGTTGACCTGTATGATTGTGTCCTCTTATTATTTGTTTTATTTCCCATCTTAAAGTACATAGTTGATCTATTTGATTGTGTTCTCTTTTTTAGTTTGTTTTATTTATTCATTTATATTTCATAGTTGACCCATACAATAATGTATCCTTCTAGCATGTTTTAGTTTTATCCCTTGTAGCACATAATCAAACAGTTTGAAAATGTCTTTTAAATCTTTTTGTATGGACCTTTCTCATAGACTTTGTCAACCCAATTGAATATATACCTATTGGCTGATACTATGGCAATTATTTCTCCTTACATGTCACTCAAGTCTAAAATCCTTGAAACCATTAACTTTATTCCTCTTTTATTTCCATTTTAAATCTCCTCCTTACTTGGTTTGAACTTCATCTCTTTAAATAATAAGTCTAAAATTGGCTCTCCTTTTATCATGTATAATATTCTCTCCAACAACCTTAAACATGATTTATTTAGTCTTTCATCTATGTTGGATAATTATAGATATATATTAGGGTGATTTTACATTAGACTAGGTAGATAAATTATTACTATACTCTAGTGATCCTTTACCAATGGATCAATGCATTTATTACATACAAAAACTCATTTAACATACATAAACAGATTTGAATTTTCAATTATAGATTTTGGCAGGAAAACATATTATTACTCTAAAGAGAAATTTTATGAAACGCTATTGACTTTAATTCCTCCAAAGAGTCCTAAATGAAATTTTAACTCATAATTATGATTTTTATAATACAAAATGAAACATGACATAGCTTATTATTAACTTTCAAGACCAAACATAGACTTATCAACATCAAATTTACATAAAGTTGATGATGTTCTTGAATTATACTCCCCAAGTGGGAGATTTGATCTCCTACTCAAATGTAGTTGAGTATTTTTTTAATTTCTTCCAATTTCTTTACATATTAATCTTCTTTTATATCTCTTATCTATCTTTAACATTCTTGTTCTTTTCTTCTTATTTAATATTATCTTCTATCTTCTTCTTTATGGCTTTATATTCTAAGATGAGGATGTCAACTTGTACCTTTTTATTTGAATTATCTAAAGATTTTATTTATCTATGGCTTCCACCTCCTTATCTATTTAACTTACATGTACACAAAGCATTAGATTTAAAATATAGATACTTTTGAGTCTCATCATGTTCCTTTTGCCACCATAATTATCCATTAAGTTTGCAATCCTTCTCAAGCTCTATGAACTTCTCAGCCTATTCTTCCTCTATTTTTGGACATAATTTTTCCTCTTATTAATATGATGATCCATTGTATATAAAATAATTTAAGGCTGTTATCTTTGATTTTAGTTACTCCAAACTCTCATAGATAAACACATTATTTTGTTGCTCTCTTAACAACTCTTATTTACCTATAATCTAATGCTCAATGTTCAATATCTCCTTATTTTATTCATCTCTTTAAAATTTTGATGCTTTAACTTGAGAATATTAATCACTCAATACCTCATACATCTATTTTTCATAGTTTAGAAACTTTGTCTTCTTTGTCTTTTTCAAGTTTTAATACATCAATTTAGGCATTTTATTATTAATTCTTCATGCTTATAAACACACACTCACACAAAATGTTATAATAAAAAAATTAAGGATAAATTTCCCCTCTAAATGCCTCCATCCATGGAACCACTTTATCTTATACTCTTATAAGTTATTCTTCTTCTAGATCTCTATATAAACTATCATCCTCCTGTTATTCCATTTCAAGAGAAGCTAAGAATGCTTATGTCACCTCTTCATCCTTATTTTTTTTCTACAATGAGAATTTATTTCACTTCCTCTTGTCCATTTACTACCTCCTTCATCTTTGTGACCTTATGGGTCATTTGATTTCTTATTTCCATTTTGATCAAGAATTTTTTTTTTTGCCTGCTTTTTATTTCCACAAGTAGCTCTATAGTCCACTTACCTTATTTTTTAGAATACCAACCCTTTTATTTCATTCTCTTGTATGATCTCTATCATGAGATACATATATTATATCATTTGACTTGACTCACTTACTCACTCTTCCTTCATTTGGTTCTTTATTCTTCGTAACCTCTCCATTTTTTTTCTCTTGTGCCTCACACAAATCCTCTTTAATCTTTTGAAACCTAATCACTCTTATTTTAGTCTCGCCCAAGTCTTTTTAACCATCATATATTGATTATGTATCTAATTATTTTTCACCTTATAATTACTTATTGGGCCTTAATGTGATCTTACCTTATTCTCAAGCCTCAATGGGATTTAAGACTATTTGAACCTTATATCATTCAAATATCTACTTTCACAAACTTCTTGTCACTTCAGCCTATTATTATACAAAAACTTATTCCTAAGAGCTTCAACTAAGCTCTAATACACCTTGATGAAAGTATACCTCTTAAAGGTCTCTTTCTTTATATCTTCTAGGTCTATCCTTAAGGATTTATATCTTTCTTGATTCTGTAACACTAGTAACACCTTCCAAAAGCTATTTTATAACTTGATATTTATCTAAATTTAAAGTAAACAAACTTAATACAGTCTTATTACCTTGTTTTAGTCTCCTTTTCTCTCAAAAACCTTGTAGATTTCATGTACTTGTTTATACCTTATTATAAGAGATCTATTTTCTCCACTCTGACTCTTTTATCCTTCCCAAGGTGCTTAATAGATAATCTCTCTTTGGATAATTATCCAAGATCTTTATTTACCCTTTATGTGCCATCTTATTCTTAGAATATTCTTGACTCAATCTATGTTCACATTACCCTCTTTTATATCTCTAGTTCAATGATCTCTGTCACCCTACACTATATAATATTTAGTAAAAAAATAAAAGAAAACTAAGTTTTTTGCTAGACCTACTAGCTCTTAAGTAGGTCGATTACTCTTATCAAAAGAGAATCCTTTATCAAAAAATAAAATCTTAATTATTTTTTAATATTATTTACATATTCTTTTCAAATTTTATCGTAACCATAACCTCCATGATTCCTCTATTCATAATATTCCACATGAAAACAATGTTCTTACTTTTTATGCCTTTCTTTTAAACCTGTAAAACTAATTATTAGTATGTAAATTGTACTTTGAAGATAGTTATATGTTAAAAACACCTTGTAAGCCTAACACACTAATTAATAATTATCCTTAAAAGGTTACACATATTTTGACTCATTTTTTTGTAGGTTATGATCTCTTTTCTTTCTATTAAGATAGGGTTTCTTACTTCCTTATAAGACCAAAGAATGAGAAATAGAGATAAAGATTTGTAAAATTTATCAAAATGCTTTTTATAACATTAAATTCATCTCATAAATAATGACACATCATACTAAAAAGTTTCAATCCCTTTCTAGAATTATTTCTCAGGTTATGGAATATTAGTAATTCAAGTCCTATGTTAAGCTTAATTCCACATAATTGCATAAAATAAATCCTCCATATCTATAATTTATATATAATAAATACTAAAAATAAATTTTATCACATTCATAACATCAAAACATAATTTTACACCAAGTTTAGATCAATTTTAATGTTTATATTTAGAGTTAATAAGAGCTTTCTCCCAAAACCCTAGGCACACCTATACAGGGGTTGAGAGCTAGAAAATTGGGTTTTAAGGATTAAAAAAATATTTAAAATAAAATAATGACTCATTTGGGTCCTACCTAACCATATTAAACTTTTATAATGATCATTTTACTCTGAACAAACCCAAATGATGACAAAATGACAACTTTCTTAGTTAATTGTAACACAGTCCTCTAGGCTCAGACCCAAGACCTAACATTTACACATAATATTGAGATATGTTGTTAATAATATACTTATTTAACATGTATTATATTTACTAAAGGTTTTCATTACTTACTCATTCATTCATTCACTTCCATGCATATTACGTAATACCATGTCAATCTATGAGATTGTATTCACCAAACAGGGTTTGTAGACCATTTTAGTCTTTGAAAAACCATATAAATGGATCAAATAGAAATAAAAAAATCATAATTACATTCTTATGGATCCAAAAATTCATATAAAATGACATCAACACCTTTATTTATTAATATTTCTTCAAATACACACATAATTAAACCCTTCTATCATTATGTCATCTAGGACAAACAATCAATTCTGTTTTTATAAAACTTGAAACCTCGGACATTATTACTCCTTTATTGCCTTTTTAAATCTCCTCATTACTTTTTTTCTACATTCATCTACTGAAACAATAATTATAATATTTTATATCTCCTTTTTTCATGTACAAGATTCTCCCAAACAACCTTAAACATGCTTTGTTTAGGCTTTCATATATATTGGAGACATATAGATAGATATTATGGTAATTTTACATTATATTTGGTAAATGAATTATTACTATACTCTAGTGATCCTTTAAAAATGTATAAAAGCCTTCATAACATACCAAAACTTCTTCAACATACATTAACAAATTTTATTTCTTAATTCTATATTTTGGTGGAAAAATGTAGTATTTATCTAAAGAGTCATTTTGTGAGACCCTACTAACTTTAATGCCTCTAAAGAGTCATAAATGAGCTTTAAAAACACAATTATGATTGTTTTAATCCAAAATGGATCATCACATATATTCTTATTGACCTTCAAGACCAAATATAGACTTATAAACATCAAATTTACATAAATTTGATGATGCTCTTGCATCACATTAGTATATTCATAAATTCATGTATCTAGTAATAAAAATTGCACAATATAATGTAAAGAAGAATGAAAATAGTGGATAGTTATATAACAATATAACCCATGTAAAATTATTTCCCTGATGAACTTGTTGTGATATAAACAAGTTGTAGGAGTCTATGGCTTGTTTGAATCTATAAAAGTATATCTTGTGTCCACTGGGAGAAGTATTCTATTTTTTTACAAGAGCATTGTGCATTAATATCTAGATTAGAGAAATTTTTCTACGTAGATTTTTTTGGCCTAAGACAATATCACCACCTATAACTTCATATAAAAATGAAAACCTATATATTCTTAAACATACTGAAGTACACTTAAGAAGCATATTTGATATAAAATTAGATATAGAGAAGTATTGCATAGACTAAGCAAAAATCATTTAAATCAAATGAACTAACCATAGTATACATCTATATACATAAGTCCTAGGAAAAAAAGCTATAAGGAATGGTGCTACTATAGGGTAAGGATCTCATCAATGATATGCCTCTTTATAGGTCATGTATCATTACCATATTCATATTCTACATAATCAGTATCATCAGGATCATACCAATATGTAGTATTATAATCATCATCATCATCATCATCTTAATTTTGAAAATTTGGAATCTTTTATATTTTGGTATTGAGTTTTTTTCATTTTTCCTTTGTAATAGGTATTGTGTCTTGTGCCTATGTTAATATTCCATTACTTGTATATGTTTGTATAGATAAATATATGATTTCTCTTTGTTGTTTTTGAATTAAATATGTTTCCTCTTATGAAATGGAAATAACCTTGCCTTATTGATCAAATGATATGCAAACTTTATTTTTATCAATCATTCATTCTATTTATTATAGCCATCATCCTCCAAACACAATATTGTATGCACTTGTATTAGAAATAATGTAGAGAATAAGATAATACTCTTTTGAAGTAGACAAAAATGTAAATTTAATTCATCCAACACATATTTTAGATTCATTATTTTAATCTAAGTGCTAAAGCTTATATCCAAGAGATACAATAAATGATAGGGAACAAAAATTTGTTTCTTAATAGTCCATAACTTTCACATTGGTAAATTTATTTCCATCTATGTGAGAAATGATGGTGAAAGGTTCATGGTATGAGGAAAGACTTTTAATTTACTCCTTTATAACCATACTTTTAGCATTAGATTTTGTATGCATCCCTTGATTTTGAACTATTTTCATTAGAAATCATTTCTTAAAGATGTTTTATTTCCTATGTTGAACCTATTTTTAAACCTTGTACTTTTGATATTTTTGTAACATTTCCCATGTGATATTTATAATTTATATTTTTCATATTTCTCTTTTTTTAATCTTGTTTTCTCTAATTTTGCACCTTGAATATTTTTCTTTCTCTAAACTACCTTTTGTATCCATAATTTTTTGTTCTTTTTTTACTTGTGATTTAGAAGATGCATTCATGATGTGAGTGGGTGGATCTATTGATGTATCTATTATAAGATCACCACTATCAATTATCTTTTGTATTTTTTCCTTAAAATCCAAACAACTATATGTATTATGCCCATGCATTCTATGATATAATCAATAATGTTTTTATCTCCTTAGAGGATGTATAGAAGATAGTTTGATCAATTTTTTTTGAATATCTTATCTTTTAATCTCACTTGAACTCTTATTATCCCTTTTAAAACTTGTTGAATGACTAGTTATAAATGAATTATGTTATAGCTACCAATATTGATATGAAGTCTTCTTAGGCACAACATTTCTATATGAAGATACAAATTCATGATTGATAATAGTTTATTTTAGGTTTCTTATATTTATGGTCTAATTTTCCCATGATGTGATATTTGAAATTAAATAATGATTTTTATTCTACAATTCTTATATTGACTTACTCTTAACGATGATTTTATTTTTAAGAGTTTCACAAGCACAAACTCAAGGTAGTTTTGATCAAATATTCATATAAACACCATCAAGAGGAGGTATGGGAGGTGGAGAGGGTTGAAGAAGTATATGTTGGTTACTTTATTTTTTAACTATAGGATGAGTTACCTTACCTCTTAGGATAGTGATAGCATGGACTTAGCTAAAAATAAAGTAGCTATCATAATCTTACGAAGGGTTGGTAGAAGTTACTCAGGATTCCATAGACATAGAATATGTACTATGGTTGATTGAAACATTAGATTTATTTTACATTGGTATTATGATTTTTTTTACATGAGTATGAAAGATATTGATTATTTTTAGTCATCACCATTAAATTAAATTAATAGTAATACATATAGCCATATAACCATTATATGATGTGCACAAATAAATAAAAAATGAATAAAATTAGTTAATTATTTATAAAATTGGAAATATTTTTTATTAACATTAAAAAATATTAAAAAAACATAAATTAATTTTAACATAGATACACCATTTTCCCTCTAAGCCAAATTTACTAAAAATAGTAAACTCTAAATTATAAAATGCATGTACAACATTTTGAAGAAAAAATGGTTTTTGATTATATCAATATGACTAATAAAAACCTCTTATTTTGTTGAAAATAAATATGTTATGGATCAAACTGAGCCAAATAAGGAAATATAAGACACAAGCCTAATAAGAAAAAACTCTAATAGAAATTTGAGGGTAAAATCTTAGGGTAAAGAATAAAACTTTTGATTAACACAAAGGACAAAGTAATATTAGAGATCAAATCTGAAATCCTAATATTTTATTGAAATCTTATAAAGAAGGTTGGAACCCTAAGGGAAATCTAAGGGTTGGTAATGTTAAAACAAAAGCATAATTTCACCATGTTTTATCAAATTTGGAAACTAAGAGAGTTTTAATCCTAATTAGAAAAACTATTGAGTAAAATTAAAATGCTATAGATATGAAATAAATGACACAAACTGATTAAAAACTAACTAAATTTGAAAATATGTTAAAAGGGGAAATTACCAAATAAATAAAACTTAGTTGGAAATCAGATGTGTATGACTCTAAATGCAAGTGTGAAAATGATTGCATGACTATGTAATGATTTTATGAATTAAGAATAAGGATTTTATTTGATCTAGGATAAGGCTGCTCCAATTAGATAGGGTTAGTGTACATTGGTGTCCTTAGGGAACATCAACATCCTATGAGGGTTTATTATTTATCACATATATGATAGGTTTACTTGCATTTGTATGTCATATTTGATTATGTAAGAGTTATTAATCTTTAGAAAAAACTAATGTGTACCTTATTATTCACCAAAACCCTAGCTTAATGACACAAGAAGATAAATGCAATAATAGGGTAAAAAGGGGTTAATATTTAAATTTTCACTTGACCTCAACACCCCATGTATTGAACACTACCTACATACCTATACTCTTAAGATGATCAATCTCAATGCAGTTAGCCCATGCTATAATGGTGTGAATGAAATACTAGTGAAAAATGTTAAGTGATGGTAAAATCCTAGTTTGATTAAGTGATTTTGATAATTGCATATGCCATTAAAGGTGTATGTATACTTATATCAAGGATACTATGGTTGTGTGGACTTTGAATTTAAAAAAATAGGCACTTCTCTCTAAATTTGGAGTTATATATTTTGTGTTTTTCAATCATGTGAGTATTTAGTGGATAATGGCTTGAAAATGTGGATTTATAGAAATCATTTTATAATTCCTTTAGATGGGAATTTCAAAATGTTTAAGATGACCCATTTGGTGAATTTTAATTTGAGTAAGTAGTTATTATTTGGTGGGAGGACATGACCAACATAATTAGACACTAATGGATATCATGATAGTCAAAATAGAGTGACCTTATCTGAAGAGAAAGAATAACTAATCTAGAAGTGTGGGAACATAAGAGAGTAAACTTTAGATATTTGGAATGATAAATATGAAATTTTTAGATCATTAGTTTCTTAGAGGAATGGATCATCCACATAGGAATAAAATAAAAACAATCGAAATATTATGGAATGAGGCATGAACTATGTGTATAAGAAGTGGCCACAATTGAGTTATTTTACCTTAAATGTCAATTTATGTGTATACACATGGTACTTCATAATTATTTTGGTCCTAGACTTGTGGTTCTTTCATCTCCTATGGGTACAAACCAAATAAGTCATATTATCCTTCTTCATTCTTTGTCTCACATTTTTGGGTCTATGTATTTTTCCATGCAAAAATAGAGGTGAATATTTGAAACACCATATGATGAGGATTGAGAACTAAATCAAGTGATCCATCCTCTCAATAATAATACATTCAATGGTTAAAGGTCAACATGAAACTTGCAAAAAATATTCCTTGCTATATGAAACTATGATCTTGAATATTGAATGGAAAGTGCATCATTCTAAGTGATTGTATCAAAAAGTTAGATGCCTTTAAATGGACTAATAGATGATAACTAACTCTTGTATAATATAAAAATACTCACATATACCTTTGTTAGTAGATCAACTACAAGGAAGGGTAATATATAATATATCCTTAATGAATATGGAAACATTTAGGAGATATCCTTAAGAATATCCCCTAAGTTGATTTATAACTAACCACCCATTGACTAGGTGTAATAGTAATTTTTATAGTTTTAAAAATTGGGAATGTACATAGGGTAAAGTATAAACTATAGTTTATATGCCTATCCTAAACACCATAAACATTGATATCATTCCTCCCTACAATAGTAGATTTATGATGTAGGAGCATCCATGGGATTTTAAAGGATGATGTAACTGATTACTAAGTGTTATTTAATTTAGGATTCTGATTCTAATTTACTATTTAAGAGTGTTTTAAGGATTTTATTTCCTAATAACTTATTTTACTTCCTAATTATTTTTGAGTCAAAGGAATAACTAGAGTTGTATTTTCTATTTTTAAAATTAGCAAGTTCATATGCGAATCTATTCTAGTACCCTTTGTAATATTTAGGAGCACTACATGTTTGGTATAGAAGAAGGGGGGATAATTTTTGGAGGGATATGATGTAATTTTTATTTAATGAATAAATAAAAGTTTAATTATTAATTTAATTTAATGGATGGAATTTATTTATTATTATCTCCCCATTTATTGTTGCACTAAAATTTAATATACAATAGTTGAGTTTCTTTTATTTTGTATAAAATAATGATTTGAATACATTATTTTGGTATTATAGTGGGTTTAAATCCTACTAAGAGTTTATTTTCACATTGTTTGGTGTAGAAACAGGAGAAGGCATCTTCCAACAAAGGAGAGGTGTTGGGTAGAAGGTGTCAAGAGATGCATTACAATTAGAGTGAGTTTTGTTGTAGATATTAGAGAAACATTGTAAGTGTAGAGAGATTTTTAGAGAGGATATATTTTTATTATATTGTAGGTTATGAAGATATGTCACACAATAATGGAGAATAATCAAAAATAGAAGGTTTGGAAAAGATGTTTAAGGAAGTCTAGGCAAAATTATAAATGATGGAGGATGAACATAATGAATATGTTTTAGCTATATATTAAGAATAAGAGATGTTGGATATGTTGATTTACATACAAGAAAAGTTGGATATCTTGGAGAGAGGAACAAAATATAGAGTAAAATTGACTAATAAGGGTTATGAAAGAAAGAGGTAAACCCACTAGAAATATATATTTTTTATGTGGTAAAGAGACTCCAAATGATGTCATGTGATGGATTGTTGAGTTATATACTTCATTTGAAGAAGATAATGTTGAAGAACCCATGAGGGTAAAATTTTCAATTAAAATATTATATGGATTTGTATCTTAGTATTGGAGAGTTGTCAAAGAGAGGAGAAAAAATAAATAAAATAATAAGGTGAGAAGTTGGGAACATATTATATCCAAGTTGATAGGTCATGTTTTACACCCAAGAATGCAAGTAGAGTTGATGAAGAGTATTCATGTCTCAAGGATTGAAAAAGAAGAGAAGAATAAGGTTGACATGAAAGCTAATATGAGAGGAAAGTTTCTATGTGAGAAACTTAAATCTATTTTTAAAGTATCAAGGAAAAGCATATGAGTGAGGAGAATAAGGTTGTCTTTAAAGACAAAAATATGTGAGGTTATCATGTGAAGATCCAAAATATGATTTAAAAAAAAAAAAAAGTGGAAGAAACTTATGATAATCTCATATAGGAATGAATCCTCATGAAGGAGGAGGTATATGTGATAGTTGTTCAACTAAAATAAAGAGACCAATTATTTGATCATGGAAAAAAGCTTGAGTTATCCCATATGTGGGAAAAATAAAAATCATGTTTGGTAAGTGAAGGAAATGCATTTGTATTTTATATTTTGGAGAGTATAAGGTTTGAGGACAACTAAGGAAATATACATGTTTTTATGAAGGAAATAGTGAAATTTAATGTACATGAGGAATGCATGGTTGTAGATCATATATATGTGAAGAATAATAATGAGAGAACAATCATGAAGGTTATTGAAAATTGCCTTTAGGAGTCCATCATGTGAGTGTAATCCATAAAGATAATTCAATAAATGAAATATAGTTGAACAATATGATTTTGAGGCATGATGAAGTGGTTGAAGGAGTATTTTTTAGAGCTATTGATTCCTTCCAATATTAAAGTCTAGAAATGGTTGAAGGAGTATCTTAGTATATGGATTTGTATCTATGTTAAAGTCTAGAAATGGAGAAGATGGGAAATAAAAGACATAAGTGTGGTTCACTCCAACATGATCATATGTATGAGAACAAAGTGAAGGTATGGAACAAGAATATACCATTGTTTCAATATATCTATATCTAGTTAGTATGGACATGGAAGCAATAGAGGAATGTTTTCATGTTAACATGGAGATAATAGAGCGTGGGAAAATGATAGTACACTAATTTTCTCAAAAGAACATACAAGAGGGAGTTCATTTGTAGTAACTAGTGGTGGAAGAGAATACTCTCACAAATGTAACTAAAAGATATTGGAATGAATAATAAGACCATATAAATGGAATAAAGATAAATATAAAATGATATTTAACAAATATTAATATTTAGAGATGGATATAGCATGGAATGGTGGAAGACAAAGTTCAAAAATTGGTGGTAGAGGTTGGTCCAAATATCACTTGGATAAGGTAAAATGAATAATTCACTCATGTAGCATAGAGGCAAGTGAAGACATATATATGGTAGACATGTTTCTAATAAGATAACTAAAGGATGCAAGTGATGTTGAACATGTGGGACCAACTGACATAAGTATTGTAGAAGAGAGTCTTATATTTCAAGGTATGCATTTTTCATATATGGATAAGGAAAGTGCAAGGTTATTTTCACATGGCATGGATGAGGTGAAAAATAAGACAAGGATGTGATGGAGTGGTTGAATTTTTTATCATCCAAAAAAAGTGATGATAAGTATGAGGTTTTAGTAGATATACAAGTTGAGGATGAAGGATGAAGGATATACTTATATAAGCATTGTAAGCATATAATAAAGAATATGAAGAGGATTTTTAGAGGATACATGGGATAACATTACAAAAATAAATGGAGGAAATTTTTGAAGACATATTAAAATTTGTAAATGGTGAATAATATGATGTTTCTATAGAAATTGTATATTTATTTGACATCGAAATGAGGGAAGAAAGTGAATAATATATGAGTATGATCTTATAGATAGTAGTGGATAATATGGGATATCATATTAATGCCCAAAGTGTGTGGAGTTATTATAAATAGATAAGAGTGAGATGTGGAAGGATCCAACAATAGGTTTTATAGTGATTTAAAAAAGCCTAAAAGGCTTTAGGAGTGTAATGTCCCCTTTTCAAATATTTTCTAAAATTTGGGTTTTATTATAATTCATTTTCAAAATTGATATAACTTAAATACTAAAATAATTCATATAACACTTCTATACTAAAAACCTATTTGCATCCTTTATTTCAACCCACTAATTATACATATAACAATACTAAGGACAATGCCAAATTAATAACAAATGTAGTAAAGAAAATCCTTACTTGTAACAACCCTAATTTTTATTGATGTTGATATACCTTCAACAAATGAAAATTGTATATAATCCATACAAAAAAAATGAACATCAAATATGATGCTATAAAAAGTTTCACTAAAAATTTGATGATTAGTCAACATCTAGATCAATGCCTAAGGTTGTATAAAAGGTCATGATAAATTGTGAGATATGCCTGAAAATCATATAATAGTCCAAAGGGAAACCAATGCGAGAAAATATTATAGTGAAAGTATATAATTGAATACTAACCAATATAGGGACCCAAAATAGTCCATGAAGAATAAAATAACAACCACAATAGCTATCAATAACCAATATCCTAACAATCACTCAATCTAAGAGGTTATACGATAGATAAAATAAGATGAATAATGGAACCTAAGTGTCACTAAAGACAAATAAACCTCCAATGCAACATATAAAGATCAAAATATAATAATAAATGATAAATAGTAGTAGTATGTGATGATATCATCAAGGTAGACCAAAAAATGTTATGAGAGCCTAAAAAAAAGGTAATTAATATATGGCAGCCCTAAGTGAAACACAATAGTCTATAATCATCAAATAAATTACAATAACCTATAAATAGTAAAAATCCCCCAATGAATATCTTTCTAACCTCTATCAAATTTGAAACATATTTTTAATCTTCAAACCAAATGAAAACTAGAAACATATACGATCTATCTATCATAATTGTGACTCTTGTATGGAACCACCACAAGGGATGGGAGGGTTTTCATCCTCAAATACTATTCACTTGGAGGGTTTTTTTTCCTCATATGAAGGATTTAAACTCAGAATATCAAGCTCTATAAAAGGGTTTTGTTTTAAATAATGAATGCCTAACTCAAATGAGAGAGAATTCCCAATATAAAGATTTAATTGTCATTTTTATTATTTTACCCCTTTTCTTTTATTTTCACCTTTTCCCTTTTTCACCCTTTTATTTTATTTTTAATAATAATAATAAAATAACATTAATTTGTCACTTTTTAATAAATTAAAAATTAAGTCACTTAGATAACTCAAATTATTATCATCATTATTAGATAGGTTAAAAGATAGGAAAAGGGTCTCATTCCATTAAAAAAGATAATGAAAGTTAATAAAAAAATTAGTAGTAAAAAAATAAACAAAACCTAAAAACCACATAGAAGCATTAAATTCAGCTAAAAAGTCACCAATATACCGACAAAAAGATGAGAAACCTTCGAGGCACTAGATTAAACTAGTTTGATTCCTTAGACTTAGAATAAAGGTCCAATTTGTTAGTCCCTATGTTTTTTGATTTTCTTTCCCTACTTCTAGTATGGTTGCATATACCTTGAATAAATTCCATGGAAAACCTCTTCCTCTTCTACCTAGCCAACTTGAATTCTTCCTTACCCTATTTAACATACAACTTATCTTCATCTGCTCTACCACTATAGCTAAGTCTAACACCCTATGGTGTTTACTCAACAACCACTTCTTCCTCCTTATCCTACTAAAGATCACCCTTAATTATGGATAATTCATTAGAGACCATAAATTTTTTGAGCTTATAAATCTCATCATATATCTCCATACTCAAAAGTTTTTGAATTGCCACCTTTATTTGCAGATTCTTGACAAACTATTCTATATCATCTTTCAATTTAAATTTAATAGAGGCTTGACCTAAACTAGAAATGGGAGTAACTACTTCAAGGGCCCCATTTTTACTTCCACTAGGGTGACAATCCACCTAAAATTTATCCATCCAAAAGAAAACATTATGTCCCCCTACCTGATCAGTTTCTAATTCTAAGAAGAATTCATCCTCCCTTTCAAACTCCTCATGCTTGCTTGTAATGTGGATGGCATTTGTTACCACCTTGGTCCAAATGGGTTCCCCATTTTGAATAAGATAAATATGAGCCCTTAGTGGATAATATCATCTAAGTGATTACATTTTAAATTATTACCAAATACTTCCAATTATTTTAGAAGAAAAAATGGAATACTTATCGGGTGGCCCCTGAAGTGGTTAAAGACAAGAAAATGATGAGAGATTATTATTATTATTATTGTTATTGTTATTGTTATTGTTATTGTTATTGTTATTGTTATTATTATTATTATTATTATTGTTGTTGTTGTTGTTGTTTTTATTATTATTATTATTATTTGAAAAAGGGAACATGATAGTCTACCCTTCCCAAATATTGCTTGTCCTCAATCAATTGCAATCTCAACTATTCAAACTTTCCCAAATGGGATATTTATTTAATACCTAGATCTAAATTCATACTTGAAAAATTATAAGTCCAAATGGCCCCTTATGAATCAGATTGCACACTCAATGCTTACATCAGGTGCTTTTTTTTAGTTCTTAGTTTCCTTAGAGAATTTGAAATTGTATTGTAAATCAAAATTGATGAAGTCAAATTGATTGTCAAATTCATGTTATAAATCAGAATTTCATTTTCCTTAAGATTAAATGACCTCCTTTGTTTATCATGTTCCTTGGTAGTGAAAGTGATTAATGAAGCTTCAAATTCACCTATGAATTATTTTATTCTTGTACCTAAAACTTGGAATAATGATTCATTTACCTTTTAAAACCTAAATTTTATAATTTCTATTTCATGCATCTTAGAGTGGCTAACATGTTTGGATCCTAAATCCAAACATATGAGGTGTCAAGTTTCTTCACCTGGATACGATCCCAAGGAAAAATAACTAAGCACTCTACTATACTTATTCAAAAAACTATGAATATCAAAATGGTTTTTATCTAACTTACCATACAATGATAATGTAAAAATGACTTCTAAATACAATAATTTGGCTACCCCTACTACTTGTCCTTTATAAAATGAACTATCCATCCTATTCTATTGACAAATATAATGGATCCATTTGAAATAAATTGGATCACTACCTATTTTCCTTCTAACTTGAATTTTAGATACATAGTCTTATGATTCTTCATGAATTTCCAAAGGGAATGTAACATTTGAACTCATAAAACCATATATGTTTCTCCTATGCCTATAACATATAAGTCATCACACACCCTATGTTTTCCAAGTGTAATCTATAACTATTGAATTCTCTTAGTGAAAGGAATATTAAAACCATCAGCTATAATAACATCAAACCCATCAAAGTCCTCTATTTTCAAACCTCTTTTGGCTACTAGTCCCTCATCTATGAAGTTATAAGTTTCCCCACTATCAACCAACATTATGAATTTATGACCATGTAAAAATCCATAAAATATGAAAGGGTGTTATCTAAGTGAACCAAAAATTATGAAAAGGGTGCTTCCTAAATTAAGTATGTTAAGGGTTCCTCTTAAACTATTTCCTTCCATTTTTTTAGGTTCAGGTAATATTGATTTGATTTTTAGTTTAGGTTCCTCTACTTATGATTCATTAGATGATATCACCTCTATGCAATGTAACTGACCTCACCTAAGACATAAATGACTAGGCTCCCACGTATCCTTGTAAGAGAAGCATATTTATTTATTTTGAGCTCATTTATAGTCTCTACATATTTACCTAATATCAGCGGCAACTCTTTATGCTGATAAACTTAGTTGTAAACTGGTTTCTTTTTTTACACAAAAGATGATATCTCTTACTACCCAATAAGTGTTATCTCTTTTTTCCCAATGTATACAATCATAAATACATCATGTTTATAAATCAATCATGGCTTAGAGAAGATAGAGCATACCTACACTTATGATTAGGAATACATGTTTTAAGTGGAAGCATGACCTTGATGGGGATCTACTAGACCCTATTAGGGGATCACTTGTCACAATACACTATGAAAATAAGGGTTCCAAATCCTATAGCCTAACAAAATCATGCAACAACGCTAAAAGAGTCTTAGGTTTAATGTTCACTCTATATCTAATAAACAAGAAATTAAATATAATCTAGTGCACACCAAATCTTGTGGAATAATGTGGGGGTTAGAAACAAAACAAACTAAATAAAAAAATTTATAAAAGACATATACTCACATCAATATATATGGAATCATAATGCATGGATGAGAAGCACAACTGCATTATCTATCTACTCTTGCAAAGGAGAAATAAAGTTAGGAATACTTACCTTTGAAAATGAACCCATTGAGTCTCAATCTCTCCCTTGGTCAAGGTGTTTTTCAAGAGATTGTTTTGGTATGTAATTATAATAAAGAAAAATTATCTCTATGCTACATAACCTATCTATACATTTAAAAGACTTCTCCACAAGACAAGATATATATCTCCAAATAAAGTATGGAACCCTAAGCTTTATTCCTCAAGTAGAATGGTGAATAAGTAGATGTTAATTCACACTTATTATTATTAAATTATCTATTCTCAAATGTTTGGAAATGAACCTTTATATATAGGTGGATCTTGCCCTAAATCTTTTTGAATATATCAATTATATGAGGTCAACCTAGTCAACTCTATATGTTTTTAGGAGATAAATCACTAGGTCATGAACTAGGTTGCACAAAAAAATAACAAATATCTCAAGTGAAAATATAAAAAAATATTATAGGGTCAACCTAGTCAACCTTGTATAGTAATTAGATGTTGAAAATTGTATAGGGTCGACCCAGTTGACCTAGTATAATCAACTAGTGAAATGGGGTCAAAGCAAGAAAAATGAGGATAAGGATATGAAAAATATTTGGAATGGGTATAAATGAGAATAAAAATATTAGGTTAAATGGTTTTATGGAACAAGTGTTTATATTGCGAGTGGAAAAAGGGACAACAATATTTTGAAGCACCAATGGTATGCCCACCCCTTTCCTAGTGCACCTCTTAAGGCATGCACTTAGATAGATTAAGACTTGATGGGTTCCTACAAGATACAAAGTGTCAGTAATCAATACAAGTTTAAAAATATTATGTGTATACATATGCCCCACTATAATCTCATCACATGTTATATAAGTGCAACTGAGGATGGCACTTCAGGAATAAAACATGATAACACATAATGTTGATGTTAAGTAAAGTTTAGTAAGCAGAAAATAAGATAAATGAAAGGATATAATTGAAAAATACATACCTTTACTTACCTTGGTGATTTATATAAAGAAGTAGACTACAATAGAAAGTGAAGGCATCCAATGTGAAGAACACTAGGTGAACCTATAGAAGTTAATTTAAAAAAAGCCAAAAATTAAATTTTTTTAGAAAATAGGAATATGGTACTAAAAAATGAGTTAGTAGAGACAAATATATTAGGGATTTAGCAAAATTGGCAAATTAGAATTGTTAAGATAGGGTTTTAAATATTGAAGTCAAATAAATGACAAAAAGATGGTAAATGAATGAGAAATGATTGCAAATGAATGACAAATGATGGAAAATGAGTGACAAATGATGTAAAATGAGTGACAAATGATTATAGAACACATGAAATCATGTTTGGAAAGAGTTTAAAATATAAATGGCAAAATGGAATGTAGAACATAATAAATCATGTTGGGAAGCATGTAAGCATAAATTACAAATGAAATATCCATACAGAAAAACTTTAAAAAAAAAATGTAAGAAAGGGAAAAGTAAGTTCATGTAAGATAGGCAAAAATAAAAACATAAAATTCTGAAAATGAAATGTAATTAAATATGTGAGACAAATATGAAGAAGGCATCCATAAAGAGAAACATTTAATAAAGGAAAATGTCATATGTAAGATAAAATAAGTCCACAAACATCAAATAAGAACATGATGGAGAAATGAAAATCAAAATCTCTAAAGGATGAAAAACTCACACTTAGTGTTTATTCTAAGATACAATGTAAGAAAAAACAACCACCGAATGACATGACTAGTATGAAAATGAGATGGTGTGGTAAATAAATGGTTTAAGAGTGTAATCCATAGTTGCTCAAACATGTTATTTTTCTCTAAGGATAGATAAAATTGAAACAAAGTAATGCTAGCATGTTTTTAAGAGGTGAATAAGAATGAATTTAAATAAGAGGGAAAATATATTTAGAATCATAATTTTCCTATCAAGGGGGGGAATGAAATGGGTAGAGGGGAGAATGAAGGAAAAACCAAGGTATAGGAACTCTTTATTGAACTCAAGACACTCATATTAGGTTTGTCAAAACAAGAGGACTTTCAACCTTAAGGACTATGAATAGATTCTCTTAGCCACATAATTCTTAGTCAATAAATGTAGTATATATATATCATCCCATAAAGGCTATATGCATGAAAATTAAAATGGACCTAACTTTCAACAATGTGTTCCCCATTCCTTAGGACCCCTTACATAGCCATCGATCTACTGTGAAGATTGGGCACTTACATGAGAAAGTAGGTAGCACCATAGAGTTTTTTGAATTTCCATATTCCAATCTAATCGCATACAACACCCCAAAGGACCTTTGCTCTATGTGAGGCCAACTTTGGAGTTTGAGATTTGATTAGAGATAGCAGATGTGTTTAGAATAATGTATTTTGGTGTGATTTTGACTTTTGAGATTTATATGTTGCCTTTTGTATATTATTGTATTTTGATTAAATTGATTTAGATTTTAAATTTCTTGGTGTATTTATCTATTCTCCCTCCATATGGATTTAGAAAACTAAACATGGGTGCTAAAGATGACTATCATTTAAATACTTGGGACTTGGTTGATAAGAGAGAGAAACTCAAAGAGAATGGGATCTAAGAGTCTCATAAATATAGGTAAAATAAAAGTGTTATCTTGACTTTGACCTTGTTTAATCTAATGTGGAGTGAAAGGAAAGGGGAAATCAAGAGGAATGACACATGGAAGAATTTCAATTACTTAAAATTGAAAAAAAATAAAAAATTGATAGATGGAAAAAAGGGATACAATGATATAAAAGTGTGATTCATTATCATAAGAATGAGGGAAATGGAGGAAAATATATTAACATAGATTGTTATGAAAATTCAATCTATAAAAAGAAGCAAAAGCTAAAGTTGAGAACAAAGATCAAAATGATTTTCCTTATAAAAGTAATGAAAAAAATGGTACTTTTATGAGGAGGGCTAGGTCCTATCCATGGTCTTATACTACAACTCATAAAAGATAAACCAATAAGGGTAACAAAAAAAATATATATAAAAAATAAAATGATAAAAGAAGAAAAGGTGGTATTTTATGAGGAGGACCAGGTCTTATCCATGGTCTTACATTGTAAACTCACAAAAGAGAAACCCATGAGGGTAAATGATAAATAAGGGAAAAAGTAATCATAAATATACTAAGGTAAAGAATAACATAAAAAGATAAAAATAAAAGAATTATATGAGGACAAAAATAAAATTAAATGTCAAATGTAATGTTTAATAAAACCAAATAACATAAAAGAAGATAATGATGCTTATAAAGTGAAATTAAAAGAAAGAAAGTGCACAAAAATAAAGAAACATAAGACAAAAAGAATAAGTAAGATTTATGCTAATGTTTGTATCAAAGATGAGCATGTTAAATACAATCTTATAAGTCTTGAAAGGTTTATTGAATTTGGATTCATTTTTTATTATGCATTATAGAATAAGAGTGGCAATCATAATATGACCCAATGGGTAAATAGATACAGGGATTGGCATTGCAAGATGACCTAATGTCTGAAGGGACATGTGGATGGGCATCACAACATGCCCCAACATGTGAGTTAGAGTGAGGTAACATTGAAGTATTAAAATTGTTTCCATTGGGTTGGTAGGTGCATTTAGAGATAGGCAAATGTGTTGGTTTGTTAGATTTTAAGGAGGTTTAATGTGACATAGGATGTGTAGGAGACATATGAGTAGGTATGAGTAGGTAAAGGATTTAAATGAGGACCATGTAAGATATGGTTAGAGTAGGCATTTAAACTAAGTACTCATTTGGTTCACATGAACTAAGAGGTGGATTGGTGTTTTTAGGAGAGGTATTGGTGTTGATAGGAAGATGATTATTTGAAGGTCAAGGATTCCTAATATTAGTGTTAGTTGTCTTAAGGATGGTAGAAGAAGGAAGATTGGTAAATCAACCATTATTTTTAGGAGTGTAAATAGTATTAACACAAAGGTTTTTGAATAATTGGGAACCATCTAGATGATCAATTTTAGTGTTTTCAACCAAGTTAATTTGGAAAGTGATAATACTAGTTGATCTTATTATGGGTGTAACAAGAGGATTATGAACATTTTTTGTAAGAGGTAAAACATAATGTGAGGTTCCAACATTTGATGTAGATGGGTTGATGAGTTTATGAATTCTAGGTTTAGAAATTGTAAAAGTGGTATAAGTTTTATGATTTTTATGGTTTAGGATTTGTCTAATAGGATTCTCTAGATATACTATATGGTAAGGGGTAGATTGAGATTGAGAAAAGCTAGAACCATGTGATGGTCAAGAATTAGGGTAGGAGAAAATAACCCATGTATACTTGGAATGGGTTGAGACTATCAAGAAAGAATTTGATAAGAGGATTCATGATGCCAAGAAGACATGGATATTTGAAAGATAGGAGGATAATACAGACAAAATTGGCTAAAAAGAGGGACAAGATCAACCTAGAGTGAAATGTACAGGGTTGATAGTATCGACCCAGTATGCTAAAAAATATACAAGGTTGATAGTGTTAACTTAGTAGGCTAAAAAATGTATAGGGTTGGCAGTGTCAACCCTATAGGCTAAAAAAAGGTAAAAGGTCGATAGTGTCAACCTAGTAGGCTAAAATAGGAAAACAAATTCAAGTACTTTTGAGAGAAAAAATTGAAAGGAAATAAACAATCAATTAGATCAATGAGGTTGACCCGATTGAGGCACACAACACAAAACCTTATACCAATACTAGATAATGTAAGCTTTTTTAATACAAAATATAATTGAGTAAAGAGAAATTAATAAACTTGGAAAGTAAATAGCTAACTAATTGGTCAACTTTAATGTTTATAATATTACTAGAATATGATTTTAAATTTGATGGGAAGTTGACTATAAGCAAGGAACTAGAAGGCAATTTAAGGATGTTTTTAGGTAGTTTGGGTTGAAAGGGATATGTAGTGGTAATGATATAATATTGTTATTTTGGCCTACCCCCTCACTTCACACACCATAGTGATAAGGGTGTCAGGTGCTTTGCCAAAATATACCATTAACCATGCTTTATACTTGATGAGAATATCAAGTTGACTTTTCCTTTGGTGATGAAATACAAGTAGGTTGGCCTTGGGTAGACAAATTTTAAAATGTTTGTTTAGATTTTTTGATTTGGTCAAGTGTGCATAAAACAAAAAATAGTAAAACTAAATGATTAAGTGAAAACCACCTAATTAAACTATGTGCTCTATTTTAAGAATTCAAGCAACAATAAAAGAAAGTGTGAACCAATTACTAACATATAAGGTTAATTCCCACTTTGAAACAAGGTATTTTATTTATATAGTCAATAATGTATGCACAAAATAAAAAATAGGGTTTATCCTATATTTTGAAAGTAAGGTTTGAAAATGAACAGGGTTAACAAAGTTGACTTAGTTATCTAGACAACACATATAACACAAAATTGGGTCGACAAGGTCGATCTAATTGACTATGTAGGACTAGTTTTAAATACTAAAAACTATAAAATGAAAGACTATAAATAAAGAGACAAAGAGATAGAAATGAACCTTGGTGTATCATATATTTTAGGAATGAATATTGCTATTTAAGAACCTTGATATCTGCTTGCAAATGTTGCTAATGGGTTGACTGGGTCAATTAATCTTTTTAGAAACTTATTTTTGATTAGTTAGAATGTACAAGGTTGACTAGGTTGACCTAGTATGCTAAATAAGATGCCTAAAAATGTATATGGTTGATTGGGTTGACCTAGTAGTCTAGACTGTAAGTCTAAAAATCTAGAAACTTGTACTAGTTTGACTTGGTTGATCTAATAGCCTATATTTTAAAACCTATGCATAAAAGTTAGAGTTAGGTTGATGCAGTTGACCTAATATGTAAAATATATGATGAAAAATAATTAAATAAGTCAAACAAATAATTCAAGGGTTAGTTCATGTTGGGTTCACTAGAATGTATTATGAAGGTGAATACAAAGTGAATAAAATACCAAGAAGAAAGTGAAAACATGAAAACAATCCAACTAGTGGTCGGATAGGATTCACACCAAGTTTAGCAAAATGTATGCAATAATAAATGCATCTTATCTATAAATCAATCCTAGATTAGAGAAGATATAGCATACCTACACTTCTAATTGGGAATACATTTGTTAAGAGGGAGCATGACCAAGATGGGGATCTGTTAGACCTGATTATGGGACCACTTTTTATAATACACCATGCTAGGAAGGATTCCAAATCCTACAGTCACATTATAACCCTAAAAGAGTCTTATGTTTAATGTTCACTCCATTTTTAATAAATAATAAAGTAAATATAATCTAGTACACACCAAAGCTTGTGTCACAAAGTGGGGGTTAGAAACAAAACTAACTAAACTAAACATGCATATAAGACATATACTCACATCAATGTATATGGAATCCTAATGCATGGAATAGAATCAAAAATATATTATTTATCTACTCTTATAAAGGATAAATAAATTTAATAATACTTACCTTTGAAGATGAACCTTCCAAGCCTAATCTCTCCCTTGGCCAAGGTGATTCACAATAAATTATTGTGGTAAGGATGATAAATACAAATCAGCTCTATGATACATAACCTATCTATGTATCTAAAAAACTTATCCACAAGACAAGATCCATAGCTCCAAATAAATTATGGAACCCTAAGATTTATTCCTCAAGTAGAATGGTCAATAAGTAGATGCTCATTCACACTTATTATTATTTGATTATCTATTATAAAATGTTTGAAAATGAACTTGTATATATACAAAAATATTTCCCTAAATGGTTCTAAATATGTTGGTTGTATGGGGTCAACCCATTCGACCCTATATGTTCTGGGGAGATAAATCACTAGGTCCTAAGCTAGTTTGGTCAAAGGGCTAAAAAAACACTTAAGTGAAAATACCCAAATACAATATAGGGTTGTTGATTGACCTTATATAGTAATAAAAGGTTTAAAATTATACAAGGTTGACCCATTCAACCTAGTATAGTCAACTGGTGAATGGGGATCAAGGTAAAAAAAAAGAGGATAAGGATATGACAAATGTTTAGAATGGATACAACTAATAAGAATAATCTTAGGATAAATGGTTTTAGGATACAAATTTGTAAATGGAAATTATAAAAAGGGACAAAAATATTATTAATAAACAATGGTATTCCCACCCCTTTCCTGGTGCATCCCTTAAGGCATGCACTTAGAGAGATAGAGACTCGACATGTTCTTATAAGATGCGAAGTGTCAGTAAACAATAAAAGTTTGACAATATTATTTTTATACATCCAATAGGTATCATATTTGAAAACAAATTGTTCTTAGTCCCTAAAGATTCAAATTTTGAGTCCATTTTAATAGTTTCTTGCAAAGATAGAGGATCAAAGGCTTTTACCAAACACTTGAGTGGTTCAGTTAGTCCTTATAAAAATAAAATAATAAGTATCCTTTCTATCACATCATAATTATAACTAATAATATATAGAATTTTGAAAAATAGTTGACCATAGTTCCATAATGATTAAGCTAAGCTAATTCCTTGAAGTGATATCATGATTTTTTCTATCAAATCTCTCTATCTTTGGTTGAATTCTTCTAATGTGGAAATAGATCAGTGCCCTTGGGTGATCATACCATGATACCAATACTCATTTGACACTCCTTCCAATTAGAGGCTATGAAATTTGATTGCCTCTTCTTCATACATTAGATTCAGTGAGAAATAAGTGTCTAAATTTTGTAACTAAAACATATTTTAACATTTCTTTGATTCATCATAAGTAGGAATGGTAATCTTACCTAACCATTGATTAATATATTATTGTGGCTAGTTTGGTTAATTTCTTCCCTATTTTGGTGTTATTTTTCATTTTCAAATCAAAAAAATGTTTAAAAGTTATGTCTTTTTGTAGTGTAAGGATAGCTTATTCATACTCTAGATGATATACTACAAAATTATTACCTACATGAGGTTGTTGAGGTTCTACCTCTCCAAAACATTATTCTTATTTTTGTATAATTTTTTTTCTTAAAAATTTTTAGAGGATGGGTTGATTAAGACCTATGGGTTGATTGAGACCTATTCATTCATTGATGAGCTTCCTTATCCTTGATTTACATTGTTCTGAATAACACTTTGAAAAACTTTTACTATCCTTACCATGGAGTCTCTCAACATATTTTGGATTGTTTTTTCAAAATATTTTTGACCTCAGTTGATTGTTTCATGTAAATAATTGATTTCATCTAAATAAATCCTCTTTTCTCTATCACCCATGTCTTCTTATTATATCTTAGGTGGCTATAATTTTATTCTTCCTCTTTGATAGTATCATAATTATCTTCCACTAAAACCACTAACATGCATGTGATATTAACATATGATTATGTATATGTAATAACTTTCTCAAAGGTTAGAAAGAGTAATGTCTTTGGTACCATTGTGATTTCCCCTTTTTGGTGATTTTATAAAGTCTAGGTATTGTTATGATTCCTTTTCAAATTTTATATAATTTAAATACTAAAATATAAAATAAAATAATTTTTGTATTGAAAATACAATTTCATAATTTATTTCAAACCACTATGTATACATATAAAAATACCAAGGACAATGAAAATTTAATTAAAAATTTAGTACAAATCATTATTACTTGTAACAACCCTAATTTTTATTGATGTTGATATTACTTCAATAATGAAAACTATATATAATCCCTATACCAAAATTGAACATCAAATATGATGTTTTTTAGAAATACAAAGGTTGCACTAAACATTTGATGAACACTTATCACCTAGATCAATGTAATAGGCTACATATAAGGTCATAGTAACTTGTGAACTATGCCCAAAAATCCCACAATAGTCTAAAGAGAAATCAAAACTTTAATCTAATTGCTATGAAATCTTATGATGGAAGTATAGAATGGAATGTTATCTGATATAAGGACCCACAATATTCCATGAAGGATAAAATAAAAACCCAATATTTGTTAACAACCAATATCCTAACAATCACCCAATCTAAGAGGTTATACAATAGATAAAAGAAGACAACTAATGGAAACTAGTTGTCACTAAATAAAAAACAATCTCCAATGAAGCATATAAAGGTCAAAGGATAATAGTAAATTAAAAAATATTTGTAGTATGTGATGCCAACATCAAGGTAGACTAAAAAAATGCTATGGGAGCCTCCAAAAAAAAGGTAAGTAGTATACAACAGCCCTAAGTGAAGCATAATAGTCTCATAGTCATCCAATAAAACACAATAGCCTCTAAATAGCAAAATTTCCCTAATGTATATATCCATAATCTTTATTAAATATAAAACCTATTTTTAATCTTCAAATTAAATGAAAACTAGAAATGAATATAATTTATTTGGCACAATTATGAATCTATTATGGAACCACCATAGAGGATGGGAGGGTTTTGTTCCTTGGATCTTATTCACCTAGAGGGTTTTCATCCTCAAATGGAGGAGTTTAACCAAGAATCTCAATCTTTGAAAAATGGTTTTATTTTTAATAATTAATTCCTAATCCAAATGAGAGAGATTTTTCAATATAAAGACTCAATTGTCACTTTTAGGGTTAGGGTTACACTTTTAGGTTTTACCCTTTTATTTTATTTTTACCCTTTCCTTTTTCTCAGTCTTTTATTTTATTTTCACCCTTTCCTTTTTCTCACCCTTTTATTTTGTTTTCAATAATACTAAATTAATATTAACTTGTCATTTTTTAATAAAATAAAAATTAAGTCACTTAGACAACTTAAAATAATAACTTTATTATTATTATTATTATTATTATTATTATTATTATTATTATTATTATTATTACTCTATTTGAAAAATGGGACATGATAAGGAGGAGGTGGTTAGATCATAGTGGGTATAAGCCCATAATCAGATGTAAGATGCATGAAAGAGCATCTTGGTGGAGGAAGTTAGAAAGAGGTGAGTTTTAACCCAAAATTAAGTGGAAAACAAGTTGGATAAACATTTGGTGGAGGAGGATGAACTATGGTGGATGAAATCCCATAATGAAAGGAGACTATAGTGCGTCTAATCCAATAAAGAGAGAAATAAAGAGCATAAGTGAGATGAAGAGGAAAAATTTGAGACCATCAAGGAGGAGCTAAAAATGGACAATAAATAAAGACAACCAGTTAAAATACTTGGTTTTTTGGAAGGGAGCACCATGGCCATTACGCCTCATGGCCAAAAGAGTGGTTCTTACACTTATTCCATCCATGTGAGTATGATATCACATTTTAAATACCTTAAATGTTGATTTAGGTGCATCTACAATCCTATGAAGGATGATGAAACCAATTACTAAGTGTTGTTTGATTTGGGAGTCTAATTATGAGTCATTATTTAAGAGTGTTTATAGAAGAGTATTTCCTAATAACAATAACTTATTTGAATACCCTATTATTTTGGAGTCAAATGAAAAACTAGAGTTATATTTACTATTATTAGAATTAATAAGTCCAAATGGGAGTCTATTTTTGGTACCCTTCATAATATTTAATAATAGTGCATGTTTGGTGTAGAAGAAGGGGGAGAAGTTTTGGAGGGAGTTTATATTTGATGAATAAGTAAGTGTTTAATTATGTATGCAGTAGAATGGATGGAACTTATCTACTGTTCTCTCCCCACTTACTATGTTTCTAAAATTATGTATACAACAATTAAATTTATTTTATTTTTTAGAAAACAATGGTTCAACTACATTAATTTGACATCCAAAGCATACAATATGTAAATAAATAGTAAAAAAAATAGTGAATTAATGACATACAATGATAAAAATATATATTAAGAATTAGCCTATTGAATATGAAAATTTGATTAAAAATAAAATAATAAAGTGGAATGTCTATCATCAAAGAGTCATAGTATCAAGTTTGTACCAAGTCAAAGGTATTCACCATGTGGTCTAAAAATAGAATATTTTCAAAGGAAAAGATACAAGGTTAGATGAATGAAAATATATAACTTTGAAGTTTAGTGTCATTACTAAAAGAGTTGAATAATTTACCTAAAATCAGAGATAATTAGCTAGTGACTTATCAACATACTATATAACCAAACATGTAGAATCCAAATAAAAATTCCTAAGGTAGTACCCAATGGATTATAAAATGAACACAAATTCAAACCTAAGATTATTGAGGAGCTCAAAAAGGCCAACATCAAAACTAGGCATACTAAAGTCATAATAACAATATAATTTAATGAAAAAGGATATTATCATATGATATGAAAACAAACCTAATTTTTTTTATTAAAATCACCAAGGAGATCAAAAAATTCTAATATGATACTTAGAATATCAGATGAAAATAAACTCTACTCTATAAGTTGAAGATGTGTACCATCAAAAAGAGATGGAAATATGTAGGATTGCTAGTGAATAGAAAAGAAGGGTTAATTTTTATAGAACTAGAAAAGGAGGTCTATCCAACACTTCCCAAGATGACTTACAAAAATCACCTTTTTATTTTGTTTTTCCTTTTACTTTAAAAAATATATTATTATAAAATAATAATAATAATAATAATAATAATAATAATAATAATAATAATAATAATAATAATAATAATAATAATAATAATAATAATAATATTTTTACAAATTTAATTTTAATGTTGATTTAAAGTTTATTATTAAAAATAAACTTTATTAAAAAATTAATTTTATATCTTTGGAAAATAAATTTAAACCTTATAACCAAGTTATGACCTACATTTGGAAAGTTTCATGTGAATAAAAAATATCTTTCACATGGTAGACATAGATCACAAGTGACTACAGTGTGAGAAATTATCCCATGTATATATTTGGATGGAATCACCATGTGAGAGCAATATTCTTTGAATACAATTCTAGTTTCATCTTAATGTGGTAAAAAATGGCTTGGCCAACCCACATGGATGTTGGAAGTCCATGACCCACATTTTAAAATCGATGGAGAAGTGCATAAAAATTTCATTTCTCACATGTGACAAAGAGTTTATGATCGTGGTAAAGTCCATGGTCCATTTAATGCAACTCAAAAAATAGATGGTGTGTGTTGTTTTTAATCATAGAGTAAGAGTATTTGAGTGAGATGACATGAGTATTAATCAATATCCCTATTCCATAGTCAAAAAACATGTGGGGATTCCATACAAACTATTTTACACATACAAAAAGAGATAAAAAGGTAACCACAAATTAGATGTCATTACAATAATAAATATGAACCTATAAAAAGTATCGATCTAGAGTAATGATGGTATTTTTTAAGAGTTATGGGTTGTGGAGATCCAGACCATATGGAGTCACTAGGCCTATATGGTATATTTCCCTTAACAAACATTAATCTTCTCAATTCCTCCACCTTATTTTATCTTTTTTCCTAATATTTGGAAAATTACCTTAAAATTTGTAAAAATATCTATAAATATCTTCTTAAGCCTTGCAACATGCCTACACATGGAATAAAATATTAATATTTAAGTTTACATATCTTAGACCCATGGTGCCTATTCTCAATAAAAAAATATTATCCCAACTAATTTAGATGTTATTGATGGACTTGTAGCATTATAATTTTACTATATGCTTTTAATAAAAAAATTAAAATCAAGCCTCCAATATCCAAATTCAACTATATCAAGAAATTGACCTTACCCTAAATTAGATAAAAATATAGGAAAATGGAAATCCAAAGGCCCATGTTAGTGAATTAAAATTCTCTCATGGAGAACCCCCAAGGTTATAAAATACCATGGAGTGGAATTAATTGACACCAATTATGAGGATCAAGTTTTCTTTGATACTAATGATGAGGAATAATAATTCAATGAGCAATTAATCCTCTAATGAATAATCTACATGAAATTCAAGGGTCTATATGATACATGCGATAAATAATCATTTCCATAAGAAACTATAAACATGAATTCATAATAGAATGTACAATGTTATAGGATTTACATGATAACTAACCATCCTACAATCCAAAAAGCCTCACTTATCCTTTTGTTAATAATTCAAACATGTAAAATAAAATGAAAATTCCTAAGAAATAAAGTCCAGGGGAAAAGTCCAAAAGTCACCAATTTGAAGGAATATTTTCCCAAAGTATTGATCCTTTATTACCTATAGAGGTAATTTTTATCATTTTGTGATCACCCAACATTTTATATTCACATGTTTTTTTGATTGAAAAGTGCATTTTTATGAATGTAATAAATATAGTACATCACTAGTCAAACAAAAAGTATCGGTGGAAAATTCACACCCCATAAGAAAGATCACATTAAGCTAAGAAAAAGTATCAAGAAGAGAGAAAATAAAAAAGGTCCAAACCAAAAACACTACAAACCATAAGTTACACTAACTCAAGTGCACATCATCCAAAAAAGGAACATAAAAAAACTAACACTAAAGACCAAACTAAGTAGCAGTGGTAAACATGGAAGCTAGAAGAAGAGTAGGTGGAGGATAAGGGGAGTTTCCTCCCTATCCCCTTTGAGTGGGTGGGTCCACATCAATAGGTAAGATATCCCATCCATAATCTTATTTCTTTTTCTCATTTTCTTCCTATTAGGAGACCAAAATGGTAAGATCCAACCACAAAAATTAATCTTGTGGAGGGGGGAAACCCCCTCCACCACCACCTATGTTGGCTCTATTAGACATGTCATGGTGTGGGAATGAAAATAAAGAGTGATAATATTGGCTTTGTCATCTTTTATACCTTTGACATTTGACCCCACGTCCACATCTATGATAAGGAAAGTGGTGATGGGGAACACCAGGAGATTCATGTTTAACAACACAAGGAGCATTCCCCAAATGATCTAAGAGGATCTAAAGATAGTGAATATCAATCTAAAATTTATTAGTTTAGACATGGATTTTTAGGGTAACATTATAAATAACAACTTTTTTAGTTACATAAAGTCTCCTTTCCATTTCTTCATGATTAAAATAGGCATTATTTCTAGTTTTTCAGATCTACAAAAGAATGCTAGTATGTAAAATCTACCAAAATATATTATGTATTTTAGGAAGTAAGGTTGATTCTACCACGAGATCCATTTTAAAAGTGAATAATTTATGAATAAAGGGCTCAAAGAGGGCATGGATCCATCTCCAAGCAAACTAAGCATGAGAACACAACTAGAAAAGGTGTTTAAGTGTTCTAGCTATTGACAAGCTAGGAAAATGATATTTAAAACCCCCATGTGCTTGATATGGTCAACTTCATGCAAATATTGGTAGAGCTTAAACTAAAATAATTTAGATTTTTTAGGTTTTATGATATAAAACCAAATGGTATAAACCTTCTAGACCAAACATAATGAAGGGATCGAAGATTCCATCGATGATTGAGAGTTTTATTGTTAGTGAGTTTAGGAGCCAATAAATTATACCTTAGTGAATGATAATAATGAATAAATGGTGTAGTTATATGCCAATTACAATCCTTCCACCAAGGTATATGGTAATAAACCCCAATCTTATGTAAATACTTCTTAGGTAAGGAATTTTAAATCTCATAAATAGATTTTACATCTTCATTATTCAAATTGAATTTTTATTTCAAAGATTCCAAGGGTTCCAATCCAAATTAATATTATAGAAAATATCCCTAATGTTTTTAATACCCTTTTAAAAAATTCTCAAGCTATTGATCTAAGGGATCGTGGTAAAGGGAGCATTGTGAAAATTGAGCATTAGAGACTAGCATAGGGAGTGAGAGCTTAAAGAGAGACCATTTCAAAACCATTCCCCACCTAAATGAGGTGAGGTTTGAGTTTTTACAAATAATTATATATTATATGCATGACAAAGGTACCTCTGATCTTGATAGGAATAGTGATAATGCAAAGACTATGCATGTCAAGACCTTATGCCTAAAGGGAATCTTTGATAAATGTAATGCCTTAATAAAAATTTATAGGATTCATTACCTTAAAATCTTATGATAATAAAATTAAAATTGAAATAAAGGCCTTGGAGTTTAATGTAAATTATCCCAAGTCCTCCTCATTCTTTTGATTGAAAACAAATGTCCCAACAAAATCTATGAAATACATTATGACCTTAGAATTGGCCTAGAGATAATCCTATAAGATTTTTTACAATTTAGTATAGGAAGTGTTATAATGAATAGGAAGACTATTATACATGAGTATTATCTATCATAGTATATAATATATATAATTTTCCTACTAATGACAAGGGTTTGGTAATCTAGATGGATATTTTTTCTTAACCCTTTGAATTAAATAATACCATAAACTAATAGGTGAGGCTCAAAAAGCAAAGTGGGTGCCAATAAATTTGAAATAAACTCCATGGATAATCCACTAACAATTAAATCCCTCCAACCATGGAGGTTTGGGAGAGATATATTGGTGATACCACTAGGTTTTATTCCACTAGATGGAGGACCTAGAAGCAATAAAAATTATATCAAGGTATTCCATGGCATTTTTAAAAACATCATTGTAATCATTAAGAGTAAGTAAGAATTCATCAATGAAGTTACCATTGATAATTTATGGTTTTAATTAGGGAGAAAAATGTCCTTTACCACACCCTTAGAAGCATAGTTGGCCAAATGATAGATAAAACCTTAAGTAGATAGAACATAGAGAGAAAGAGTTAAAGGGAAACACTATCAAATAGATATATGAATCTAAAAACTATGAGATTGGGCACCATTGATAGTAATTAATGTATATACATCTTGAAAAAACATGTTAATAACCTAGAAAAACTTGGGGCCAAAGACAGGGGACTAAAGCATTGTTATAATTAAGGGCCACTCTATTTGATCATAAGCCTTATTAAAACTAATCTTGACAAATAGATCCTTCTGATTAGAGACCCTATCCAATTTTGTACCTTCTTAGACATAAATAACATTGTAAATAATGTATTTATGTTAAATAAACCTTATTTTTTTCACTTATAATAATTAATGGAAAAATATGCTTAATTTTGAGGGCCAGATCTTTAGTATTAAGCTTAGTAACAACATTGAGAAGGATGATAGGTATCTAATTAGTGATGACTTAAGGATAACCAACCTTAGGAATAAATTTTATATTATATTAATTGATAATGGGGCCCAAATAATTATTCAAAATAACTTTTAAGTAGACTCTATGAAGATCAAGGCCTAAAAAATCCCATAGGATTTGATAAAACTCAAAAGGAAAACCATCAACACCTAGGGATTTGTCAATGGCCATTTGTATAACATATTCTTTAATATCATTAAAGATGAAGGGTTTATTACAAGTAATTCTTTGAGCTTCAGATATATTCTAAGGGATAACACCAATGCATTAAGAGATATAACATTAATGCATTAAGAGAAAATAACTTATCGAGCAGAAGTAATGGGTTGAGCTAAAAATACACCATGATAGTGGTGCATAAAGACTTGTAGAATATTAGGTAAATTAGTAACTTGACTTTAGCATCCTTAATTGATTATATTCTATCTATATCACTTCTTTAATGAAATATAGATAATAACTCCTTGACTACTTTATCTTCAACTTTTAGCCAATGCACATGAGCTCAAATTTGTGCACATCTAACTTTATATGCCTCTTCAATTTGGATTTTTTTTCCAAAGTTATGATTGAGCCTTAGGTTAAATATTAAAAGGTGAAGCCTCAAGTTCTTATGAAACCCCAAAGAATTAAAAAAATTTATCATGGTGAAGACATTTGTTTAATACAAAATATTGCTTGCCATATATTCAAATATGATTGGTGGTATGATAAATGGAATTGGACCACCATTCAATCCAACTAGTATCGCTAGTGGGTCTAGGGGATGAGTTCTAAACTAGAATAATATGTAGAATAATTATTTCATTATTGAGATGAGAAATGTTGAGATAAAACTACATTTTTAAGGTCTAACCTAAGGATTATTCTATTTAATATAGAATGGAACAATATGATGATCAAATAAAAAAGTGTTTAGAAGCACATAAATTGGCTGATCATGAATAAGAGCAAAGAAAAAAGGTCTTATTATACAAGGAAAGAACAATCAAGATGTTTAAGTACTATATATTATCATTGTTAAAAATTAGTTAAAGTAAACCAAGGAGAATACAAATATTTCCTCCAATGGTAATGTAGACACTAAATCTAAACTATATATCACCTCAGTCTTATACACTTGGAAAATACATATCATGGATGTAACTTCAACTTCTAGACCTTCTCACTATTGAAAGGATCACATACATTATCTCTCTATGTCAAATTTATTATCTCTTAGTTTGATTAGTGTTATTATAATGACCTAATCCTTTTATCATACTTAGAGTGTTGTAAACCTACTTATCTTCTATCTCTACAAGCTTGGGACTAGTGCTTATTTTCCATCTTCTTGAACACTTATGCCCCATTCAGATGCATATGTTGACACAAGTGTCCTATTATAATGTAAGTGTCTAGTTCCATAAACTCATCTAATTTGAAAGCGAAATGTATCCTTATGGTTAACCTAAGTGATTTAATGTGATATATTTCCAAATGGGATTGGTATATATATATATATATATATATATATATGATCAATCCTCATTTTATCCAAACCTAACATAGAGTTTACAAATCACAAGGTAATTTATCAAAATCACTTAATTAATTATTCAAGTGAGCAAATATTCCCTATTTTATCCTATTTATATATTATTCATATGGATAACACATATACAGGTCTAAATTAATGAAGGATTAACCCATGATTCTAATTTTTTAAGTTATATGTTAGGTCAATATTTTACTTATTTTCCACATATTACACCTTTTTACAGACACAAATCAACACATTAGGGGATAACTACATCATATTGAGGCCATTTTTAAAGTAATGGATATGTAAAAAACACCCACTAATAGATATGTCTTTTGGGTTAGCTCGACACCATGATCTCACTAACCTATGTTCCCTACAATCATTATGAAGATGAAAAACTAGGGTTTTTCTATTTGACATGGAAAAATTACCCTTGATCTATATATGATCACACCAAAGTGAAGGTGACATAAAAACTAGAATATCACAGGGGTCACATCTAAATCTAATAAATATTTCATACTAGACACCACATCCAAGCCAAGTAGAAGCATTAAAGTAACTATTTGAGGTTGATGCAAATATTTGAGGCTATAGGGTGAAACTTTTTAGAATACAATGATTGATTTAGCGCACTAATATAATATATTTACAACATTTTCCATGTCATATTTTAATGTGATCAATTTACTATCTAAGTAATATTATTTTTAATTCATCTCTATATCAATCAATAGTTATACTTACTATTTTTAACACAACTCAGTATTTAAATTCATAATATTATTTATCTAAGTTTATAAATTAATTGTCCTATTATAAATATATTTACCACCCTTGTGATTATTCATTTATATATTATTAAAACTATACTATATTTACCCATCTCAATTTAGGATTAAAATTTTGGTGAACCCAATCTATATGAATACAATTTTTTCTACTTCCTAGGGTTTTCATCTAGCTAAGGTTTTAGATTACTAAATATTTTCATCTCCTACTTATATTATTTTTCATGCAACCAAGGCATAACCCTATATTAGGTGGTGTTCCCATTGAACACATTGAGGTTCCTCTCCTAGGACCTTATATGTATTAAATAAAATAAGGGACTAATCTTATGGTTCATGATGATATAAATGTTGAGAATAATCAATAAATTCATGAGGTTATCATATAAGATATTTTAATAATTAAAACCATGAATCTAATGAAACCAATGAACATGAACAAACAAAACATGATAAAGTGCAATTAATTACATTATTTCATGAGTGTATTCATTAAAAGCCTCAAGATCTTGAAGCAATCCTAAGAACCATATTTAAAAATCAAAAAATCAAAAAGCATAGATGTAAAATTAGGTTCATCTACTGATCATTCTATTAGATCTATGCACCATCCCCAAATACCAAAAACCCTCCCCTTGGGCACATCGTCACTTCATACTTCTAATGGGGTTGTGGGATATGTGTTCACACATTTATTCTATGAAACTAATATTATTACTTATTATATGAGAAACATAATTACTTCAACCCAATCACCATTTTTAATTCCTCAATCCATTCAAATTATGGGTACACCTCCTTTTGGAACTTCTCAAATTTCCAACCATAAAGATCAAAAGGTGCACGCTCTTGTCCAAACTATAAAACTTATACAAACTAAAGTTATAAATATTTAAAAAAAATTATATAAAATCACCTCATGATATTGATTCATAAGAGGTGTTACATAAATTCTTACACCATAAATATATTTTCACCCCTTGCCATATTATATTTTTACACCTAAGTTCACATTTTATGATGGTAAGGATGATCATGAATAGTATATTCAATTTTTTTATGCAACACGCCCTAATTATTCATCATATGATAAAATTTTGACTAAAATACATTTAAGGATACTCAAGGAATATTCTCTAAGGTGGTTTTATGATTTATCAATCTAATTAGTAAACACATTCAAACCTATTGTAGTTCAATTTTTGGGGTACTTCTCTATCAATATCACCAAAAATGTTTTTTTATGGCAAAATTACAAAAATAAAATAAGGAACAAATGAACCAATCAATTAATGTGTATTGAGGTACAATAAAATGTTATCTAAAATTACACTCCAATGTCAAATAAAGAGATTCAAGTCATCTTTAATTAAAAATAAATTATCCCTATTGCACGAGTCCATTGTTATCAGAATTTTCAATTTTTTTGATGACTTATGCCATATTATTCATGATACTAAAATTAAACTTATCTCATTTAACAAATTTAAGTATGTAACAAACACTCTTACTACATCAAGTACCAAAATTACTATTAAACCAAGTTATAAGGTAAAACCCACAGAGCTTAAAAAAGAAAAAACTACCATAGTTAATGTGGTGTCACAACAATCTAATCAGCTTATCATATCCAATACACCAAGGAAACAATTTACAAATCACTCTTGATGATTATGGAGTGTCACCTCATTTATCTCCCTCATCCTATATAGGTTGATATGAGTCAATATTTACTCAAAGGATATGATGTAAATGCTTATTGTGACTATTGTTAGAGGTACAATCACTGGGGGTGAATTAATGATAAAATATAATTCAATTCAATTTCCAACTCTTAAACATTTGGCATACATCAAATTGATCAAGAAACATAAACATGAAGCACATACATCCAAATCATACATAAGAGTATACATCATATAAACATATCATATATTTGGGAAACCCTCTTGGGGGATAAAACCCATTGAACCCTATAAAGATGAACTATAGTCCTATAAAAGGGATCAAAAATTTATACCAACACCAAATAATCAAGGAACACCCATCCCTTAGTTTAGTGAGACACCAATCTCACAAGGATCTACTACCTTGTCTAGCTGAGCACCCATAAAAACTACAACTTCAACGTGATTCACCTTGTAAGGAGGAAACAACCCCCTAGGATACCAAAAACCCACTCAACTAATTAAATAGATCACCTTGAACACTTATTTCTACTCTTCAACTGATGATGATCACATTTGTTTTCACTCTTCTCTCTTAAACTACCTCTAGGGCTAACTCAAACAGACTACCTCTTCGAGGCTCATTAAGTCCAATGACCTATGTGTCCTCTTACATCAACTAAATCAAACACGCATGATTTATCCTATTCACTCTTTGATGTTACTCACTAAACTATAAATTTTATTTCAAATTTTCTCTCCTTTACTTGAATCCACACATGCATAACTAGCACAATTAATGCAATTATAACGTATACCATTCTCTTCCTTTAACCCATCTTAGTCGGTCAATATGCTTATCATATTTAAACCACCCTTAACATAGGTATATACACATGTTTTAAATGTGAGAACCACACTTTTCATAGGTCAATCATTACCTCATTAACCCCAAACCACCATTAAGTCTTGGTGAGACCTAAAATAATTAGGCCTTCATACTCACACATTACATATGAGACTACTTGGACCACCTTCATCCTCTACCAATGATTATAACACATAAAACATATTTTTAATATCCCATTTATTAATCCCATATGATTCCATGCCATGTGGAACACCAACTCAACACTCAAACCTACCAATTAGGACTCCTTGCTCTTTAGGCCTTCAAACACAGAAAACATGGTCTTAAACTTCTAAATATATAGCTCAAATATTCAACATATCCATATGATTAGATCACATTGGTGAAACCATAAGGGTCTCTATTACAACTTCATATGCTTTAAACACTTTAACATAAGCTATAATCACTTAAATAAACTCTCTCATAATTACCCCTTAGACTAGTCATATACACTCAGAATACAATCAAGATATTCTGACTCTCCATAACTAATCAAGGGAAAAATATGACAACCAATGCCTTAATAATAATCCTTAGATATTTATATAAAATATCCATGCTCATTTTCTTCCATAACTCTACTCAGAATACCTTTAACTTACCTCTACAAAATGGTTACTCAAATTGTTAGTGCATTCAATAAACATAGTCAACTTTTAAGCATTTTTTCATATTGAATATAGAGTGTTCAAACCCAAAAAATACATAAATATAGTCTTCATGGAGTCTAAAACACTATCCAATAGTTATTTCATCTTGAAATATAAAAATACTATCAAGAACAACTCAATTATCCTTCTCAAGTCATTTACAGAACATGGTCAAACACATAATCATCTTTGGAGCTTAATATCTTTGACTATATGAATAATCAAACCTTATAACTAGATTATATGGATGGTCCTTGAAGTCCTTTAAAATTTTGATTTTTATTGCATAATAAATTCATCTTAGATCAAAATATATAGATTAAAAAATATAGACTAGTTTTCCCTCATTAATTTGAAAATTTAAATTCCAACTGTCACTGTAAAAATGCTAAACATCAGACACTTTGACCTCAGTTCATTTTCCCTAGAAACTTTAAACAAATACACACCATATATCTCCTTAGGAGTACCTTAATATTTACCTTGCAATGCTCACCATTTATCTTTGATCTGAGCTCCCATGATTTTGACATTTGGTAACTTTGTGTTCCTTCTGTACATTTGAATATTTGACTCAACCTACACCATCAATATCTATATGTACAAACACCCATGAACCATTGATATTATGTTAAATCAATAAGAAAGAGACACATATCACTAACATGTTTAATCTTAGGAATGTTTGACTATTTGACTTCATGTGCACGATTGGATCAAAATATGGATGATGAATTCTCACAATTAGATCTACTGACTAGTTAACTTCAAAATTTAACATAGTTAAACTTGACAGTCTCTATCCCATCATAGTCTACAAGAGAAAATTTGAAGGTTTATAACTTGAGCTATAAAACACTTCAAGATTCCAAATATTCAAAGTACCTTTTTAGCACTATAGATAACATCTCCATGAAAACCTTTGATCTTAGTTGACTTTCTTAGTACCTAATTAAATGCACAAACTTGATCGTTCATTCATAAATGCATAATGTGTATTGATGATCTGGCTTTTCTTAAGCTAAAATATGCACGTTTGTCTTTCCAAATGATCAAGTGACTCACTAGAACAACACCAAGACATCTATGGATGCCTCACAACTTCTTTATCCTTATAGACCTGCAAATGTGCCATATATTCTCCAAACTATCAAACACAACTTCTTTATCATTAATGCACTATTATCTCATGATCTATTTGAAATCAATGCTAACCTAACATCAATGACCATGCTCAAAAATATCCCCCTTTGTCATTTATGGCAAAACACCCTCAATATGAATTTTTAATTATTTGAATTAAACTCATTCATTTTGATCTTTCTCTCCCTTTGACATTAATGACAAAGGGTCTCTTCCTTATCATGCCAAAAATCATTCCTTAACATCATGTATTCATTATAATACTATTAATATGCTTAGAATACTTACATATTTTCAATCATATGAATGAATTGTTCCTCCTTTGACATGAACCAATCTAAACTTGGACTTATCTAATCTTTGGACTTGACAAACTATTCACAATCTTTATTTAATCATGCATGAAGATTCAATAACTTGTCAAAACACATGACTTGGCTTGACCAAGTCATCATATCAATCTTTTTAAATTCACAACTATAGAAGACATCTTCATACTTCTATCATGATTGAAGCATCTTCACATATGTTCACCTTCACATCATGCATAACTTATAATATATAAAAATATAAGACCTTCTTCATGATATCAAAGATATGATAACACATTCTCCTTATACTTCATATCAACCTTGTATTCAATCTTTATTATTTTATCAATTAGTTTAAGTAATTGACAAGATCTTACCTTTAGCACCAAAAACCCTGTACACACCTTGAGCACATTTAAACAAGATAAACATACATTTATATGCAATATAATATCTTGATAACTTATCATCTTTGATCAGACATTTAGAAACCTCCATTCTCTATCTACAGACCTTCAGACCCAACATATTCACTCTTCACCATTTAACCAACTAGACCATCTTTCATATTTGATCAAAACATTGACCTTTAAGATCATTAATTATGAAAATATCTTATCATGTCCTTCTATAGTAAACCAAGACATCTTCTTATGACCTTTCTTGTCCTACAACATTAACCAAATTACAATGGGTATACACCATGCTTCCTCTTGTTGTCAAGTGTCTATTTGAAGCCTAGATAGAGACACCCTAACCCATAATGTCCTAGAACAATGTGAAACCTAGAGTTTCCCACAACTCCTCATCTTCCTTCTCATCTTTGGTCATATGATACTAATAATTTTTCTTCTTCTTCTTAGGTTTAAGAGAAGTAACTTGCTCATAAACTACAATATTCTCCTTTTATTTTAAGAAAGAATTACAAATACATGGAGACAAGTAATATTCATGACATACCTTTTTTTATCTATATAAAGAACCTCATCACTAGACATTAACAACCAATGTTCTTTGCATGAAACTTTCTCAACAATATTAGGATATTCTCTTGGATCCATACATACCTCAAAATTAGCCTCAATTAGCAATTTTTTCTATTCTTTGAGCCCAAATTGAATTGAATTTTGTTTTTCCTTTTATATCTAAATAGATGACACATTCTCTTAGCATTCCTAAACCTTATTCACATTTGATTCCTCTAATCTTTTAGCTCAGCTAAATTAGTTTTCTTGGTCTTTACTTCCTTAGGATTCCATACCAAGGATCGACCTTTCTTGAGCACACTAGGATGTCCATGCACCTTCTTATGACCTGAGAGCTTGCTTATATAATATCTTATAATATGACCAACTTGATGAAAAAATAAAAAAATAAAAACATTCATACCTTTTGTTTAATGAATGTTATGAATCTCATCAAACATACCATCTTGTCTCTTAGGTTAATTATGCTCAAGCTTGATTGTCTTAGGTCTCTATATCTAGGTTAGTATTTTCCCATGCATTCTTGGGTAGAATCTAGAAATATTTCCCATGTCATGATAATTATAGTAGACTACATTATCCATACATCTAGCTGACCAAATACTCTTCCTTCTATAATTTCTTACCTTATGACCAAACTTATGACAAGTAAAACAATGACAATTAAAACATATTTCATACCTAATGTCATTTGGATTCATAATGGATATTTTCTTATTGATCTTGTTTCTTGCATCCTTATTATCTTTATCTAACCTCTCTTTCTCTTTCTAAATCTTGTTTACCTTGACAACAAATTCCTCATGCTCATGCTTTAATCAATCTAGCTTGGTTTTCAATTGAACACTCTCATCCTCTTTAGATCTCATACTTGAAATTATAGCTTTTAACTAAATTCTAAGATCTTAGATGGTTTCCTTATCCATCTTATCTTATTTATTCATGTCATCCTTCAATACAATTCTTTCTCTTCAATAATCTTTATAGAATCAAGATTATATTTCAACTCATCATGCCCACCTTGCTTTGAACTTAACTTGGGATTTGTCTCTTCTAATTGATTCTTAATATGCCTACATTTTTCCTCTTTTGAACTCAAATTTTATCTTTTTAACCCTTAATTTATCCTCAAGAATGTTGTTCTTCTCTTTGTCATCTTTTGATCTTGAGATTACTTTTAAGGATTTTGGTTCCTTATTTAGCTTTATTCACTCATTTAGTAGGCTTATATCTTGAGGCCATGATCTTATTATGATCATAATCACTCAACTTACCTCTATAATTATCAAGAAATTATTTTTACTTATTTTACTTTTATTCACTTGATTTTAGATGTGCATAAGTAACCTCTACTTAATCCTTCAACTCAGTATTCTCTTTCTTCAATTGCTTATCCATATTGTACCTTGGATTACCTTCAAGTGGTTAAACTTGTAAATAATTTTTTACTCTGATACCAGTTATTAGAGGTACAATCACTGAGAGGGGTGGGAATGAATTAGTGATGCAAGATAATCCAATTCAATTCCCAACTCTTAAACATTCAACATACATCAAATTGACCAAGTCACATAAACATTAAAGCACATACATCTAAAGCATACATCACATGAACACACCATATATGTGGGAAACCCTCTTGGGGGATAAAACCTATAAAAACCTAAAAGATGGACTACTATCTGATAAAAAAAGATCCAACATTTAGACCAGCACCAACTGATCAAGGACCACCTATCCCTTAGTTTAGTGAGACACAAATCTCATAAGGAATTACTACCCCTATCTAGATGAACACCCACAATAATTAGACCTTTAGAAATATTTACCTTACAAGGAGGAAATAACCCCCTAGGTAACTAAGCACCTAATTAGCTACCTAAAAAAATCACCTTGAACACCTCTTGATACTCTTTAATTGATGATGATCACCTTTTTTGCACTCTTCTCTCTCAAACTTCTTCTGGGGATAACTCGCTCAAACTACCTCTTTTAGGCTCATTAGGTCCAATAACCTATGTGTCCTCCTACATAAACTTAATTAGAAAATAATGAATAATCTTATTCACTCTTTAATATTCCTTACTAGCCATTTCCATTTCTTTCAAAGGTTCTTTCCTTCACTTGAATCCACATATACATAACTAACATAATCAGTCATATTAGACTTTATACTTATACCACACTCTTCCTTTAACCCATCTTGGTCAGACATGATTATTATCATATTTAAACCAACCTTAACATAGGTCCAAACATATGTTACATGTTATAACTACACTCTTAATAGGGTTTTCATTACCTTATTAACCCCAAACCACCTTAGGTCTTGGTGATACCTAAAACAATTCGGCCTTCATACTCACACGTTACATGTGAGACTACTTGGATAACCTTCATCCTTTACCAACAATTTGAATACATAAAAAATATTTAAAATATCCCCTTGCTTAATCCCATATGGTTAAATTCCATTTGGAACATCAAATCAACACTGAAACCTACCAATTAGGTCTCGTTGATCTTTAGGCCTTTAAACATAGAAAACATACTCTCAAACTTCTAAAGCTATAGATCAAATATTTCACATAGACATATGATTAGATCATATGGGCGAACCCTTCAGTACCTATATTACACCTCCATATGATTTAGACACTTTAACACAAGTTATAATCACTTAAATCAACTCTCTTAGAATGACCACTTAGACTGGTCATATACAATCAAAATATAGTCAATCCATTTTGAATCACCATAACTGATCATGGGCAAACTATGATAGCCAATGCCTAAAAATAATCATATGATATTTATATAACATATCCATACTCATTTTCTTCCTTAAATCTTATTATAACACCTTCTACTTACCTTTGTACGATGGTCATTCAAACTATCAGTGCATTCAATAAACATAGTTGACTTCTAAGGCTTTGTTCATACTAAATATGGATTGGTCAAACCTCCAAAATCTATAAAAATAGTATTCATGGATCCTAAAAAAATCTCTAATAGTTATTTCATTTTGAAATATCAAAATACTATCAATACAAACTCAATTATCCTTCTTGGGTCACTTGTAGAACATGTTCAAACACACAATCAACTTTGGATCTAAATATATTTGACTGTATAAATAATCAAACCTTATAAATAGATTATATATATACACCTTGAATTCATTTAAATTTTTTATTTTAATACATAAATAAATTCATCTTGGATCAAAATATATACCTAAGAAACTATAGACTAGTTTTCCCTCATTAATTTGAATATTTAAATTCCAACGGTCACTGTGAAAATGCTAAACATTGAACACTCTGAGCTCATCTCATGATCCCTAGTAAATTTTAAAAATTATGCATCATCAATTTCCTTAATATTATCCTGGTATTTACCTTACAATGATTACTATTTATCTTTGATATGAGGTCCCATGATTTTACCACTTGGTAGCTCTGCATGCCTTCTGCACATTTAACTATTTGAATTGACCCACACTGTTGATCTCTATCTATATGAACACCCATGAACTATTGATATTACATAAAATCAATGAGATAAAGACACATTTTAATAGTATGTTTAATATCAAGAACCTTTGAAAATTAGACTTCAGATGCACTATTAGATCATAATCTAGATGATGAACCCTCACTATTAGATCTACTAACTAGTTGACCTCAAACTTCAATGTAGTTAAACTTGATGGTCTCTATCCCATCATAGTATACAAGATTAAATTTGAAGGTTTATAACTTTAGATAAAAATCACATCAAGATTTAAAATATTTATGGTACCTTCTTGGTACTATATACAACATCTCCATGAAAACCTTTGACCTTAGTTGATTTTTTGAGTACATAAATTAAATGCATAAACTTGTTGGCTCATTCATATATGTATGATGTGCAGTGATGGTCTGGCTTCTCTAAAGATATAAGATGCATGTTTCTCTTTCCAAATGATCAAGTGACAAACCAAAACAAAACCAAGATGTTTTTGGATGCCTCACAACTTCTTTGTCCTTACAAACTTACAAATGTGCCATATATTCCATAATCTATTAAACATAACTTATTTATCATTAATGAACTAATATCTCATGTTGTCTTTGACATCAATGATAACCTAACATCAATGACCATGCTCAATAATTATCTCTAAGGCATTAAGTATTATATGAACAAATGTTTTACCTTGAATCATAAGATCCAAGATCACATCAATGATAAAAATATTACATTTGATGATCCTTTAAAGGAATTAGGTTTACACCCTGGTGATCGCCAAAATTAGAAAATATTTAAAAATCCTATCTAATATCATTCTAATAAGGATCCAAAATTAAAAATGGTATATAATACACTTCCTCCTTCATCACATTATGGGCACCCATTAGATGACATTATTGGTAATTATATGTGGAATACACCTCTTATGGTTCAAATTCCCTCTATTAATTTTGATGATAGTGATATTTTGGATGACAAATATTATCTTCATTCCTTATTCATTCAAGCATACCTTCATCGCCAACCTATGCATAATGTTATGATTGATAATGGTGCAAGTGAGAACATTTTCACCATGAATTTACTTACACATTTGGTTATACAAATAATAATTCACATCCTTAGAACAAATTAGTTATATAATTCAATGGGATATCACATCATTTTATTGGTGAGATAGACTTACTTTACAAAATATGGGTCTATTCATGAAATGAATGAATGTTTGTTCACTTTTTTGCTCACAAATGGAGTTAAAAATGGGTGTTTTAGGTCCCTCCAATGGAATAAACTAATTTTATAGTGTTTATAATTCATATAAATGTCTAAATCAATGTTTATTCAATAAAAACCAAATCAAAATAGGTTTATCTCATTGAAAATTTTCTCAAGGTCATCCCCAGTGCAGTAAGTAAGCACTTTTTATTAATTTTGTTTGTGATTTTGGTGAAGATTTTTGGATATTTTCAAAATTTTATAGGTATTCCACACTGATACCTATCCAAAAATCATATGAGTGTTTTTTAAGTCTTGAAACTCATTTTAGACCACCAATTCAAATCAGGGTTTCTTGAGAAGAAAAGAGCACAAAAGAGCATAAAATAACATTTTTTTGGAATTCTACATAGAGTTTGGAGATGATATTTTTTTAAAATTATATTAAAACATATTTATTATGTTAAAATCATATTTTTTATCCATATATATTAAAATAATAAATATCCATTAAGTTATTGGATCTTACATTACATTCAATAATCTTATCAAAATTGCACAAGATAGGCAATAGAAGAAGAACCAATTTGATATTCTTATATATATCCTTTGGGTTTAATATTCATGAAAATATAAAAAAAACATGAAACTAAAAATGTCCTCATTAAACTAAAACACATGTGCATAAACACTTATTTAATTTAAAACTAGAACAACTACCAACTAAAAAATGTGTAAGATAACACATAGAGGAATAAAATAACTAATCTAGTAATATAATATATACATAAAAACACTTGGAGAAAAATAAAATATAAAACTAATATGTCTAATCACTAAAAATACATATATATTAAATAAAAAACCTCTCATGTCCTTTCCATGTGGTTGACAAAGATGAGGTACAAGGTGTTGTTTGAGTGTCATTATACATGGATCGTCTATTTTCATATATATATATATATATATATATATATATATATATATATATATATATATATATATATATATATATATATATATATATGAAAATAGATGATCCATATATAATGAAACTCAAACACTACCCCAACAAAGCTGCCAAGAATGTTGATAATTTTACCACTATTGGTCAAAGTTGCTTATGTACAGGTTTTCAAAAGAGACTCCATTTATGGATAAAATTTCAAAAAATGTATTAAAAATTTAATAAAAACTTAATCAATCTAAAATAATTCTACTAAACAACTCACAAGTCCAAATTTTGACATAGGTTTCTTTCGTTCCTTTAACTAGCTAGTTGCAAACTAGTGAAGTCAATTTTCAAATGCTTGGCACAAAAGGTGAAGAGGAGTTAGATAATATTTTATTAATAGGATTTATTGAATCATATTAATTATATGTTACATGAATTTTTTTTATGTTAAATTTTCTTAACTTTATTAATAATTATTAAGAAGAACAAGTACTCTAAAACCCTTCTTAAACCCTAATGGCTCAGTTTTAAGTAGTATGTTTGAATTTTTGAGTTATTTGTTGAAATGTAAATGTGGTATGAGATATTATTTAGAATATAAGTCATTTATTTACCTTCATAAATAAAAAATTTATGTCAAATAATGGATAAAGTAAAAGGTACAAGCATTAGGGTTTTAAGCAAGCAAGAGAGATAGTCAGAAAAGACAATTTTTGAGTGGTTTAAGTGATTAGTTGAGCATATAAAATTATTTTAATAAAAATATAGTTTATTATTAGTTATAATTAAAAATTAATTAGGTATTTATACCTCATAAAAATCAATAAAATAGTAAAATATAGACCTACAAGCGTTCATAAATGAAATTGTGTAAACTAGAAAACACTAAAAAGTGCATATTTTGAGTTTTATTGAATAAAAGCTCTTGAAATTTTACATAAAGGTCTATTTTAATGTGATTTAATATTTAAAAGTTTTTTTATTCATATATTTTACCTTAATAGAGATAAAATTCCAAGATATATATATGTTCATGAAGTGAATGAAGGTTTCTTCACTTTTTTGCTCACAAATGGAATTAGAAATGGGTGTTTCATGTCCCTCCAATGGAAAATATTTATTTGAGAGTGTGTATGTTTATAATTAATGTATAGGTTCAAATAAATTATCATTAAATTAAAACCAATTCAAAATAGGCTCAGCTCATTGAAAAACATCTCCAAGTCATCCCTAGGGCAACAAATAAGCACTTTTTTGTTTAAGAGTTTGGTGAAGATTTTTGGAGACTTTAAAAATTTTAAAGGTTTTAAAAACTTATACCTATCCAAAAATTACATTAGGAATTTTTGATTAGTCATGGAACTCATTTTATACCCCTAATCTAAATTAGAGTTTTTTGAGAACAAAAGAGCACAAGAGAGCATAAAATAACATTTTTTGGAGTTGTACATGAAGTTTGGAGCTAAAATTTTTTATGAAGGTATTTTATACCATATTTATTATTTTATAATAATATTTTTCTCCATATCTGATAAAAAAATGAATATCCATCAAGTTCTTGGGTTTTATAGTGTATTCAAGAATCTTGCCAAAGTTACACAAGATAGACATATGGAAGAAGAACCAATTTGAATAGTTGTTGTGGTCATTATATAGTGCACACTTATCAATAATATTTAATGGATAATTAAAATTATACATTATCCCATATATATAACTATGGTGCCACATGTTTGGCTAAATTTAGTAAGTTCAAATCAACTTCAAAGAGCCTTCAATTAGCCCTACAAAAGTGGAGTTCCAAAACATAAAAAGGTGGATAAGTGGAGTTTAAGTATTGGGTAATATTGGAGACATATTTTTATTAAATATATTAATTTAAAAATTTAAAATTCATCCCACTTATACTATTCCCTCCTTTGGGTTATTTTTAGAAAAGACATGAGGCTACACATGCATGTAATTTGCATGTAAGATATCTCAAGTTGAACTCTAGGTTTGAAATCAATAAGCTCAATTAAAACTCCAAGATAAAAATAAATGTATTTAAATTAAAAATTAAATATTAATTAAATATAAAAATTAATTAACTTAGGATAAAAATTAGTTCAATAGAAGGTCTAAGTTCAAGAGGAGTTAACTGAATATTTCTACAAGATTGAAGACTATTTAAACCCACGCAAAATTATTTGACTTTTCAAATTTTAAAACTACCTTATATATATATATATATATATATATATATATATATATATATATATATATATATATATATATATATATATATATATATATATATATATATATATATATATATATATCATTTACATGACATATTACAAGGATAAAAATTATAATTAACATTTATTCTCTTAAAATAATACATTATAATCTGGGAAGTGTTTTTGAAAGTTTGATGTTTTAGTTAAAGGTCTAGTTGAAGCAAGAGTGAACTAAGACTAGCAAGGACTCATCTAGAGCTTATTATTATCTCTCTCTACTTATTTTTTATATGTAAATATTTTTATAATTATTATGAGGATATTATTCCTTTTAATTATTTAAACTTTACCAAAAATTTTACTACCTCACCTTTAAAGCAATAAAGAGATGTTTTTCCTCCATTTTTAGGTTGTTCATGAAGTGTGTTCTTAATATTCATTGATGTAACTTAGTGAATAATTATTTTTCCTATGTTTATGTTTGAAATTTTCACATTTATGAAAAAAATAGAAATCTTTAATGTCATATAAAGTTCCTAATTCTAATTTATGCCTAATCTGGAATTGAATTCAATCATTGCTCATTTTTTACAAGCTAGTGTGTGTGTTTGTCTAGATATTTATGTAAAATATTGATGCAAAATTCATTAAGTGAAGATAAATATAAATTTTTCAGGTTATTTATCTTCCAAAGTATCTAAATTATAATCATAATTGACCTTAATATTAGTGCATCACCCCAATTTTTAGTTTTCATTTCTATTTTCAACTTTAACATTTTTCCTTCTACAATTTTCGTAGTCAACAAAACACAAAATTAGAGAGTTTAAAGATAAGTAGGTGAGTGTAGTAAATGTAACCAGCCATTAATATATAAATTATTTATAACATAAGGTATCACACCTTGGAGAGTTTCCATTATATCAACTAAAGTGAGAACATACCCACGTTCTCAGTAGGGTGCACTTATGAGTGATAACAATTACTATTTTTTTAGTTATACCATCATGAGAGTATTTTATATGTTATATGGATTCCCTTGGGTACATAATATCTATGAAATACCTTTTATATTGAACCAGGGAATTAAATACATTCATGCTAATATGGTAGTTATAGATTGTAGTTGTCCATATGAGTATCCACTTGAGTAAGAGAAATTTATACCCATAAAATTAATTATAAAACTACTAAGGTTATTGTTATGAATTTAACATGAACCTTTAGAAATGGTTATTTAGGATATATCCCATTAATTAATAATATTGGGACAAACCTAGGCTATGGGTAACCTATGTTGGGGTTGAACCTTTGAACTAGGCTGACTTCCTCTTTGATGGTCACCTAAACTAAAAATAAGCCTAATTATTCATGGGAAAAAGGGTTTGAAAGAGGATAAAGGCTCCTAAAAAATTTAACTAGATGATATATAATCTCCCATAATATTGAACCCACACTAAATCAACAAAGAATAATACTAGCTCACATAACCTCAAGATCAAGATACTTGTATAAGTATTTCATAGAAGAGGTTCAAAGTAGAACACTAATTTAGACCTACAAGTAGAATTGGAAACCCCATAAATAATCTCAAAAAGGAGTACAATGGATAAGGAAGATTCTCCTTCACATAATGCCATCATACATAACTCATCAAACATAGACTCAAGGTAAGAGAGGTAAATAAAGTCTTTATCATATCAAGAGGTAGTTCTTAAAAATGTTTGATAGGGTCAAGCCTAATCAAGATAAGCATACTTTTCAATATCCAAAGGAGTGTATATGTCCTTCAAAAATATAAAAAGTATAAAATATAAGAACCTTTTACAAATGAAAGGAATGGGATAATATAGAGAAGGGAGATAGACAAGAGGGAACTTTCTTCAAAAACAATTAATGAGCTACCAACTTTCAAGGGATGCTCTATCATACTTTAGTCTAATCAAGATGTAATATATCATAAACAAGATAATATTTTCTTTTCCCAATAGCCTCCAAGCAATACACTAAAAGATAATATTTTTGCCAAAGCTGGTGAGTCATGATCATGTTCATAAAAGGGACCCTTAGGCACTATAAAAATATATTAAATGCTAAGGCTACTTCTCCAACCCCTAGATCTCTATCTTTAATCTTCCAAGCATATTTCCACTTGGCTTATGTGTAAGGATAAAATACTTACATCCATAAACCTAACTAAGCTTTGATTATGTCTTCTTTGGGTGGCTATCTATCAGGACCATGTCTTGGGACATTCTTTCATTGATTACACATAGATGCCCCTCACTTTGAGAATTAAACCTAGGTTTATTATAGAGGAAAACCAATCTAGGGTTATTGGTTTTTTTGATAGTCCATATATTTGACACTCTACTTGATGTTTGATTCCTTCCATAACACATTGTTGACCCTTGATTTATATTAGGTCAAAAAAGACATAATCTATCTCTATAGATCCTTAATATAAATGCTTGGTCCTTTGTTTATGTATTATGGTCTAACTTAGATCATATTTGAGCTTAGTTATATGTACGTTCTACCATCTTAGGTCAATTCATTTCCTTTGCCGAAGTTGAACTACTCCATTAACCTTAGTCTAAAATGCCCTAGTTTGGTCCTTATGTTTATTAGCTATTGGCAGTATGACTCAAATCATTGATGCTTTGACTTAGTTTGATCCATTGATACCCTCTATTAGGTTGAAATCATGTCATTATATCTTCTACCTAAGCTAATGCATTGTTGACACTTGGTACCTATGTCTTTTCTCTTTGGATTTACTTGGTCCCACTTATGTCATCCTTACCCTTGCTTCATTGGATTTACTAGGTATGAACATATACAAGCCCTCAGATCTATCTTTGAATTTTCAACTCTATTTGAGCTTACACCATGTATTAAACACATGTTAATCCTCAAGATCCTACTTCAATCTATCATCTCATGTGATTATGTCATGTGTTGACCTCTCAATCTCTCTAACTATTTGACCTATATTAAATTGTTGGATCGAGATGTATGATTGATCGAGGACCATTGATCTTGTCAAGACCCACAATTTGAAAGCTAATGGCTAGTTCATGAGCTTAATTTTTATGGTCTATAGAAATTCATTTGATGTTTTCATGACTATCATTGATGTTTGCATGATCATCAAATTTAGGCTCAAAATATATGTTTTGTTCAAGTTTAGGCTTGACATTATAATGAGCATCTTACTATACAAGTCCAATTTTTAAATCTTATAACTTGAGCCAAAAATATCACATGGGCCTAATTTTTTTTGAGGATGTTCTTGGAATGTAGACATACATATTTAATTAATTCAATAGTCACATGAGGATTCTTAAGATATATATTAAATGCCTAATTTGATTAGTCAATTCATTTATTAGTGATGTCCTCATAATAGTCTAGTCCTCAAATATTTCACAACTCATTATCTAATCATTATTTCAAGGTTATAATGGATTCTTATGGTCTGTGAAACTTGGTCCATGTTATTGAATGCTTGGGACACATTAAAACATCCTGGGATCATCTATTTTACAAACATGGACCTATTTTAAAGCCTTTGATCCACACATTCTAAAAGAACATGCAAGAACTTCTCAAATCTTGGTATGTGGCCCAAAAATGGCCAACATATTTGGTGGCTCATAAGGTTTGCATACTTGCCTATGTAAAAGAACCAAGACCATGTGCCTTTCCTCATCCATTGAGTATGGAGTCATAAGATTTTGATTGAATAGGCTAACCCTTTTTGATTGAGTAAGTAATATTATAAAGTGAATGTGTGAACATTATTTAGATTATAAAGTGTGTCAATTATATTAATAATTTGTATAGACATAATATTTTCAAAATTTTATTGATTACTAACACTTTGTATCTTGTAGGAACCCATCGAGTCTCAATCTCTATGAATGCATGCATTAAGGGGCACACTGGGAAATGGGTGGGCATACCATTGGAGATTCATAAGATTTTTGTCCCATTTTTCACTTTACATCTACACACTTGCCTCCTAAAACTATTTACCCTAATATTATTCTTCTTTATTGTACTCATTCCAATCATTTGTCATACTTTAGCCTCCTTGTTCTTGCCTTGACCCCATTTTACCAATTGCCTATAATAGGTTGATTGGGTCAACCCTATACATTTTTTAGACTCTAATTACTATACAAGGTTGACTAGATCGACCCTATATTATTTTAGGGTGTTTTTCACTTTGATTTTCATCATTCCTTTGGCTAAATTAACTTGGGACCTAGTCATTTATCTCCTAAAAACATATATGGTTAATTGGGTCAACCTTGTACAATTGACATATTCAGAAGGATTTAGGGAAAGATATACATATATATACAGGTTCATTTCTAATGATTTAAGAATATATAAGTGAAGAATAATAAGTGTGAAAAAACATCTGCTTATTGACCATTCTACTTGAGGAATAAAGTTTAGGGTTCCATACTTTCTCTGGAGATATGAATCTTGTCTTGTGGAGAAGTATTTTAGATACATAGATAGGTTGTGTATCCTAGATATAATTTGTCTTTTATATCCTTACATACCACAATAATATATTACAAATCACCTTGTCCAAGGGAGAGATTGAGGCTCGGTGGGTTCATCTTCAAAGGCAAGTATTCTTAACTTTATTCCTCCTTTTCAAGAGTAGATAGATAAAGTAGATGTTCTTCTCTCTCACAAATTAGGATTACATATGCATTGACGTGAGTATATCTCTTCTATGTATGTTTAGTTTAGTTTGTTTTATTTCTAACCCCAACTTTGTGCCACAAGCTTTTGTTTGCACTAGATTAGATTTATTTTCTTGTTATTAGAATAGAGTGAACATTAAACCTAAGACTCTCTTAGGGTTATTACATGATTTTTTTAGAATGTAGGCTTTGAAACCCTTTTTATCATGGTGTATTTTGATAAGTGTTCCCCTAATTGGGTCTATCATATTTCCATATTGGTCATGCTCCCACTTAACAAATGTATTCCCAATCGAAAGTGTAGGTATGCTCTATCTTCTTTGAACCAGGATTGATTTATAGATATGATGCATTTCTAATTGCATGCATTATGGTGAACCCAATATAAATTAACCCTTTCAATATTTTTTTACCTTATTTCATTTTCTTTCATTATTTCATCATTATTTTTATCATGTTTTTTCCATATTGGATTGACTCTGTTGACATAGTATCTAACTTCTATGTGTAGGATTTTAGGTATAGGCTACTAGATCGACCCAATCACCCCAATACAATTGTTTAGATTTTTAGACATCCAATCTAGACTACTAGGTTGACCCAATTGACCATGTACATTTTTAGGCACTCAAAATCAAGTTTTTTCAAAGCTTAATTGACCCATTCAACCTAATTAGTAGAATTTACAAGCATATACCAAGGTTCTTAAACAACAATCTTTATTATCTACATGTTTGATCCACCAAGGTTCATTTCTATCTCTCTATCTCTTTATTTATAATATTTCCTTTTATAGTTTGTAGTGTTTAATATTGATTGTACATAGCCAACTGGATTGATCTTGTCAACCTAGTTCTAGGTTCTATGTGTTTTTTGGATAACTGGGTCAACTCTGTGGACCCTATTCATTTTCAGACCTTACTTCCATAGTATATGTTCAACTCTATTGACCTTATTCTATATTTTGTGCATACACTACTGACTATATCAGCATTGTACCTTGTTTCAAAGTTGGAATTAACCTTATAAGATAGTAATTACTTCACACTTTCTTTTCGTATTTCTTGTATGCTTATAATAGATCACATAGCTTAATTAAGTGGTTTTTAATTAACCATTTAATTTCACTATTTTCTATTTTATGTACACATAACCAAATCATAAAATATAAACAAGTAATTTAATATTTGTCTACCCAAGGCCAACCTACTTGGATTTCATCACCAAGGGGGAATCCAACTTGATGTTTTAATCAAGTATAAAGCATGGTTAATGGTATATTCTAGCTAAGTACCCAAAACCCTTATCATTTTTGTGTGTGAAGTGAGGGGGTAATCCCCAATATCAAGCCTATATCATACCACTATAGATCCCTTTCATCCCAAACTACCTAGAACCATCTTTAGATTGACATTATAGTTCCTTGCTTACATCCAATTTCCCATCACATTTGAAAAACATATATTAATAATATAATTAACTTTTATGTTGACCAATTAGTTAGCTCTTTACTTTCCAAGTTGATTGTTTGCTCTTTGCTTAATTTTATTTTTTATTGAAAAAACTTTCATTTGTTAGCATTGGTGCAAGGTTTTGTGTTATGTTCTTTAATTGGATTGGCCAATGTTAATTAAATTGAATATTTGTTTCATTTCAATTATTTATTTTCAAATTACTTCAAAATTTATCTTTTTTTAGTCCATAAATCTATTATAGGATTCTTAAATTTTCCCTATCTCCTATATTGGATTGACCTAGTTGACCCTGTACCTTTTTCTAGTCTCTGTTCATTATATTGGATCAACCAAATCAACCTTTTACTATTTATAGACCCTATTTACCCTTTTTATAACTTCTATTCATTACACTAAATTGACCTGGTCAATCTTATACTATTTATAGACCTTATTTTTATGTTAGGTCAACCTAGTTGACCCTGTACTACTTTTGTCAATTCCTATTTCCTTGCTTTCTCATCTCTTTTTCCTTCCTTCATTATATACTTTCTGATTGATGACAATACTAAGTTGCATTCAATAGATATGATGAATTTTAACAACCCTCATAGGGTCTCCCATAGATGGAGTAGGGATCCTCTCTTGGATGCTAGTAATGTTCATATTTCCACTCACATAATGAACTATAGTACTTATCCTAATATTTCTTCATAGTAAAATAATATTTTCTCATTAGAAAACCAACCTAGATTAGAGTATACTTCCAAAATTCTCTTTTTATCTCTGAATTTCCTTAACATCAAGGAAAATATCCTTATAAAATTTACAATCTTATGATTAGTGGTCAAGTTGAAGATCTTCATTCACCTACTCTTACATTCTCCACTAAATTTGGGGGTACCACTTTCTTTTATTCTCAACCTCTTCCCTTGATTATGACCCCTTCTCAAACCATGACCTCTTCTTATCTAACTTCTTCCACCTCCATGACTAGTATATCCACTAACATAGTAGGTTCTGAATCTAGTATGCCTCTCATAAGATCCAGTATCCTTAATACTTCCAATATTTCATCATTTTCTACCAAAAATAATCATGCTACTAGTTTTTCTTCCTCTCAACCATTCACTAGTCCATATTTTTCTACACAAGCAAATTTTTCCACTAGTGCCTCACATTCTCATAATTCCTCTCAGGGCCCTATCAACACCAATAACGGTACCCAATCTAATAATACCACCTCTAATACTTCTAATAATGCTAATCAAATACACAAATTATTGTGACAAACACTCAATCAAATGATGAGAATGTAAAATCACTTTCTTCATCTTCAATCTCATCATCAACCAATGGCTTGGGCCACACATAACCAAAAAATTTTCCCTCCTCTTTTATATTATCAAGACAGCATCATTACTCAACCTCCTTTGGTCAATAAAACCATTAATCATCTTCAAAATGAACCTCTTACTACTCAAATGGCTAATGTTGATATAGATCACACCTAAAATTTATTATAATGGATCAACTAGTCCCACTCTTCATCTTAAAAAATTTGGAAATATTTACAAGGATTAGGTCAAATGGAACACCTTTTATGCTACCAAAATCTTATCTAAAAATATCATAGGTGATGCCTTGGATTGGGACAACCAACATAGAACTCATTCCATTACTAGTTTGGAGGATCTAGTGAATGTTTTAGTTCAAGAATTCCAAACTAGTGATCTTCCTAAAAACACTTTGTCCCACTTCATAAATTAAAAACAATTTGAAAATTAAACTGCTCAAGCCTTTGTTAAAATGTGGAAAACTTTATCAAACAAATGTGAACATGACATGGCCGATGATAATCTTTTCCATCTCTTTACCAATGCCCTTTTTCATAAACTTCAATATCCAATCCACACACTCTCTCTCCACATACATTAGAAGAGGCTATTGACCAAGATAAATGACAAGATTTATTTATGCATTAATTGGAGCCACCCCAACCTTCTATGGGTCTTCATCTCTTCCTTAAGAACAAAAATCACAATGTTACCAATGATGGTGTGATAGATTCTTATGATACCATTCACAATGTTCAACTATCATTTCTAACTCTTCATCAGAACCATCTCCCCCTTCTCAAAAAATATACCAATTCTCACTTATCTTCACCAAAAAACAATAATGTTCATAAAACTCTATCCTTAGTTCAATTTATTAAACTTTTTCCTAGGCATCTTCTAAGAGAACTTGACCTTACCCATCCTATAAAATCCTGGTATGATCCTAACAAGTTTTGTTGGTTTCATGCTAGCTATGGTCATTCTCATGAGACCTATAGACAAACTCATAATTTAGCTATGGACTTTATTCTTATTCCTAATTTTGATCTTTATTCTATCATTTGAAAGTGTTAACAAGCTCATTGAAATTTCTTTTAAGGATTATAAATCACATGATAAAACTCAATCCTTAAACCAAGTCAATGCTCATTTGGCTATTTACAAAGATCTTATTCTTAATCATTAACCTATCCAAGATAATCAATACAAACCCACCCCTTTCACCAATAATTTTGAAATTCTTGTCAAACTAAATTACAAAGAGAATGTGGTTAATAGTACTAATATGTGAAGGGTGGTTGATTTTATCGATTCCCAACTTATCCACACTCTTCCTTCATCTATAACATATTGTATTATCCATGATTCTTCTACAACTCATTTAAATGAGTTGGGGCAAGATGAACTTATTACTTTTGATGATTCAATTTCTAATTCTCCCTTGGATAACACTTCCTTTTCTATTTCAACCACTCTTCCATCATCTTATAACACTAATGATATTCAAATTTCTACTAACTCTTCTTCTACCAATTCTCGAAATTGACTTAAACTAGTTACTTCATCATCCAACATAATTTATAACCTAGTTCTAAACCTTCTTCTTATCAACATAAATTCCAATGCACTTAAAATCCTCCTTCTAAGGACCTTCTTAATCATTAAACACCTATATCTAATAACCTTATTATGGGTTATGATGAGTGGGATCTCCTTGTAGAACTCACTAATCTCCCATCCTAGATTATATTTATGAGGACTTCTACAAATCATAAAAACCATCTTATAAAAATATTATTTGAAATGAATATCCCTTGTCCTCCCCTATTAGGATGAGAGGTCACATTATCTGGATCCAAGGATAATATATTACAATAATGTGAAGATGTCTATCAATGTTGATGAAAATATGTATAATTCTCTTTCCTTAAAATTTATCATAGCTTTTATAATTCTTGATGAGATTATTATTCACGTAGATGATCCTCCCTTATTCATCAGTGTTTAAATAAGAGATATCTAAGTTAAGTGTGCATTTATTGATGAGGGTAATGACACCTATGTTTCCTCTCTCAACTTAATTAAGACCCTTATATATTCAAAATAGACTCTCAAGTCTACACGCAACACCTACGAAGGATATGATATAAGGAAAATACCTCCTCTAGATTGTGTGTGGCTTCTCATTACAATCCCACCTGTCACCATCCATGTGAAGGTGATGATCTTTAAATTTTTTATTTATTATAACATCTTTCTTTCTAGGCCATGGACTCACCATATGAGAGCCATTACTTCTTCCACCTACTAACGCATTAAATTTCCTCATAATGGAGCCATTTATAGGATTCAGGGTGACGTTAACTCTTATAATTTCAAACAATTTCAAGACCATGGTTTATTCAATATTCTTACTCATGAACCTTTGCCCAACATTATATTTCATGAGTCTCAATGTGTTAGTTTTCTCATTAATTCAAACCAAGGTTACAATGGGCATCCTGAACTCATTAGGAACATTCACCTTAACCTCTTAGATTTTGATGATGATGAGCCTAATGAGATTAAACTAAATATTAAAACTTTTGATCTCTTGCCTCACCTCATCTCACAATTTCCTGCTTCCTTGCAACCTCATTCTCACAAGCCTCTTTGCAATGATATTCCCATAGTCTTAACTAAGACTTGACATTATATTCACCACACTTCCTCAAATGACAAGGTCATCCCTACTTGTGTCATCTATCTTCATACCCTAGATTAAGATGATGATTATTCCTTAGATGATCCATTTTTAGGAGGTCTTGTATAGGCCCATGATGTTGATATTTTCTATTAGTGTTATTCTTTACTTGATTCTTTTCATATATCTTCTTGTTTCAATTCATTTACAATTCCTAATTTTAGTATTTTTCCTATTTATCATAGGGTAGAGAAGGCACCAATACCTCTAGTTTATGAGGATCCTTGTAGGAGTATGCTCATGGATCATGCTATGACTGGGCCTTACCATTTTACTAGGTACCCTAATCACTGTAGTTGATTTACTTCTAAGATTAATGTGACCCTTCTAAAACACTTTATAGATCTCGATCCTTCTTTAGTAGAGACCTTATCAGAGCCCATTCCTACTCTCACTATGGTTGATCCCATTCTTTCTCCTACTATAGTTGAATCTTTTCCCACTCTTTTTCTTGTTGAGCCTACCCCTACTTCTCATTCCATTGCTCCTTATGTTGTGCCTAGTTCCATTCCTCTTTCATCACCTCCTTCCCTTAGTGATAGTTTTCTTCCTTTATATAATATGGCTTCATTGCCCACCAAATGGGCCGATGAGTTTTCTCCAAATTATTCCACTCCTTTTATACCTCCTTTTGTGAGTGCTTCTCCTAAGATAACTCATAATCATATTTTTTACTTCCATGTAAAAAATTATCATTATTCTACCCATTATCACAAGTTGTTAAAATATTTGATACTTTGCATCCTTCCTCTCTTTCCTCAGAAAAAACCATGCCTCCCCCAAAGTTCCTACCTAAATATATACCTAATAATGGTGAGGTGTATTTTCTATGGCACCAATGTCACACTCATCACACTAATTGCTATCACATCCTTTAATAACACCTTAAGGATCCCCTTATATCTATTCTTGAACCTTATTCTCCCATGGCTACACCTCTAGTGGTTACATCCCCTCATATGGTCAATTCATCACATTCTATTCTTTCATCTATGATTCCTTCACATATGGACCTTGCCTCACCTATGGATTCTTCTCAACTCGTGAGTCCTTCACCCATGGATCCTTATCACTAGTGATTCCTACATCTCCCATAGAGCCCATTCCCATGCATTATATTGAGCATACTTCTCCTAATTTCCCTCCTCAACATGATCCATCAAACATTCCTAATTTTTTTATTAAGGAGATTATAAGAGAAGTCTTTTCCCATTTTAGTGAAGATTGACAAAACATTAGTAGTAGTTCGTATCCAGCTTCATGTAGATTTATTTGATGTCTTGGATAATGTGTGTGGGAAAATTTATTAGTATTTATGAGCACATGCATGGTGCCTTTTCATTTATATTTTGATTGGATGTGTGATCTAACTTTATTTTTATCTATCTATTTTATCATTTGACGCTATGTCAAATTCATATTTTTCGTATATAAATATTCTTTACCCTTTGGTGCTATATCTTGCTTAAATTGTCATTTATATTTACATATGATTGTCTTTTATTATCATTGTCTTCTTTTTATTTATTCAATTTTTCTCAAAACTCTCTTCTTTTGTCTTCATGATTGTTTTCTCTCTTTTCTCTAGTTTTCACAAATAATTATCATTGTGACTCAGTTATACAAACCATGTTCCCTTTGGTTCTTGTCTCCTTTTACCATGTGATTAGTTAGTAAACAATGCATATCATTATACTTTCCTTTCACCGGTCCACTTTGGATCACATTTTTCCCTTATTCATTTTTAAAAAACTAAGCATATACATGGTTGAGACTTGAGATCACATGCTCATTCATTTTATTCCTAAGTGTCCTAATAAATCTTTGTCTTTGGTTACTTATCTTATTTTAGCCTTAGACTAAAGCTCATTCGTGTGTATCACTACATCTCTCATGATTGGTCATTCCAAATCCATATGTAGGAGGAATCTTTAAAATCCATAAATGTTAAAATCCAAATAATTTTACAAAAGGTAATGATATAAAAGGCAAAAATATTCTTGAAAGTCAAATCACACTAAAAGACATGATTCAAAGCACATCTCCTTCTTCTAGTCAAATCTCAAACTCCATAGTTGGCCTCACAATAGAGCTAAGGTCCTTTGTGGTGTGGCAGGCTAGTACATTAGAAAAGGATAATAAATAAATATTTTAGTGATACCTACTTTCTCATGCAATAACCCAATCTTTGTAGTAGATCAATGACTCTATAAGGGGTCCTGAAGAATGGGGAACACATCATGGGAAGGTAGGTCAAGTTTATCCTTTCTTGTACTAATCTACCTTCATGATTTGATCTTATTAGCACACTTATATCAAGTCATAAACTATAGATAGGACCCGATGAAATTTTCCACCCCAATGGTGTTCTCTTTGTGAGATGCATTGTAAGACTACAGATAGGACTCGATGAAATTTTCTAATAATACAAGTCATAAACCAAATTATGTGTCAAATATGATATAAGATGTGATTCATTATGAAGTTACACATCATTGGCATGATTCAAAGCTTGACTTAGTGTGTTTTATGCTTCCTTAATTTATATCACTTTTTATCTTCTTATTTTCTAAGTACATGTAAAAACACAACCATTTCTTGAATTTTTCAGACTTCCCAACTTGAATTAGTGTGATAAATTTAAGACCAATCTTTTGCCAATTTTGTTTTTCTCTTATACTTCCCAACATGGTTTAGTATAATTGATTGACTTAATTCATTTATTTTTATACCATTTTTGTATTTTTACATACCTTCCATTTTATTACATTTTTTCATACTTCCCAATGTCATTTAGTATGATTTTACTTGTTTTAATTTGGTGCAAAAATATTTCACTTTGGTTTAAGAACAATTTCCTTTTTACCATCTTGTTTTACCATCCCTTGATTTTTATAATTAGTCATTTTCTTGTTATTACACATTTCCTAACTTGAAATAGTGTGTATTAAATTTTTGATTGATTATATTTTTCCAAGTCATTTTTACCTATTTCTTTCTACCCATGCATGTGTTCTACATAATGCTAGAAAAGAAACCACATCTCATATATTTCCTATAACATATACAACAAAAGATAAATACATGTGTTATAAATAAATATATCCAAAGCATCCACAACCATGATGACAAAAAACATAATCAACATCAATATGCTAAAATGATACATCATATATATATATATATATATATATATATATATATATATATATATATATATATCATGAGTTTTGATACAACAAGTACAACCATATATAATGTTCCAGCTTTATGGCTAGGCTCCATCTTATCTATCTCATGACCTAGACACATTGTCTATCAAGGTCTTGATGTAAATCCTATAAATAGTATGATATAATTAGTTTGTTCGAGATTATAATCCATTAACCTATCCCTCTAGATGTGACACCCATGCTTGTACCTATGCCAACTAGGCTAAGGTCACCATGTGTGTTGCCCTCTCCTGATCCTGCACCTGTGTCATATGGGTTAGGGTTGTTATACATGCCTATCATCTGCATCACTATATCTAGATGCATAGCTCTCTTCTTTATTAGGGCCTATGATTCCCATATCTCACTAGCACCCATCTTTGTTGGTCACTACATACTTTCTCTCTATGCTTGTATCTACCTTACTACCTCTCCTACTAATCTGAACTAACTCACCTAAGCTGGGGTAGATGGTACATTGGGATCCTCTAATACAATAAGGTCATATGACTATAGAGTCTCATTTAGGATGTCATAAAGTGCTCCCCTAATAAGGGACCCCCATCTCTCCTCATCCTTAGCTATACCTACAAAATCACACCTAGATAGATATTAGATCACTATTATATCTCATAATATCTATGTATCTCTCGTATTTATTTTCAAAATAAAAACTTAAGATATAATTTAATAATTTTTATTACCTTTATATATCTTAGCCACTATGGTCTTTCCATCCATGTGATCACCTATCATAGTCTCTTTATCTACATGGCCTCCTAGCATATCCTCTATAGGTCACCTCCTTTATGGAAATCCAATTATCATAGCTCACAACTACCTCGTCATGTGCCTAAGTGGCATCTCTATCATCTAAATCTCATCTAGCTCACCTATTAGGTCATCATGGATGGATATAATTTACACTCTTTCCTACTCCTCCTACCTTTATCAACACCATGTCCTCAATGATCACTTCTCATCTTGCTTTAGAGTTGGTGGTGGTATCTCTAGTTTTACTACCTCTGCACCCATATCCTCTTGCTCTGCTCCTTATTATGCTCACCTAGTCCATGGTTGCTCATGACTTGGTCTTAGCATTGACCTCATAATTGGTGACCCTAGTCCCCTCCTCACCTACATCTCTCTCACATGTTGAGCCCATTATTTGGGTATCAATATTAATGCCACTAGATGAGGTAAGCCCATATGTCCTTATACCCATACCACTAAATATGGATCTTTCCACTAGGTTTAGTGTCTAACCACCTTTATCCTTGTTGTATATGGTACAACTATATCCAAACTTGATGATGTAGATATTATGTGCCCATATGGCTACCATATTATGTCTACATGTCTCACTATCTGTAGAGGTAGTATGTGGGGTATGACCCATGCTACCTATTCCTCTCGCCATATTTTCACTTGAAGTGAATTATCATTAATTACATGGGAAAACATAGCTAGCCAATACATGGGAAACCTCTCATATATCCAAGCCATCATTAATGTGATCAGTCCTATCAACTTCTACCCTCTAACTAGTACCTCATATCGATCATGTACAAGATGGACCCAAATGATATAACTAAGATCATATAGTAATCCCTCCTCTAAGATCATCCTACTCAAGGATACCATGAATAGTTATACCTTGCCATTCAACTTGTGACTTAACACTCACTATGTCACAAGTCCTATCACAACTTTCTAGATATCCAAAATCTATGATACATATACATCAAACATACTAACTCTCCTACCTACCAATATCATATTCAAGCTTTTAACCCACATAGATAGAGATCTCCTCTTTTACAAGCTATTTGGTATATCTATACTCATCAGTGCTCCTACTACCAGTATCCCTAGGATGGCATGCACATCCTCTAAAGTGAAATATACCTATACCATGTCCCCATCCACCTCCCATATGAAGGTGTTAATCAATCATTCTTAGCATCCAAAGAACATGACTAACAAATCCACACTCAAGGGAATCTTGCACATGTCATCTATCCCTCCTAGGCCTAAAACTACTAGCTTAGTTATATCTCATATAGTTATATGCTCTAGTAAATTTGGTAGCCATGACATGTCTACCAGTTGTTAAAATCAAGGTCATCCCTACAATCAAGAAACAACAAAAGATGTATTAGATCTTCCATGTCATGTAAAATCATAATACATTATTTTTAAAAATTTGAATAAAAACCAAGCCTAAACTTATTTAATCTATTCATTTTTACCTATTCTTAGCCTACTCAATCCTTTTTTCCCTTACTTGGTCATTTCAGGCCATTTTAGCCTTCTTTCAACCTTTTGCACACATTTTTATACCATTTTGGTTCTTTTGTGAACCTAGTTTGACTAAAATTTCCTTATTTTTTAATTTGGTTGACTTAAAAATCTAAGTGAACTCTCTTCTTTTCCCTTCTTTAGTACTACATTTTCATTCTAGACTTTTTGGATCAATTGGCAAACTATACTAGGTTGGTAGTCTATAAAACATATAGGGTTGGCACATACCTACTAGGTTGGCATTATGGATTTTGATCCTTTTCAACCTACTGGGTTGACTAGGTTGACCCAGTTGTTTTTGACTACCAACCCCTTGCATTTTCCTAAAAAAGTGCCTTTTTGTAGTTTTCTCCCTAATTCTTTCAAACCCATTTTCCATCCTAGTTTTTCTTACCTATAGAATCTAATTTTGCTTCATCCTAACATCTAGAAATGCATTTTTTTTTAAAAAAATACTCTTAATTCATTAAATTTCTCCAAAATTGGCTTAAGATTCATAATTACATACATGTAGTGCACCTACTTCTGCTCTTGGATATCCTCCTTGTCTATCATGTCGTCTCCTCACCATCCTAGCTCGTTCAGTCTCCAAAGCTCTTTTTCTCTATTTTACAAGTCAAAATAACCAAATGACTTCTCTTTCCTCCTATTTATATACACTTTTCAAAATTTAAATCTTTCATTTATTTTCCATTATATTCCTTAATTTACTTATATATTTGTTTCTATTCATCCATTTTATAAACCATAAAATGCATTGGATTTGTGATGATGTAGATAATCATTTCCACTATCATATGCCTATTTATAAAATAATAATAATAATAATAATTTTTTTACTATTTTTTGCACTAACTTCTATAGGTTTGCCTAGTATTCTTCACATTAGACACCTTTACTCTTTTCTTGTAGTCTACTTCTTTATCTACAATACTAAGGTAAGTAAAGGTATGTGTTTGTCAATTCTATCCTTCCATTTATCTTATTTACTACTTACTGCATTTTACTTAGCTTTAACATTGTGTGTTATCATGTTCTATTATTAATCACCATTTTGTGTTGCACTTACATGACACATGATGACCTTTAAGTGGGGCAAATGTAAAAACATAATATTTTCAAACTTTTATCGATTACTGACACTTTGTGTCTTTTATGAACCCATTGAGTCTCAATCCCTCTGAGTGCATGCCTTAAGGGGTGCACTGAGAAAGTGGTGGGTAGACCATTGGTGATTCATAAGATGATTATCCCTTTCCCACTTTCCATTTACACACTTGTCTCCTAAAACCATTTACCCTAATATTATTTTTCTTTGTTGTACCCATTCTAGTCATTTATCATACTTTATCCTCCTTGTTCTTGCCTTGACCCCCTTTCACTAGTTGATTATACTAGGTTAATTGAGTCAAACCTATATAGTTTTTATCCTTTGATTACTATACAAGGTTGACTAGGTTGACCCTATACTATTTAGGGAATTTTTCACTTTGAGTTTCATCAGCCCTTTGATCGACCTAGCTCATGACTTATTGATTTATCCCTTGAAAACATATAGGGTTAACTAGGTCAACTCTATACAACTGACATATTTAGAATAATTTAGGGAAAGATCTACCTATATATATAAGTTCATTTCCAACCATTTTATAATAGAGCAGTGAATAATAATAAGTATAAATAAACATATGCTTATTAACCATTGCAATTGAGGATTAAGTCTTATGGTTACATACTTTCTTTGGATATATTAATATTTTATTATGGAGAAGTCTTTTGGATGCATGGATATGTTGTGTATCCTAGAGCTGATTTGTCTTTATTATCCTTACATACCACAAAAATTTCTTGTAAATCACCTTAACCAAGGGAGAGATTGAGGTTCGGTACTTTCATCTTCAAAGTTAAGTATTCCTAACTTTATTTTTAATTTATAATATTACATAGATAATGCATTTGTGCTTCTCTCACATGCATTAGGAATTTATACACATTGACATTATTATGTGTCTTTTATGCATGTTTAGTTTAATTTGTTTTGTTTCTAACGCCCACTTTGTGCCATAAGCTTTGGTGTGCACTAAATTAGATTTAATTTCTTATTACTAGAATAGAGCGAATATTAAACACAAGAACCTTTTAGGGTTGATTGTGTTATATTTTAGGATTTGGAACACTTCCTAGCATGGTGTATTGTGACAAGTGATCCCCTAATTAGGTCTACTAGATCCCCATATTGGTCATGCTCCCACTTAAAAAATGTATTCCCAATAAGAAGTGTAGGTATGTTCTATCTTTTTCAAGCTAGGATTGATTTGTATACATGATAAATTTATGATTGCATACATAATTGACCTTAACATTGGTGCATCACCTCAATTTTTAGTTTTTATTTCCATTTTTAGCTTTAACATTGCTCCTTTTACCCTTTTCCTCGTCATGAAAATACAAAACGACGTAAATGGTTAGAGATAAGTAGGTGAGTATATGAAATGGAACCCACCCTTAATTTAGATATTCTCTCCTATACAATGTCCCATACCTTATATATTTTCCATTGTATCAACATAAGTGAGAACAAACACACATTCTCAACAAGGTGCACTTCTCAGTGATAAAAGTTTATGGCACACCCAGTGGGACCATAACACAAGAGATTGATAAATATTGGTTCTAGTTTTAGATATTTTTATAAAATAGATTATTCAACATATAGTGACTTCAAGTTATATACAGTGGGTTTAAGCAATCCAAGTGCCTAAAACATTAATTGGTATGTATTTCAATCCTCTATTTTATGAAAATATAGCTTTTATATCTTCATATTTATCACATAAAGATGAGAATATTTATGGCTTCATCTCAAGTGGTATTTAACCAATAGGATATCAATATTATACTAATATTTACAAACCCCCCACCCCTAATCATGTTTCCAACTAGCCTTTCCAAAATCATGTTATTTCTAATCAACTTGGAAAAATTATGCAAAAGATAATAGTTGAATTTGAGTCAAAATTTATGGAGACATATAGGGAAGAGGAATACAATAGGCATCAATAATATCTTTCATACAAATCATATATACATAATCAATATATAGAATCATTGAATAGATACAATGAGGCTACAAAATAATCAATGCAACAACAATCCATAAGAGTACAAAGTATTGAGTCCAAAACCCTACATTAGAAACAAGAAGAACTAGACCCCTTGAACCTTCAAGGGAGTCTAATTGATTTAATATTCCAAGTTTTATGACTCCTAGTCCTATTAAATATTCTATGTCTATGTAATATTTACTCACTCTTTCCCAAGATCTTAAGACCATTCCATCTTGGAAGCCTTCTTCAACCAAGACCCATGATTATATCATGCCTACTATTAAGAAAGAGTCTTTTCACATGCCAATTTAAAATCAAGAGATGGATAAAGTTGTAAAATCCAAACTAAGAGATTTCTAAAGTTTCTTGATCCATCTACCCATCCCTCAAGTTTGTCCATGAAGATCAATAATGTGAGAGGTTGATTATTGAGTGGAAAGAAAAGTATGATGCATTGAAGCATGAAGCCCTAACACAAGTTTATTTTCTTTATTTCAAATAAATATTGAATGAAACTATTACTTCCAAATATAAAATCCTTCTTAGTGCCCCTTCAATCCATCCATATATCTTTCAAGTTGCATCCATACTTAAAATTCAAGATGCCTCTAAGTTTTAAAAATTAATTGAAGAGTGGAAAAAAGAAGAATATGATATATTTAATTCATTTCTCGTCTCCATTACTTCAAGAATATCATAATCATCCTAGTAATCCTAAATTACCAAGTTGGAAGGACACTATAACAAGTTTCAAGTAGGAAAATTAAGTCTCGTACCCTCTACCATCTCCTTTTTTGAAGGAGGACCTATTTTATTGAGGAAAAATAAGAACATGTAGGTGAAGAGGAAAATTTGTCAAGAGAGGATGATCAAGAGTTATGTTATTTGGAATAAAATAAGACTATATTACATACCTTGAAGAGAAATATTAGATTTTAGATGTAAGTGAGATTCATGAATCCTATCATGAATATGTTCCATAATATATGGAAATATCTAGTGAGATTGAAATAGTGGTTTCACAAGGTAACAATCTTAGATATGAGTTAAGTAAAGATACAAAATAAGATGTAATGATTCCTAGTGAACCTCAAGAAACTAAATATGAGGATCAAAAAGGTTTTGATGAAGATATTGAATAATTTTCAGAAATTTAAAATCAAGATGGAATATCTAGATATGTCATATAAATCCAAGAACATTGTTTTAATGAGCCATTAGAGGCTAAAATTTTAGTTTTTATTATGGATAAAAATGTGGTTACATTGAAAAGCTTTCTTAGTGTTGAAGAGAAAAATGAGGTGAGTATCGAAACACATTATGAGATTTTTTATATTGGATATATGTTTGATTCATTTTATTCACTTGGATACAAGCCAAAGAAGTGGAAAATTAGGAAAATAGATGATCCATATAGAATGAAACTCAAACAACACCTTGTACCTCATCTTTGTCAACCACATGGAAAGGACCTAAGAGGTTTTTTATTTAATCTATATGTATTTTTAGTGATTATACATATTAGTTTTATATTTTATTTTTCTCCAAGTGTTTTTATGTATATATTCTATTACTAGATTAGTTATTTTATTCCTCTATGTGTTATCTTGCACATTTTTTAGTTGGTAGTTGTTCTAGTTTTAAATTAAATAAGTGTTTATGCACATGTGTTGTAGTTTAATGAGGACATTTTTAGTTTCATATTTTTTGATATTTTGGGTTTAATATTCATGAAAATATCAAAAAATATGAAACTAAAAATGTCCTCATTAAACTACAACACATGTGCATAAACACTTATATAATTTAAAACTAGAACAACTACCAACTAAAAAATGTGCAAGATAACACTTGGAGAAAAATAAAATATAAAACTAATATGTATAATCACTAAAAATACATATAGATTAAATAAAAAACCTCTCAGGTCCTTTCCATGTGGTTGACAAAGATGAGGTACAAGGTGTTGTTTGAGTGTCATTCTATATGGATCATCTATTTTCATATATATATATGTGTGTGTGTGTGTGTGTGTGTGTGTGTGTGTGTGTGTGTGTGTGTGTGTGTGTGTGTGTGTGTGTGTGTGTGTATTGAGTGTGTAGTAGACAAACATCCCAACAAAGCTACCAAGAATGTTGATAATTTTACCACTATTGGTCAAAGTTGCTTATGTACAGGTTTTTAAAAGAGACTCCATTTATGGATAAAATTTCAAAAAATGTATTAAAAAAATAATAAAAACTTAATCAATCTAAAATAATTCTACTAAAAAACTCACAAGTCCAAATTTTGACATAGGTTTCTTTTGTTCCTTTAACTAGCTAGTTGCAAACAAGTGAAGTCAATTTTCAAATGCTTGGCACAAAAGGTGAAGAGGAGTTAGATAATATTTCATTAATAGGATTTATTGAATCCTATTAAATATATGTTACATTAATTTTTTTTATGTTAAATTTTCTTAACTTTATTAATAATCATTAAGAAGAACAAGTACTCTAAAACCCTTCTTAAACCCTAATGGCTCAGTTTTAAGTATTATGTTTAAATTTTTGAGTTATTTGTTGAAATGTAAATGTGGTATGAGATATTATTTAGAATATAAGTCATTTATTTACCTTCATAAATAAAAAATTTATGTCAAATAATGGATAAAGTAAAAGGTACAAGCATTAGGGTTTTAAGCAAGCAAGAGAGATAGTCAGAAAAGACAATTTTTGAGTGGTTTAAGTGATTAGTTGAGCATATAAAATTATTTTAATGAAAATATAGTTTATTATTAGATATAATTAAAAATTAATTAGGTATTTATGCCTCATAAAAATCAATAAAATAGTAAAATATAGACCTACAAGCGTTCATAAATGAAATTGTGTAAACTAGAAAACACTAAAAAGTGCATATTTTGAGTTTTATTGAATAAAAGCTCTTGAAATTTTACATAAAGGTCTATTTTAATGTGATTTAATATTTAAAAGTTTTTTTATTCATATATTTTACCTTAAGAGAGATAAAATTCCAATATATATATATGTTCATGAAGTGAATGAAGGTTTCTTCACTTTTTTGCTCACAAATGGAATTAGAAATGGGTGTTTCATGTCCCTCCAATGGAAAATATTTATTTGAGAGTGTGTATATTTATAATTAATGTATAGGTTCAAATAAATTATCATTAAATTAAAACCAATTCAAAATAGGCTCAGCTCATTGAAAAACATCTCCAAGTCATCCCTAGGGCAACAAACAAGCACTTTTTTGTTTAAGAGTTTGGTGAAGATTTTTGGAGACTTAAAAAAATTAAAAGGTTTTAACAATTTATACCTATCCAAAAATTACATTAGGCATGTTTGATCAGTCTTGGAACTAATTTTATACCCCTAATCTAAATTAGGGGTTTTTGAGAACAAAAGAGCACAATAGAGCATAAAATAACATTTTTTGGAGTTGTACATGAAGTTTGGAGCTAAAAATTTAAATGAAGGTATTTTATACCATATTTATTATTTTATAATAATATTTTTTCTCCATATCTGATAAAAAAATGAATATCCATCAAGTTCTTGGTTTTTATAGTGTATTCAAGAATCTTGCCAAAGTTACACAAGATAGACATATGGAAGAAGAACCAATTTGAATAGTTGTTGTGGTCATTATATAGTGCAAACTTATCAATAATATTTAATGGATAGTTAAAAATATAAATTATCCCATATATATATAACTATGGTGCCACATGTTTGGCTAAATTTAGTAAGTTCAAATCAACTTCAAAGAGCCTTCAATTATCCCTACAAAAGTGGAGTTCCAAAACATAAAAAGGTGGATAAGTGGAGTTTAAGTATTGGATAATATTGGAGACATATTTTTATTCAATATATTACTTTAAAAATTTAAAATTCATCCCACTTATACTATTCCATCCTTTGGGTTATTTTTAGAAAAGACATGAGGCTACACATGCATGCAAGTTGCATGTAAGATATCTCAAGTTGAACTCTAGGTTTGAAGTCAATAAGCTCAATTAAAACTCCAAGATAAAAATAAATGTATTTAAATTAAAAATTAAAGATTAATTAAATATAAAAATGAATTAACTTAGGATAAAAATTAGTTCAATACAATGTGTAAGTTCAAGAGGAGTTAACTGAATATTTCTACAAGATTGAAGACTATTCAAACACATGCAAAATTATTTGACTTTTCAAATTTTAAAACTACCTTATATATATCATTTAAATGACATATTACAAGGATAAAAATTATAATTAACATTTATTCTCTTAAAATAATACATTATAATGTGGGAAGTGTTTTTGAAAGTTTGATGTTTTAGTTAAAGGTCCAGTTAAAGCAAGAGTGAACTAAGACTAGCAAGGACTCATCTAGAACTTATTATTATATATCTCTACTTATTTTTTATATGTAAATTAATTTATAATTATTATGAGTATATTATTCCTTTTAATTATTTAAACTTTACCAAAAATTTTGCTACCTCACCTTTAAAGCAATAAAGAGACGATTTTCCTCCATTTTTAGGTTGTTCATGAAGTGTGTTCTTAATATTCATTGATGTAACTTAGTGAATAATTATTTTTCCTATGTTTATGTTTGAAATTTTCACATTTATGAAAAAATTATAACTCTTTAAGGTCATATAAAGTGCCTAATTCTAGTTTATACCTAATCTGGAATTGAATTCAATCATTGCTCATTTTTTACAAGCTAGTGTGTGTGTTTGTCTAGATATTTATGTAAAATATTGATGAAAAAGTCATTAAGTGAAGATAAATATAATTTTTTCAGGTTATTTATCTTCCAAAATATCTAAATTATAGGCATAATTGACCTTAATATTAGTGCATCACCCCAATTTTTAGTTTTCATTTCTATTTTCAACTTTAACATTTTTCCTTCTACAGTTTTCGTAGTCAACAAAACACAAAATTAGAGTGTTTAAAGATAAGTAGGTGAGTGTACTAAAGGTAACCAGCCATTAATATATAAATTATTTATAACATAAGGTATCACACCTTGGAGAGTTTCCATTATATCAACTAAAGTGAGATCATGCACACGTTCTCAATAGGGTGCACTTATGAGTGATAACAATTACTATTTTTTTAGTTATACCATCATGAGAGTATTTTATATGTTATAGGGATTCCCTTGGGTACATAATATCTATTAAATACCTTTTATATTGAGCAAGGTCATTAAATACATTCATACTAATATGGTAGTTATAGATTGTAGTAGTCCATATGAGTATCCACTTGAGTAAGAGAAATTTATACCCATAACATTAATTATAAAACTACTAAGGTTATTGTTATGAATTTAACATGAACCTTTAGAAATGTTTGTTTAGGATATATCCCATTAATTCATAATATTGGGACAACCCTAGGCTATGGGTAACCTATGTTGGGGTTGAACCTTTGAACTAGGCTGACTTCCTCTTTGATGCTCACCTAAACTAAAACTAAGCCTAATTATTCATTGGAAAAAGGGTTTGAAAGAGGATAAAGGCTCCTAAAAAATTTAACTAGATGATGCACCAAACCTAAAATATAATCTCCCATAATATTGAACCCACACTAAATCAACAAAGAATAATACTAGCTCACATAACCTCAAGATCAAGATACTTGTATAAGTATTTCATAGAAGAGGTTCAAAGTAGAACACTAATTTAGACCTACAAGTAGAATTGGAAACCCCATAAATAATCTCAAAAAGGAGGAAAATGGATAAGGAATATTATCCTTCACACAATTCCATCATACATAACTCATCGAACATAGACTCAAGGTAAGAGAGGTAAATAAAGTCTTTATCATATCAAGAGGTAGTTCTTAAAAATGCTTGATAGGGTCAAGCCTAATCAAGATAAGCATACTTTTCAGTATCCAAAGGAGTGTATATGTCCTTCAAAAATATAAAAAGTATAAAATATAGGAACCTTTTACAAATGAAAGGAATGGGATAATATAGAGAAGGGAGATAGACAAGTGGGAACTTTCTTTCAAAACAATTAATGAGCTACCAACTTTCAAGGGATGCTCTATCATACTTTAGTCTAATCAAGATGTAATATATCATAAACAAGACAGTATTTTCTTTTCCCAATATCCTCCAAGCAATAAACTAGAAGATAATATTTTTGCCAAAGATGGTGAGTCATGATCATGTTCATGAAAGGGACCCTTAGGCACTATAAAAATATATAAAATACTAAGGCTACTTCTCCAACCCCTAGATCTCTATCTTTGATCTTCCAAGCATATTTCCACTTAACTTATGTGTAAGGATAAAATCCTTACATCCATAAACCTAACTAAGCTTTGATTATGTCTTCTTTGGGTGGCTATCTATCAGGACCATGTCTTGGGACATTCTTTCATTGATTACACATAGATGCCCCTCACTTTGAGAATTAAACCTAGGTTTATTATAGAGGAAAACCAATCTAGGGTTATTGGTTTTTTTGATAGTCCATATATTTGACACTCTACTTGATGCATGATTCCTTCCATAACAAGTTGTTGACCCTTGATTTATATTAGGTCATAAAAGACCTAATCTATCTCTATAAGACCAAGCTTGTCTGCAACTTATTTGGGCATGACAGTGTTGCTAGCCCCACTATCTACCATACAATTATGGACTAAATAGTCACCAAATATTAAAGAGAGATAAAAGGGAGGGATTTATTTTTATTTGAAATTAGTTTTGTCAAAAAATTTCATATTATGTATCTAATAATTAGGTTAATTGATTTGTTAGTTTGAATTGGCCAAGACAGTTCCTTGTTTCTCAACTAGTTCTTTTGATACCTTACGATTTGAAAGCTCTTAAATAAGCATGTATTTTTATCCTAGAATGGAAAAGTAATACCACATGATAATTATAAGATTTTATTCATTAATTTGATCTATTATGTTTAATTAGGTTCTAATAACCTTTGGATGAAACTTTTGAGCCACTGGTTACTCTCTAGTTAGAGTCATTTGGAGAACCTTCACTATCTTTGCATCTTGAATCTTCTATGCTATAGGAACAAGAACTTGATCCTTGAAACTCTTGAAAAAAAATTTAGGAACACTAGAATTATTTTTCACATCTTGATCTTCCTCAACTTCTCTTATTTTAGCTTTAGTTAGAGCTACAAATTGACCATTTGTGTTACTAGTTTCACCAACTTGGTTGAATACAATATGGTCATCCAATTTTCAATTAACATTGATATCATTGGGATACCTTAGAACTTTTTGAGATTATTATTGGAATTCCATACTCATGTCTTGATACTAACCACCTTAGAGAGATAACTCTTCCTATGTCATTTGTGTCATAATAATATCTTATGAGACCAAGGCTTGATTTTGAGTGTCATTTGGAGTGGAAGGCTACCAACCTGGATCTTGCATCAAGTTATTTTTAGGAACAATAAATTTTGAATAATGGCTTATTTTGAGTTATGGATATTTGATTTTGATAATGTTGTCTATTGTCCTTAAAACCTTGATAAGGGGATTGTTTGTTATTGAAAGACTCATAAGTATTCTAGTTTTATTGCTGATAAGGTATACATTGCTACTATTGTCTCTTGAGTTAAGAAATATCATTTCCAAAAGCGTATAACATGATTTTAAGAAAACTAATATAATTATCTTGATTAGGAGGGGTTACAACTTGGAATTTTAGAGATGGAATAGGACCTATAGATGGAATTTGGGGAATTCTAAGAGGAGGAATAAGCTACAATTATAGGAATATGGGCATAGAGGCCTTGGAGTAAGTTTACCAAATTGTATTAAGTTATTTTTACTCTTATTAAAGTTTCATAGGCATTTGGAAAGGTATTACCACCCATATATTATATCATGACACTTATATTAGAATTAAGGGCCTTATAATAGTACACAAATTCATACTCTAGAGATGGTCTAACCAATGTAGGGATCCTAATCTATCTCTTTTGGAATCTAAGGTTCAAATCAAACATGAACACATGGGGGTACCTTTGTATGATAGTTAGTTATTCAACCAAAGATAGATGATCAAACTTATCTTCAAATTACCTAATGAAGGCTACACCTAAATCATCCCAAGTAGAAATGGAGGTCAAAGGAAGGTTCTTATACCATTACAATGCTTTTCCTTTGAAGTAAGCATCAAGTACTTTGATATCCACATTATCTTGAGTAATATTATGAATAGAACATAGATTGGCAACATATTTTATATGCTCAATGGTAGTACGTTTATCATATTATCCTTAGAAGAAAGGGATCCTTTTTAAGGAAGACACAAGAATGTCATCATATTGGGCTAAATTCAAAGGACTACCCCTATTAAATGGAATAAACACTTGATTTTTAATAGACATTTGGACAAAAAGGATTTGGCTTATGGGGACAATATATTGGAATAAAACAAGAGAATGACTAGGAGTTGGATGCTTCTTTTGAGGATAAGGGTTTGTCTTATTGAATCTTGATCTTTTATAAGAGTATAAGGCAATTCAATATGTTCAAAAGGAGTACTTTTAATTGATGATCTTGTTGTAACCTTTGGCATGAAAACACTATCTAAAATATGCTATGAACTCTAAAAACTTAAGGGTAATCAAATTTTTATGATTGGTATATGTCTCATCCTTTCAAAATTTCTTCTTCTCAATCTTCAAACTTAAATTATGAAAAAGAAGCTGGGTCCCACTAGGTGTGCTAGAACTATTGGTGTCCTAGATTACACCCTAGCTAAATTAAGACTATTCAAGTATTTTAATTAAATCTAGTCCAACATAGGACTAATATATGGCTATGGGTATCCTAATAATGGATTATACCTCTAAAGAAGTCTGGATTCCTTCTAGATCTATCACTTTTACTAAACCTAAACTAACACTTGAATGGTAAAGGGAGAGATTTTAACAATATGTTATGGAAGCATGTAAAATAGGTTATGCACCAATAATTCGATCACTTTAACTCACATAGGACACACTATAGGATGTATTCAAGACCACATAGGATTATTCCCACATAAATATTTCACAATAAGCCATTAATCAATTATCAAATTAGCATGATAGGGTAAATATCTAATTTTAAGCTTAACAAAAAACTATAAATTGCACTTATAATGACATGTGAGAACTACTAAGAACTTCTTAAAGGTGAGAAAAACTAAGACATAGACAATGAACATAAATTCTCTTAACCATAGTACATGAATTCATGGAACATACTTAAATCTAGCTTAGAAAATGATGGAATTCAATCTTAATTGTATAAAAAGGTGTTACAGTAAAAATTTCAACAAAGTCTAGTCATACCAAAAAGAGGGATGCATTTTAAGGCTTGGAAGCCTATATTTATAGAAAAGAGAAGGAGATAGAAAGAACTAAGAAAATAGAAAACATTGAATGAGGTCCAACCGATCTTGATGGATTAGTATTCTTGAAGATGTTGAGTCATGGTTTTATCAAGAAAGAAGGTTCTATAAAAGAATTGAATGCTTAATTAATATTTATCCTTCAAACATGTGTCCTTTTTAGAAATATATGTCATTATATAATGATCTATTGATGAGGATTATGTCTTATAATTCTCAAAATTATGCCACATCTACTTTAGGTGGCTAACTATACTTGCTCATTGAAAAAGTTACCCTGATGATAGCTGAGACATGTTTCCATGGTCTATATTTGATCTAATATCAAACACATGTCAGTTTATAGGTGAAAACCAATCCAATTATTGGTTTTCACATAGTCACAATATCCATAGAACCTGTAAACTACTTGATCTTGATTCACAATCAATGGTCTATTTTTTATCTATATTTTAGGTCTAAAACACCTATATTACCTGTATGGAGCTCTGCTGGCAATGCTTGGTCCTACTGGTTCCACTTGGATCTTTCTGAAGCTATGGTTCCTTCATATTTACCTTAAATGGGTCTAAAAATGCTTTATCAACTTTTTTTGAAATGTCCCAGGCTTGCCTTTTACTTATTCATTTTCATTTGCCAACTCAGATCATTAACATGTTGACCCATCTCACTTCATTACATCCTAGTTGTCTAGATGAATGCTAATAATTGATATTTTACCAGTTGAATTCACTATTGACACTTGTTATTCACACATTTTATTTTGATATTTATTGGCCAATTTGACCTTTTCTCATTATTAGATTTGAATGTATGATTGACTGTGTGCCATTAGATCTGCCTAGAACCCATGGTTTGAAATAAAATGACTATTTATTGGATCTAAAATTTGATGTTTTCATGAACTTCAAATGACATCTATATAGATGTATTTGACAACTCATAAACCATCAAATTTAGCTCTAATGGGTTTTTTAGTGGCTTAAAGTTGAGGTATGTGTGAATGTATCCCATTATTTGACCAACTTTGAAGATTTATATCTTCAAGTGTAAAAATCATGGAGGGACCAAATTTGTTGGAGATGTTATTGAGGTCAAAAATATTCTACCCACTTAATTTTCTAGTTCTAGGATATTTTTAAGTGGAGATAAAAATTGATAATTTTTTTTTGTTGGTGTGTCTTTGCATGATGTCCAAGTGATGATCTGGTTCCTCAAATTTGTACTGTCCATCTTTTACTCAGTATTTCAACTCTTTGATTATCTCCTAAAGCTTATATAGCCTGGTTCATATTCTTGGACACTATGAAAACTACTTGGACCCTTCACATATAATTATAGACCTGTCCCTTGAAGATCAATAAGATCAAACTTTAATCAAGATCCTTCTCCTTCAACTAGACTCTTCGGCTAGGCATATTTTTGGTATGTGGAACAAATTTGGTCAACATTAACCTCCCATCTATTTCAATCCTTAGTCACATGTTGGTATGTTTTATGGGACATGCACCCCATAAAGTTTCTCCTAAGGTATTTTAGAGCATTTACCTAATTATTTTCATGTAAATATTTAAGCTTGATGATCAAAATAGGTGAAAACTAAAGGCTAAATGATTTTTTTTGAAAGTCACAAAGTTTCTCTATGCAATCATGATTTTGATCTCTATAATCATGATATTACCATAATATTTATATTTACACCGTCATAATTTTTCCATAGCTATTGCATTTTTGAGTCTAAATGTTAAAGTTTTTAATAACTATTTCATATTTGAAGGGATTGTGTTATTGCAATATCATAAGTTTTGAAGATATGGTACATGGTATCATGCTAATAGCGATATTGAAATACCACTACTTCAAAAGTTGTGATATTGCCCAAAATTTTATGGTTTTGTCAAAATCTTAGTAATATTGACTTTAACTACTAATGGTATGTGCTAACCATTTCATACCAAGTTACAATATCAAAACTTTCTGAATATATATATTGCCTTTATTTCTATGATTTTTTGCTTAGAGTATTGATATTGCTTTAAATGTTCTATTTTCATGCAAATTACGGTATTGTGATAAAAATCATGGTTTTGCATAGAGAGTTATGGTATTACTTAGTGTTTTTATGGTTCTGCATTATGTGTAAAAAACAATAAAGTTGAGAGAAAGATTTGACAAGTCATGTATCCACTCATGATGTGATTATAAGCACAAGGACCATCTAACATGTTTTGTAGGGCCCAAAGGCCAAAAAGAGACATCTAAAACACTCTAATATTGTAAATTTCACATTTTGAATTAGTTTTGTAAAAATATCTTTCATTCAAGTTATTTTTGTTTTGTTTAAATATTTCAACAACAAATGCCAAGGGGCTCAAATTTTATCACATCATTTTGGTGTTATAAAATGAATTCTCACATTATTCAAATGCTCCTAAGAGTTTTTCATTTTATACTTGTTTGTTTAAATTTTATTTTAAAAGAAAGATGAGTGATGTGTGTATACTCTCCCCCATCCCCTTTAGGGAACTCGGGGGATTAAAAATGCTCATTCTTTGCCTTTGTTTCTTTGGTAAAAAAACATGAAAATAAAGTTCCTAAGGCCCTCCCCAAATTTTTATGGTCTGGGTGACCCCAAAATGACCATAAAGTCTTTACTTGTATTTATTTTTCATGCATTTTGGCTTATGAATGGGAGTTCATCACCTCCTCATGGGTTATTTAGGGAAGCGTTGACCCAAATATTCATCTCCTAGAATCATTTTAACCCCACTCCATGATGGGATATATAAATTGAGGGTGACCCACTGGGATGCTTATTTTGAGTGGTTAAAAAAATATTCGTTAGTGGTACTCAACCTCATAATATAAGGGCAACTCAGACATCACACTTTGCTAAGAAAATAATGGATATAGTGGTTTTGAAAAGGACAAAATATTTTCATAACAAGCTGGTTGATGTAGATCTAAATGACTTGATTGCATCTCTAGTGTTAGCCATACTTGGGACCATCTAAAAATGATAAAAAATTAATAGTTTAGAACAACCCCACTTGCCGTGGATATATTATTGATGTAGGGTGACTAGCCTAGAGTTACATGTCATAGTACAAAATATTGAGAGAAGAGGGGGCCTAAAACCCCTACTTTTCATGCAACTTTTAATTTTTACATTAACAATTAAAATCTTCTCAAGAGAGTATATTGATGCAATTTAACAGTACTATGCAACCTTGTCAATTTTAGGATTTAGGAAGTTACACTTAGGTTTTATGTCATTTTATCATTTTTACTTGCATGGTATTGAGTCTAAACTATTTGTTTTATATACCACATCAAAAATTCATCTTATGTATACATCACTCCTTTGTTTGAGGAGGCATTTTGACATCTATTTGACATCATACCTTTCCCTTAGTCTTTTGATGAATCCTTTTTATGTGTGTCACTTGTTTGTAAAGGAGGTCATTACACTTCCCAATTCATTACAAGTTCATATGCCTTTGAGTCTTTAAATAAATCATTTTCCATAAATTTAGATAATAATAATATCATCATTACACTACTCTAATCATTTCAAAGACTTGTTATCTTGTGTTCAAAATTCCAATTTTTAAATCAAAACCATGTATGCCTTTTTTGGATCTATACCTAATATAGTCATGCCATTCATTCTTGTCTAACTTATTTTCTATTTCTAAGAAGTCTAATTTTCTAAGTTGAGTTTGAAATTAGTATTGGGAAATTAAAATCCAAACATTGATTGATTTCTACATATGCCTTGTGTAATTTTGGCCTAGACATCAATCTCTCTCATTTGAGTTGTGTAACTTGGCCTAGTTTATTACTCAATTTGATAATTAGGTTTGTGTCTATGTTTGGGGAAGTAGTCTATCTTTCATAGGCCTATTGTTTCATGTTTTTTGCCAATTAACCAAGTTCATGTTTAAATTTTTATGCCTAGTTTATGCCAAAGTGTTTCACATTTTTTAGATTAACTCTCTTTTAGACCTCATGTTGTTTAAAGTATATATTTTGTGACTTTTCTAAAAGACCTATAAATTATTGTTTTGAGCCTAGATTTTATGCCTTATTTCCCAAAAGACAGTGACTTTTTTTTCTTTAGACCTAGTTTAGACTTCTTTGAATCACTTTGTACCTAGAGTTTGGTATTCTGATTTATTTCATGCACTCCACCCTTTTGTGTAAGACATTTGATGATAGACTATTTTGACCAAGTTTTAGCATAGAACTTTTTGGAGATATAGCTCCATGTTTTGACCAAGTTAGACCAAATTCAAATCATTTTTCCTTTAGACATTATTTTTGAGAGTTTATATAACTCTAAGATTTTTTTGAAAAATAATCATCATTGATTTTGACATGTCTCACTATACTCATAGTGGAGCCATGTATAATATGGGGTATGTTAATATGGTCGTACAAGATGAATTTTTTCAAGTCCCTTATGGTGGAAATGTCATTTTTGAGATGGATCCTTATCCTCCTTACAACACTCAATTTGGGTAACAAAGCAATTGTCCTCTATCCCACTATTTGGTCAACATGTCTCCATACTTAGATCAAGAGTAAGAACAAATATTGCAATACCTTGCTAGCATACCAATGGTTATAGAAAAAGTTTAACAGTAACTATAATACATTATGATGCCATCATCATATATTCACTATTTGTTTTATCATCACTTTCTTACAAACAAAGATGAAGTTTTAATTAGAGACACAGAGGTAGGGATTATGTTTCTTATAGGCTTCCCCCATGAAAATTTACCTAACCTAGTTATAGTGCCTTTAAACATACCTTACAATCAAACCATTAAATATGCCTCTTATAGAAATCCTCAAGCACTTATGTCGATGTCATATTCCCCTATATGCTTGTCACATGAAAAGGCCTAATAGAGGACCATTTTATATAAATACAAAAAACATATCAAACCTATTTGAACTTAGCACAGAACTTTAATAACGTGTCCATATCAAACACTCAAATCATCAAGTTATCTCCTTTACTAGGGTTATTAATTGAATTAATATGCAAAGATATTTTAGGTATATACACATTCATAGAAATCACTTCAGTTGGAGACATGTTCAATGCCCCAGCTATTGAAGAAGTTTCTACTACTTTTACACAAACCAATGTACCAAACATAGTGGATAACATGCAAGTGTCATCCAATCTAGGCCAATATGGTTTAAATGCATCAACATCTAGTGAACAAAAAATTCCTTTAGTTAACACCATGAGTGGATTACAATAGTAAGGGGAAGGAAATTCTATGTTGCAACCATAATAAGCTACAACTAATCCTCAACCAGCTACTTCATTAAGTATACAATTGTAAGGAATAATTAATCAAACACAAACTAGTGCCTTACCTCAACAAAATGTAACAAATGTTACTCTACCGAAATAGGCAAGACTAACATTCCAAAATGATAGGCAGAGTCAAATATACCAATGTATCAGAGGTAAAACATTTTTCCACCTTAGTAGGGGGTAACCAATGTTCCACTTTTTTAGGTAGTGACAAACATTCCTCTCTAGTTATAGACCAACATGCCATTATTATCACAAATGTTGTCTAATCAACAATATATGTCCATTAGTCAATGAAAAATATCAAACACTTTACAAGCATCTACTTCACAAAAAGTATTCATGTAACAAAGAGGTAACATTGTTTAACAAGTGCCTTTTATTCCAAATGTGCCACAAATTCAATGATAGGACTTTGCTTCATAATAAGTTCCCCTTATTAAGCTAGGTTTGACTAGTCAACAATAAGTACCTACTCAACCATAGTAGGCATAATAATTCACTCAAAACCATATCTTTCCATCTTAACCATAATTCCCCTAAAGTTAAAATTATATACCAAATCTAAACCAAAATATAAAACAATAATGCATGTAATTCTAACAATCACATCTCAATTGATGGATGTATATTCCTAGTTAGTTCCCTAACAATACCAACATTACATAATAAACCATGCCTCGATTATACCCCAGTCAAGGTAATCTACCTTTAACTACCTAGCTTCCACCTTAGGCCAATATTCCATCTAACTTCTTGGATCAAGAACTAAAATAAATGAAGGATGCATTTTCTGTTATCCAAGCCATGATATAGACCAATAAGTTTAAGTTGAATGATGTGTGTTCTTACCACTTCAACATGGATTATCTTTAGATACCATTTCCTCTAGGGTAAAAACCACTAAAGTCTGACAAATACAAGGGTAAAGGAGGACCTAAGGCCCATTTAATAGGATTTTTTTATTTCTTACCAACTAGTGGCCTACAATGACATTTATTTACTCCTCTTATTTCCAAAAAATATAGAAGGATAGGTTTTGGAGTGCTTCCAAAAATTTACAGAGAACTTAGTATCTAATTTTGATGACCTCTTAGATAAATTTGTGCAACATTTCTCCTAAAATCTTGAACATGATATTTCATTGGAATATTTGACTCAAGACAAATAGAAGTTGGTGAAATATTAACAAGCTATCTATAAATATTGAGAACATTTACTAGCTGATTTACCCACAATTTAAAAGATAAACAATTAACCACTTTGTTTACCAAAAAATTTCATAGTGAGATATCTTATCATCTGGAGTTTCACTATGCACACACTTACAAAGAGATCAATGTCAAAGGTTTGATAATGGAGAAGGCCCTTATTAACAAAGGGATTATCAAGCTCACTTAGTCAAACCAAAATTAGAATCAAAATCAATGAAATGACTAAAATATAAACCAAAACCAAGTCCAAGTGTAAGCATCAGTGCCAACCCAAACTAGTAATTATGAAAAAATTAAGAAATTCAACTACAATAAATTTTTTGTTGGTAATGGATTAATTGAGTCATATCATGTCCAAATGGTACAAATAAAATTTTCTCAACCCATGTCGTAAATGCAAATTACTCATCACCAAAAACTCATTCAATAAACATAGCCTTTGCATCAACTTAGACCAACCCAACAAACTCAACAACCTTTACCTTTAAAAACATCTCCTCCAAGGAGAAATGTGCCTACTCATCAATTTTTTAGTGATCTTAGAGAGCCCATTAAATCCATGTTTCACAAACTAGACATCATTAACTTGATTAGTTGAACCATATTAAAGCATTATCCCAAGTGCATTACTTATCATAAATGGTACCAAGAGAATGAATTTTGTGAATACCATCATGTTCACAAACATAATCTACATCATTATGTGCAAATCAATCACCTCATTGAAAATATGTTAGAAAATGGGGAGATAACATTAGATATACAACATTTGCATCTAATTAGAACCTAGGTATCTACCAAAACCCTTTTCCAAAACATAACAAAAATAACCAGTAACAATAAAAATAAAGGTTAGAATAACAACAATAATAGAATCAACAGTTGAGATAATAATAATAAACTTGTAGGTTATCTTGAAAGAGGTCGCATTTCAACCATTACAATTAATCCAAGACCAAGTGCAAACTGAATAGGACCATTGCTAAACAATACCAATCAACCTATCTATACCAGTGATCCTTCCTTAACTTGTGACCCTATATAAGCTCATCAATAAGTAGGGATTAATACTATTGGACCTTATACCAATAACTCATTATTTCCCCATGACCACATACAAGTGCACCAACAACTAATACTTACCCTATTTGGTCCCCCTCCACCATAATTTTTTAGCAATAATGGTCTTGTATCTAATCCTTATTGTGTAATCACAACTCAATAGTCAAATATTACTATTTCAAGCCCATAGCCATCCACCACAAAACCCATCCAACCCACTATTCTAGCTAGGAATAATCCATATACCATTGTGAAGGAAAAGACATTTGACATTGTGGAAAAAATGTAGAATATGCTCACCCAAATATCTATTTTTGATTTATTGTGTACATCTACCATCCAAAAGAACATCTTAATAGAATTCTTAGGCTAATCCCAAGTTCTAAGAAACATATCCCTAGAAATATTTCAATATTTGGTTGGACATATAGCCCTAAGCCAATAATTAACCTTTGACCAAAGTGATATGTCATCTCTTGGCCCTCTTCATAACAATATATTGTATATTAAATCTATCATTTCTCAACATAAAGGGAAATGTGTATTAATAGATAATGGATCAAGTCTGAATATTATGTCTTTGAATCTCATCAAGCATTTCAGATATATAATAACTGGTCTCCATATAGAAATGATCACTATCAAAACCTATGATAATGAAGATCAAGAATCATAAGGCACCATCAAATTAATAGTTATCATTATGAACTTGACCCATGATACACTTTACTATGTGTTAGACCTAGACTTATCATATAATTTGATCTTAGGAAGACCTTGGATACATGAAATTCATGAAATCCCTTCAACATTACACTAGTGTTTCAAGTTATCTCATTTTGGCATGGAGGTCCCCATCCATGGATATTTTTAGTCCTATGAACATTGTAAACATTTGGAGGCCAAGTATGAAAGTTAGCCTAGATCTAGGCCCAAAAAAGGGAAAAGGCAAGGAAATACTTGTGTATTTACCATAGGTTAATTACATCAACCCAAATACCCTTGATTTATCTTCCCATATATCACCTCCTAAAATGTATAATAATTTTACCATCATGGCTAATGGCCTAGGATAATATTTGACCCATGAAATGTTTCATATTACCAAACTTATATAGAACCCCAAGTCCTATGGAAAACCTAAATCCAAGCCACCTTTCATGGAATGCTAATGGAATGAAAAATGAAAATTGCATAGTCTAACTCCTATCATTTTCACACCAGCCATTGAGCAAGAACAGGACCCACTTGTAAATAATGAAACTTGGTTATACAATGACAAGTTGGTTGACTACTGAAAAAATTATAGGTATCCTATTCCTAATCAAATCATGGAGAATCAAGCCTATGAAGGAGGATGCCTTAAGACAAATCAATAGGGGACACTTGAGCTAATATTTATATCTCAGTACAAAGGAACTTATTGTCTTAGATTTAAACCACCTAGGGGTGACCCCACATATATTATCCATGTTTCAATGCCAACAACTAGTGATGATAATGCAAGTAGAAAAGCATAGTCTGATCATAGAATTTATGAAGACCTAGCCAATTTTTGTGTAGACTACCTTCCTAATGATTACCAAATTTGCTAGTTTGATTAAACATTAATTATCAACCTTGAGTGTGTAAGCTTTTCAAGAGTGTCAACACTATATATGTATTACTAATTTAGAAATCAGCTTGATTTTCCAATTGAAATACAATAAATTATGTTGAATTTACTAGATAGATATATCATGAAATTTCTATGATAAAATTATAGAACTATTCCACACTTATGTATCACACATGCATGACACTTATATAATCAAACTAAATAATAAAATCAACTTAAAAAAGACACTAATAATAAAAAAGGGTCAAGATCTTCATAGAAACTTATTTTGAGGGGGGCTTCCTCCTTCAAAACTAAGCTCCAATCCTTTTCTAAGAAAATTCATATACTTCTAACAAATTCAACTTTCTCATTACACAATTCTAGATACAAAGGATATAGTAAAAACTTTTGCTATTATTTTCTCAAAATTATCTAACTCCTAATCTTATCTAGGTTCTAGCTTTACATATAAAAGGTAGTTTATTAACTCTTAACCGAAAACACCAAACTAGGAAATAATACAAATACTTAGAAACTACCCCAATCAACCTTTAAGTAGCTAGAAACTAAATTTACTTGTTTTAGGTTTGATTGGGTTAGAGACAAGGTATATTATTTTGCTATTTTATTTCCTTTTGTATTTTCTCATTATCATTGTCTTTACCATCTTTGACAACACATCCAATATCTCCTTGCATATATGGAGTCCATACAACAATTATGATTTTTCCTAATCATTTAGTTGGTTTCCCAAAATAGTTGGATATGTTTACAAGATCTCCCCAATAATGACTCTACTTTGCATAGTGGCTATATGTACTCTTTAGTAGCCACAAGAAACTTATAGGTGAAACCTTCAGTTTTTGTGGGCATTCTACAATGGTTTTAGGTAACCTACAGGTGGAGCCTATAGTTTTTATAGTCATTCTACAGTGGCTACAAGTAATCTATAGGTAAATCCTTGATCTGGGTAATAATTTAGGTGATAATTTGGGTGATGGTCCTACCCCAATTGATGACAAAAATTTTGGGAGCCATAACAAAATTTATGGCTCTCAAAAGTTTCATCATCAATTGGGGTAGGACCATCTTTTTTTATGGCTCCTAGAAGTTCCATTATCAATTGGGGTAGGGTTGTCACCTAAATTATCACTTGAATTGTTTCCTAGATCAAGCCTATAGTTGTTGTGGGTATTTGAAGTGATTATAGGAAACCTATAGGGGAATCCTACATTTTCTATGGGTACTCTACAATGGATATAGGAAACCTATAGGTGAAGTCCACAATTGCTATGACAACTTGTAGAAGCTATGGCTTTAGGAAAAATCTATAGCTTTACATGAACCTTCAAATGCTTGTTAGATAGAGTCACACCAATAAAATTCAATCAATGAAAAGCATCGATAATTCATAACATAACACACACACACACACACACATTAATGAACATACAAAATCATAAATTCATTCATTCATTTGCATTAGTGACTGATAGTTATGAGATTTACATGGAAAAGGACATAGATTAAGCATGGATGAGGCTATAATATTAAGCAATTGGTGGACTCATCACAACCCGCTAATTAATCTCTTTCTCAACCTTGAACAATCCTTGGTTGCATTCTAAAACCATAAAATTTTCTAAAGTCTAGGACCTCAAGGTAGCTTGCCCCTTCAAAGATGTAAAAACCTTTAGCATTCTCAATGTCACTCCATCTTTTCTTCTCTTTCTCCCTATCAGTTGGAACATTTCCATCCCTATCAAGATTTGGGAACCAAAATATAGGGGGTTGAAACATCAAACCCAACCATTATACTCTCCACTTGCTAATAGGTTTAATATACAAATATACCTTATGGATGACCTCCCTAAGCTTTTGAGGGGAGTATGGTTCCTTTCTTTTCAAGGTATCTGAGAGATCTAACCATATTTGAGAACAAAAAACAAAAATTTGCTTTCCGTATCCTTACATAAGACCAAAATAATGGTTATGTACTTCTACTTGCTTTTTGGCAACCCATTCTCGAGGAGTGTCTTTATTCATAAAGGAGATCCATTCATTTATCATAACATCTGAATCCCTTGCTTCACTCTTGATCATCAAGGTTGCTTCTTTTTATTTTAATTAATATCCTTCCATTTGTTTTCCACTTCCAATTTCATTCAAAACATATGAAGAGAAGGAATTTAATAGAACATCCCCTAAATAGAAGTTGAAATTCCATTCTATATCACTAGTAACAACATATTGGTGAATGTAGAATTCACTTAGTTGGGCTTGAATATTAGGATCAACATGTCTATACTCTTCAAATAAAGATTTTGGGTCATAAACCATATAAGATTGATCAATATAAATCCTATCATACCTAAATTTCAACCATTTTTCTTCCAGGTACATGACATATACCATAGAAGATGGTCTACACTCCATTAGCATTTCAGTAGTTTCATGCAATTTGCCAATCTTTTCCTTCAAATAATTGATCCTAATTTCATCAAATTCCAATTTTTCTTATAATTCATCATGTTGTTTTTTGATTCAACATAACCCTTTAATCTCTGCACTAATTCTTTTTGGTAAGCTTCATTATTACTAAATTTTTCCTTCAAAAAAATCAAAAGATCATTAGTCTCTATTGGAGTAGTGGCTAACAAATCCACATCAATGACTTATTCTATAGTAGGTGTTGGTGTAGTGAGTAAGGGAGGAGGAAATATTTGATATAAGGGTACCAAAGCTAGAGCATACTCTATTTCAAGGGATTCTATGACCAAGGTGGATGAGGATGCTATAGGTTCCTCCATGAATGCAGCTATAGGTTCCTCCATGAATGTAGTTACAGGTTCCTCCACTATCTTCTCTTTCTCTTGGATGGGTCTACAAACTCTGCTGCTCCTAGAAGCATTTCAATGCCTCATTTTCATTTTAGTTATGTTATCTAATTTTTGAGTTTTTATATTTACTCCATATCTTATTCTAATGTTTGGAACTCCTGATCATGAGAAAATTTTACTTGTTCTCTTCCTTTTTCCATAAACTCTTCTTCAATCAATTCTTCTTCTACTTTTTCTATAACCTTTCTCAATTCCTCCTCTGTGTATCCAATTTTTTTGAGGAGATCAATGTCCTCCTTAGAAAATCTAGATGGAAAAGGTGACCATTCTTCTTCTTCTACTTTAATAGATCCTTCATTAATAGACCATTCTTCTATTTCAAATCCATCAGGGGTTTTCGTAAGTCTAGGCTCTTTCATTGATTCTTCATCATCATCAATATCTATGATTAAGGAGGCTGAAGAGGTATTCCTTTGAGATCTCCTAAAAGGAGGTCTCCTTATTTTTAACACCATGGGTTTCTTCCCTTTAAATTTCATTTTCCTTGTAGGAGGGGTGACCGATAGAATTTGTTCTTTTACATCAATTGATAAGGGAACTTCTTCTTGTCTAGTAGGAGATAGTTTGGAGGAATCAACTTGAGGTAAGGACATAATGGGAGAAGGTCAATGCTACTATGGATTTTCCTCCTCTATGTTAAAAGGGGATAAGACTAGTCTTCTCTACTTCTTTATCATAGCAGTCCTAGATGGACCTTCAGTGGCTACAGGTTGACTAGCAACACTAGTGCCTACAACATATTCATAAATAGTTTATTAGGGCTACTCCTCAGGAGATTCCCTCTTGTTAGTGCCCTCTTCTTCTTAAGGTGCAATATTTTTTTAGGGCTAAAAATTACTTCCAAGTAAGGTTATGTCTAACAAAAGTTATTCATTATTTAAATATGAGTCATGTGAGGTAGTGGTGAGATAGGGCTATTCTTTGGACTTCTTTTCAAGATATTACATAAGAAATTAAGAACATTAATAATTCTATCATGTCTTAAATGATTTAAAATTTTGAATTGGATAGTATAAATGAGGGAATACCTTCCCTCATAGGGCATGTACCTAATAATATATGTTATTATTTCTTTCCATTCTATGGGTAGACTAAGTCTTTACACACCTCCTCTTTAATACCAATCTTTCATCTTCCTAGAAGAACTACTACCTGGCCTCTTGGCCATTGGGTCTATCTTTCCAATTTTCCCCCATGATTGGTAGCCCAGTTGATTGGCTCACCAAATTCTCAATAACTAGAAATGTGATGCCACATACAATGGCTTGGTTTCTATCAAAAGAATCTATAAATGCCTTGACAAGAGGTTTTAAAAAATATTATAACTATTCAAAATAGGTAGTCTAACTAGCTCTATGGAAGACATCCCAATTGGCTTGGTCTCTCTATAAGTGCCTATGGTTTAAGGTCTATCTCCATACAACTGATCCTCCCATTTTAACTTCTCTATCAGTCCCTTCAATCAATATTTAACTGCACACTCTTTAGACTTATGGAAATCTACCTGTAGCAAGTTTTGGGTCTAAAATGATGAAATATGGGGTTTACAAGTTACAAGATTTGGTTCGCAAATGGTAAGTGTGAGGTTTTAGGGTTCTCATGGTGCATGAAGTTTAACCCATAGCATCTCCCCCCACTTGATCTATCATATGTCCTGAGGTGACATGGATGGAGTAAGAAGTATAGTATGAGATAGGTAATTATGAGGAATAGTGTGGGTGTAGTGGTGAGGTGATAGACTTTTTAATGAATGATTAAAGTCATAATTAAATATGTTTTATTAATACTATACAAATAAATTATAATAACAAATGACATTTTCAATGATGAAAGATACAATGTACCTTTTATTAATGGTGTTCTAGATGTGATGCCTAGAAAGTCACATGTGTGTTGGCATGACAATATTTGTATGGGAATCATTAACAGTGCAATGATTGGTTTGGTAGTTAGAACTAGAGTAAAGTGGAACCTTTATGAAATGATTGGGAGATCATTGATGGTTAGGCATTGATGATGCCTATAATGCACATGCATGTGATTTAGGATAAGCTACATGGAACAAGGGTCTTAGACTTGGAGTATAAATTATTGTTGTCATACCATAAGGTGGTAATTGCAAAACTAAGTGCTCCAAGTGATGGTTGGAAGATCCTAAGCAGGTAGCTAAGGGAAATATTAGCTAGTGACCTTCATCTAGATGAACCAGTTGATAGGAGTATGGATGCTATGTATGCCCTAGAGGTTTTGTGTCTAGGCTTAGCTATAGTAATTAGTAGGTTCTTCAACATGGAACCAAAACTGTAAATGAATCATGAGTTTCTGCATAGGCAAAAAATTTAGTCTATAATATTTCCTCATGGAAAGGGAAGCTGTATGTTTTATTATGGCTCTATATCTTGATATTCAAGGGTAAATTTAGGCAATAGATATGAAATGTGATGCCCTAATCTTCTTGAATTCATCTATTAGGTTTCTTAATGACTTTCATGCAATGCCTAAAAGCTAATAGCCAAGCAATTGATTAGAGCTATAGGAGGATATATCTTGTATGCTCTATAGAAAGGTGAAAATAGGCATGAGAGGTTACCTATAATAGCTATAGAGGTGCTTGTATTAAGTTGAAAAGTGATGGCCAACTATGAAGAAGGTGCCTATAGAAACATCAAGAATGTGTGTAGCATCTTTAAGAAACCTATGTGAATAGGTGGGGTTTGAGGGATCGCCTTCTCTCTACTTCCATTTTCACATTCCCATTTTTAGTTTTTTTTAACCCTAAATAAATAACAAATTGGTTTTCTATTTAGGCCCTTTTTATAGATCTAGGTAGCCAACATACTAGTTTTCTACCCAAAAGCTACCAGTAATACCTAAAAATGGATTTTCATTAATGGATTTATTTTGACTCTAACTACTATTTGTAGTAGAATGTTTATTTAGTGGTCTTGGCCAAGTCACCTAAAAATGTGACCTATGAAATACTAGTGGAATCTCTCATTCATCATGTCAGAGGAGGGAAAGGATGTCCACATCTCCTTCCTCAATTGAGTGTGGACTAGTACTCTTATTATCTGGTGGGGCAACCTACCTAACCAAGACATAATTGTATTCATCTTATAATTATTGCCATATATGATTAGTAAATTCTTCTTGAGTAAGTGGATTTTTGCACAACTTGAGTCTATGGCCATTAACCAATAGATATAATCTTACTAGATCAATGGCTTGGAGTTAAATTGTTCCATTGTCAAAACCATGCTCAATCTCAAAAACACCAAGCCATCTAGTTTGGAGTTTACCCATGTGGCTCTTGCATTTGGAGTCAAAAATAAGGGCCGAATCTCTAGTATGGAATTACCTGGTCTTAATGTGCTATCATGTCATCTAATATGTTGCTATTATATAATTTTTGTGTTCTATAATGCTTGTTATCTATATTCATCTAAGTCATTTGACTGCAAAAGCCTTTCTTTTTGGGCATCAGATACATCCATCCCAAGTTATAGTGTTGTTAGTAAGGTCTTGTGCTATAATTCGATGGGAAAGACAAGTTTCTTTCTTAAGACCAACTCATATGGAGTGAAGCCTATAGTGGTCTTTCATGTGATTCTATAAGCCCACATAGCTTTGGGAAGCCTAACCTCCCAATCCTTACGAGATAGATTAACAGTCTTCATCATAATATTTTCTAACTCCCTATTGGTGACTTTCACCTATCTATTAGATCATGGATGATATGGAGTTGATTTATTATGCCTAATCTCATATTATTGTACTAAGGTAGTAATTAAATTAGCAGTGAATTGGGGTCCATGATTAGTGACTATTTCACATGGCACACCATATTGAATAAATATTTATTTATAGAGGAAATCTACCACCTTCTCATCCCTGACATGTGTAAAAGCCTTGACTTCCACCTATTTAGTGACATAGTCAGTATAGACAAGGATGTACTCTTTGTTGTTGGATTTGGGACCAAAAGGTCCTATAAAGTCTAGGTCTCACTTTTCAAATGATTTAAGTACCATCTAAGATTGAAAAGGCATTTCATTTAAATGTGTGGGTCTCCCTATATATTGACATTTATCACAATGTTCCATATATCTTATAGTATTTTTATGGAGTGAGGGCCAATAGTATCCTGTATTCAAAATTTTGACTATTGTATGCTTGGCTACAAAGTGTCCTCCACAGGGTCCATCATGAAAAACTTTGAGGATATCTAGAACTTCATCTTTTTTGAGACATATTTTGATGATAAATTTAGGCCCAATATAGAAAAAAACTATAGAAAACCATGAATATCTTACACTTTTATGAATCAATGCTTTCCTTTATTTAGGAAGGAAGTGTTGTGGAAGTAACCCTATGACAAGGTAGTTAGCAATATCAACATGCTAGGATGTGGTAAGGGTAAGAGAGAATATGTGCTCATCTAAAAATGAGTCATCCACTATGGTATCCTCTTTAGGGGTTTTCAAGCATGATAAAAAGTCAGCCACTACATTGTCCTTGTCAGGCTTATCAATAATGGTGATATAAAATTCCTATAATAAGAATAATCATCTTATCACTCTCACTGAAATAGCTAGTTTATTCATAAGATACCAAATGGATCCATGGTCTATATGAATAAATACTTGATACCCTATGATGTAGTGACAAAACTTGTTGATAGCATAAACTACCACCATGAACTCTTTTTTAGTAACTATGTAATTTAACTTTGCTACTTATAGGTTTTTACTTACAAAATAGATGGCATAATTGAGTGCTTCCTATTTTTGGCTGAGCATACCTCTGAGGGTAGTATCTAAATCATATATGTGAATGTGAAAGGGGAGCTTCCAATTAGGACCACTCATAATAGGGGTGGTGGTCAATAATTCTTTCAATTGTTTGAAGGCTATATCACAAGTAGGAGTCCAGATAAAATCAACATCTTTAGCCAAAAGGGTAAATAATGGTGTTGCTAATTTACTAAAATTATTGATGAATCTCTTGTAGTAACTATAATGGCCTAAAAATATCTTAACATCTTTCTATTTTTGAGGAACAGGCAAGTTTTTGATGATGCTAATTTTTGTAAGGTCAACATTAATTCTTATAGTAAATACATGGTGGCCCATGACAATACCTTCTATCATAAGCATGTATCATTTCTTATGGATAAGAGATGGATGGTGATCTTGAAATCATTACAACACTTTTTTAGGTTACTAATGCATTCACCAAATGTCTCTCCATAGATACTGAATTCATCTATATAGATTTCAACACATTCATTGGCCATATCTACAAAGATACTCAGAACATCCCTTTGGAATGTAAATGGAGCATTACATATCCCAAAGGGTAATACAACATAAGCATAAGTACCCTATGGACAAGTAAAGGTGGTCTTTTCTTGGTCTTCAGGAGCAATTCTAATCTAGTTGTAACCACTCAAGCCATCTAGTAAGGCAAAATATTTCTTCCCTGCTAGTGTGTCCAACACTTGGTCAATGAAGGGTAGAGAAAAGTGATCCTTTCTGGTTGTTATGTTGAGTTCCTTATAATTTACACATACCCAACATTCTCCATTTTTATTTTTTATAATTACCAAAGGTGACACTCATTCACTGTTAGAGATAGAATATATAAATCTAGCAGTCAAAAGTTTTTGTAATTCCCTTTTGATGATTTTTTAAAGAGATAAATTCATCTTATGTTGTGGCTGTCTAATTAGTTGGCACTCTTATTTGATGTAAATATGATGTGTGCATTTTTTGGGTCTGATTCATTTCATATCCTCATAATCCCATTCAAAATCACATTGGTTAGCATGCAACATGCTGACTAGGCACTTTTCCTCATTTAATTCCAACTTACTATTAATAAGCAATGTTTTTCCTAGAGAGATTTCAATTTGTTGTGAGAGTGATTTCATTATTTCCATATTTATAATGAATCTAATTTAGCTTTAACTATGAAGTAGGTGTTGGTGGAATGTTTCTTGTATAGATGCATCAGAATTATCCAATTTCTAGAAGTTGGAAAAGGGGCACTCAATACTTTGTAAGTGGTTAAGATCTGTAGAAAGAGTTTGGTAATTATGCTAAAGAATATTGAAGATAATAATATCTTATTCTTGATCAACCAATGTGCATGCATGGTCTATGGTAAATATATGAATCAAGGAAGGTTGATCTACCTCCTCTTCTTTAACCTATAATATAGGCTTTGGTAAAAAAATGACTATGTTGGGGGATAAAGAACTAACTGCTTAGTGTGGTAGTCATTAGATATCATCATATTACCTATTTTATAGATGATGAAGGCATCTATTAGGTAAGCCAAAGTCATCCTAAGATAGGGGTATCCACCCAAATTAGACTTAGGTTATAGCATAAAGAAATTTGTAGGATACTCCCAAGAATCTATAGAAATGACAAGATATTCAATGATTCCTTCTAGTCTGACTATATATTTATTATCTATTTATAGCATTATAGATGTGGGACAAATATTAGTCAACTGTAGTTTATGAATAGTTTTAGTTGTCATTAAATTTATTATAGCCCACAGGTCAATCAGTTTATTAGACAACTATTGGTCATAGAGATAGACTATTACTACTAGGCATCTAGGATATGAATACATATTTGGTAGGGTATTCCCTAGCATGATGTCTATTAGTGAGCCAATCACATGCATAGCATTGGTATTTTTTTTCCTTCTAGGTTTTCATAGATAGAGGTCTCTAACAGTTCTAGAATATATGGGTATATCTTTTATGTCTTGGAATAGAGGGATTTTGAAGTAAAGGTTCTTAAGCTATCTCATGAAATCAAACTAGGTTCAATTGTATGGAATTAAAATTTGAGACGTTATGGAAATGGTGGGGCTATTTCATCAAAAACTTTATGTGGTGGTTTAGAGAGTTATTGAGGTGATGGTGGTGGATTAACATATTCTTCTGGGGTTTCATCATTTGACTCCCTTATTATGGGTGGTGTTGGGGATGGTATAACCTTCCTTGAATAGATGTGAACTTCATTGATGTTCATCACATATGTTAGGTACTAAATAGGCCCAGTACTAAATGTGGATTGTAATAGCTTATTTGTAAGATTTTGAATGGGTTGGGCAGGTATCTAGTTAGGCTTGGGTATAACTTATGTATTGGTTATAAGAGTAGGAGGTTATTGTTGTTGTTGTGGAATACATCCCCTAGAGAGATACGCCATGGTTGGTTAGGTCTCCAGGGCTATTGTCACTAGTTTATGAAGGGTGGGCCTTAGGGTGGTTTCTAAGCTTGTGTCCAAGATGGGGATACATTATATAGAGGCTACCAAGAGGTAGTGGGGTAGCTTTCTTGAGGTAGATGCTAACTAGAATTATGAGGTGTAATGTTTATCCAAAGGATAGTCTAATTTGGATTAGTATTTAAAAATTGTAAATTAAAGGAGGTGGAATTTGAAAAAAGTGGATTTTGTCCCATACTTTAATCAAGTGGTCATTAAACCTATGGCCTTATTTATGAAAAATATAAAACATGATCACCACCTCCTCCTATATCATGTAGCTCTACCATTTTGGGTTATTTAGATGTTATGTGAGATACTTTAGCTTAAACCTCATGACATCTATAATCAACTTTTTTTCTTCTTATAGTCTAGATAGTAAATGGTTAAGGCTTGATCCAAAGCTGATTGCTTTTATCTTGAGTGTAGGATATCCAGTTGGGTGGTGAAATGAATAATGCTATCCTATTTCATATCTTTTAATAGGTTACTAATCTCAATTTTTGATAGGCCATTTGCAATTTTTAATGGGATCTTATTACCCCTGACTTTGTTTATGGTAGATCTAGAATCAATCTTACTCAGCTCTTTGATATATGAGAATGGTAGGTGAGAAATATCCTCTGCACTCCTTAGGACCAAGACTTACAGATAATATTTTCTAACTTATTTTATGAATATGAGTTTCAAAGGTTCTTCTCTAAGTGCACTTTGCTTGAATTATTGTGCATTGCACATGAACCATTTAGCATAATCCTCCAAGGATTCATCCCCCTCTTGAGTCATTCTAAAGATGTCATTTATTATATAACTTCTTCCTCTTCCATATTCCTGATACTTGGTCAAAAATTTATTTTTCATGTCCTCCCAAGTGTGGACCAAATTACTACCCAGTCTAATAAACCAGTGAAGTTCTGAGTCTTTGAGAGTAGCCAAAAAAAGTTTGAATTTTTGTGCATCTTACCTATAGTTATAGGTTCTATAGAGGATATCAAATTCGACAAAGAATGTGTCCAAGTCTTCTGATAATGTACCTCTAAAACTGGTCAAGGTTTAGGTTGGGATGTTTTTCATTTGTGTTATGCATGTTGTATCTAAAATAGGAAATTCAAAAGTAACTGTGTCTAAAGTCCCATTGTCTTCCAAAAAATCTCCTTCTCTACTCATGATGGATTTTCTTATGATATGGATACCAAAGGTACTTAGGATCTCATCCTTAAACTCTATGTCAATTCCTTGGTTATCATGATAATAAATGTTTATCTACTAATACTTAGTCTTCTTATTGGATGAAGGGTCTGAATATTCTCTTGAGATTTCTTTGATTTGATCAAGAAAGCCATACTGAAATGTTGTAAACATGTTACTTTATAGAGTGTCTGGTTCATGTAGTTATTCTCCTTCATTCTTTCTTACTAGTTCAACTAATGCTTCTTCTACTTTTTTTTCCTTTCTCAGAGCCAATAGTTCTTCTTGTACAAGCTACCTCCTTTGTTTTGCAGTTTTCTCTTCTTCAAGAGATTTTTAACTTATGGTATATTCTTTAATAGGGTTCTTATTTGCTATAAGTATTTGTGGTTCTTTCCCAAAAACAACTTATGGCTTGTTTACTAGGAATCTCCCTCAAGAATTTCTTTCTCTCTGCATAAACATTATCCCACTTTTTTAGCTGTCATATCCCTTCTTACGTAAAGTTAGTTGTTTTTTTGTGTGTTTCAAAAGGGGTTGTTTCAAACTAGTTTTTTTTTTAAATAATGCAAAAATAAAAGAATGTTGAAGTCAAAAAAATAGGAATTAAAATATTACTTCTATAAATCAATAAAAATTAACTACTGAAAGTAGGAAAATTTATTCTAGAAAGCAAGAAAATTTACTTTAGAAAGCAGGAAAATTTATTCTAGAAAGTTGGAAAATTTATTCTAGAAAGTAAGAAAATTTAAAGCACACTTTACCAAAAATAAATCACTTTTTTAAGAAATAATTTATATAAATAAGAGGTAACTTATACATTATTTACTTCCAAAAACTTAGATATCTAGCATAAGACATCATAGTTCCCTCACTCGACTTGCCTGATTGAAACTATATATACAGGAACTTAGACATTTAGCATAAGACACCATAGTGTCCTCAACCAACTTGCTCAATTGGGTAGAATAGTGTATTAACCAAAAAGCAAATTTTAATGGTTTTTTTTAGAAATAATAATTGACACCCTCCCTAGCAATAGTGCCAAAATGTTGTGTAGACTAATTACCCAATGATTACTAGATTCACTAGTCTAATTAAACATTAAGTGTCAACCCTAGGTACATAAGCTTTTCAAGAGTGTCAACACTATATATGCATTACTGATTTAGAAATCAACTTACTTTTCTAGTTTTAATACAATAAATTATGCTGAATTTACTAGATAGATATATATTATGATATAATTATATAACTATTCCACACTTATTTATCATACATTCATCACACTTATATAATCAAAATGAATATTAAAATCAACTTACATAACACACTAATAATTAAATAGGGTCAGGATCTTCAAAACAACTCATTCTAAGGGGGCCCTTCCTCATTTAGAATTGAGCTTCAATCCTTTTTTTAGAGAATTCAAAAACTTCTTACAAATTCAACTTTCTCATTACTCAATTTTAGATACAAAGGATATAGTAAAAAATTTTACTATTATTTCCTCAAAATTATCTAACTCTTAATCTGATTCAGGTTCTACCTTTAAATACAAAAGGTAGTTTATTAACTCTTAACCAAAAAAACCAAACTAGAAAAGAATATAAATACTTAAAAACTACCCCAGTTAACCTCCAAGTAGTTAGTAACCATAGTTACTTGTTTTACATTTGACTGGGTTAGAGACAAGGCATATTATTTTGCTATTTTATTTCCTTCTATATTTTCTCATTATCCTTGTCTTTATCATCTTTGGAAGAAAATCCAATCTCTCCTTACATATATGGAATCTATACAACAATTATGATCCTTACCAATCATTCATTTGGTTTCCCAAGATAGTTAGATGTGTCTACAGGGTCTCCTCAATAATGAATATATTTTTCAAGTGGCTAAAAACACTCTTTAATATCTACAAGAAACCTATAGGTGAAACCTTTAGTTGTTGTGATCATTCTACAATGGTTGCAGGCAACCTATAGGTGGAGCCTATAGTTGTTAAAAGAACTCTACAGTGGATGTAGGTAATCTTTAGGTGAAGTCTAAAGTTGTTATGGGTATTTTGTAGTGACTTTAGGTAACCTATAGGTGAATATTATAGTTACTATGGGAACTCTGTAGTGGCTACAAGCAACCTTTAGGTGAATCCCATAGTTTCTATAATAGCTTGTAGAATCTATGGCTTTAGCAAGAATATATAGCTTACATGACCCTTCAAATGCTTTTTAGATAAAGTCACACCAATATAATTCAAGCAAGTAAAATCATCAATAATTTATAACATAACACACACATGCGCGCGTGTGCATGCACACACGCGCGCACACACACACACATTAATGAACATACAAAATCATAACTTCATTCATTCATTTGTATTAGTGATTTTAACATGGAAAAGGACATAGAATAAGCATGAATGGGGCTATAATAGAAAGCAATTGGTGGCCTCATCACCAATACCAATCTATTTGACACCCATGTCATTTATACCCATTGCCTAGTTACTCATAATAATTTGCTTTCTCTATATCACCTTTACCTTATAGCCTGGGACCAAAAAAAATCCATAATGCTTGTAGATGAGTTTAGGAATGATGAGGCATTTTTCAATTTTTTAGGCTTAAGAGATAATATTCCATTGGGAGACCACAAATAAGGGTTTTCTATCAAACTAAATCTGACAACCTATTTTGGAGAAAAGGTGAACACCCTTAGCCATAAATAATTAATTAAAACATTGAGGTCCCAAAGCAAAAAACTCTTTGAGGCACTTTTAGACCAGGGTAAAAGTAAAGACAAAGGCCAGTCTTTTGGTGAAAACCTATTTGAAGAGCCATTAGATAGTGTTGTTCACCTTTCCTAGAACATAGATTAGGAGACCACCAATAATGAACTTACCTTTGCATCTAAGTTTAGTTTTAAAAAATAACATGTTTTTCATCAAATCATTCAATAGTTTCTAATAGTGTTTGTAACATAACCATTCCTACCATTGAGAGATTTTGATTCATCTTGCCTAGGAGAACTTGAAGAACCAATCCAAATAGAGGAATTTACCATTGTAGGCCAATTTAAATCTTTGTCAACCATTCTCAAAGATGGTTCAAATATCCTCATATAAGATACTATAGAAATCAACATCAGGACTCCTAATGACCTAAATGGATCAAATTAGGTGTGTCCCTCACTGAGGAGGAATGTGACAATTTTATAGCCCTTTTAAGGGAATTTGTTTATATCTTTGCCTGGGCTTATTTAGACATGCCAAGTTTGGACCCTATCTTGGTTGTACACCATCTTTTTGTGCATCCTAATGCCAAACTAGTGAAGCATAAATTACATAAGATGCATCTTCAAATTATTGTATTAGTAAATAAATAGTTGTAAAAAATCTTAGAAGTGAGATGTATTTGATCGATTGACTACTTAGAGTGGATCTCAAATGTTGTATCAATCAATAATAAGATAAAATGAATCATAATATGCACTAATTTTAGAGATATAAACAAGGCCTATCACAAGGATGACTTTATTTTGCCAAACTTTGACATGATTGTTGACTCAACAACTAGGTATGAAATGCTTTCACTAATGGATATATTTTATAGATACATCTAGATCTAATTATTTCTAAAAGACCAATATAAGACAACATTCACCACTCCATGGGTAATGATTTATTATTAGGTTATGCCATTTGGTCTCAAGAATGTTGAGGCCACATACCAAAGAGCCATGACTATCATATTTCATGATATGATGCATGTCATTATTGATGACTATATCAATGACATATTAGGTAAATTAAAGTCTAGGGTCATTAATCTAGCCACATTAAGATGAAAATTTGATAGGCTATGTGAATGTAAGGTCAGACTCAATCCTAAGAAGTGTGTTTTTGGTGTTACTTTAGGAAAAAAAATAGGCTTCATCATATCTTGTAGAGGTACTGAAGTTGATCCAACCAAACTCCAAGCCATTATCAAGATACCACCACCTTCTAATTTTAAGTAGCTCTATAGTTTTTAGGGCAAGATTTAATATATTATATGATTCATTTCTTAGTTAGTTGATAAATTCCATCCATTTACACAATTATTGAATAAATGGGTCACATTTTATTGGGATGAATAATGCTAAAAAGCCTTTCAACACTTGAAGGACTATCTTGATAATCCACCTATTTTGTTTCCACCTATGCTAGGAAAGCCATTCATATTGTACATGTCTACAATTAAGAAAGCCCTAGGGGTACTTCTAGCTCAGCATGATGATAATGGAAAGCAACATGTCATGTACTATCTAAGATATATAATGACCATGTATGAACACAACTATACACCTATTGAAAAAGTTTTTTTAGTTATGGTCTTTAAAACATATAAAATATGACTTTACATGTTAAACAACAAGACCATAGTTATTTACAAATTAGATCCACTCAAATATCCACTATCTAAGACAACTTTACAAGGTCACATGGTCACATGGTCAAATAGATAATGCTTCTGAGCAAGTTTGAGATAGAATATGTCAACCAAAAGGATATTAAGGGACAAGTACTTATATATTAGCTTGTTGAAACATCCTTTATATATATCCAACCACTAACTTTTAAATTACTATATGAATCCATTATGAACATAATTAAACACCTCTTCAAGAGAAACACTAGAAGTTATATTTTTATAGATCATTCACATCACATGGATCAAGGGAAAGGTTATTTTTTATATCACCATGGGGGGATCTTATTACCAAATCATTTTGTATCATCTTTATTTATACCAACAACATGACTAAATATGAAGCACTCATTTCAGGGCTTAGCCAAGTAGTACTATAAAATAATCAACATCTAATAGTTTATGGTGATTCTTAGTCAATCATCAATTAGGTTATAGACAACTTTCAAACCAAAGATGACATGTTAGTGCCATACAAGGCCATGATTGACACTCTCAAATAATAGATTATAATCATATAATTTAAACACATTCCAAGGGATAGTAATAGAACAATAAGGCCACCATTGGCTCTTTGATTCTTCATATCGATAAGGCAAAAAAATACTAATTCCTCATTGAAAATCTTCTAGCACCTACTCATGAACCTTCAACTATCACAATGATTTGTGATATTTTTTATCCCAACTCTATATGGTATTCAAACCTTTTAACCTACATTTATGACCATATTATGCCACCATAACTATCCCATAAACAACAAAAGTCATTTATCCACCAAGCCTCATGATATACCTTACTTGGACTAACCCTTTACTACCATAACTTTGAGGGAACTCTACTTCATTATTTAACCTTAATAGAATAAACATTATCATTATGAGAAGTTCATGGAGTATGTGGCACACATACCAATGGAGCCATCCCAGATAAAAAGCTCCTATGTACTGGGTATTATTGGCCAAGTATAGATGTAGATGCAACTATATATGTTAAAACATGCCACAAATGTCAAAAGAATGCCAATCTGATTCATGCCCCAAATAAAACACTCAAATAAATGATTACTCCATTATTATTTTCTATGTGGGGCCTTGATCTCATTGGGAATATTTACACCACCTCATTTTATGTCCATAAACACACCCTTACCGCTAATGAGTATTTCACTAAGTGGGTTAAAGCTATACCCCTCACTTACATGACTATAAAAAAATTTACAAGTTCATCTTCAACCATCTCATTTATCATTATGGTATCCCATCCAACATTATATCTGATAATGTTGGATCATTTAAAAATAAAGATGTTAAATCTCTTTGATATGAGTACAATATTACTCAACATTTTTCTATGGCATATTACCCACAAGGTAATGGCTAATTAGAATCACCCAAGAAAACCATTGTCAACATCCTTAAAAATATTGTCAATGATATTGGCTATGATTGGCACCTCAAAATCATCCATACCCTTTTGGCATACCACACTAATTACCTTATCCTGACTAGAGCCACTCCATATTACCTAGTTTAAGACACTAAGGCCATTCTTCCCATTAAGATCAAGTTACCTTATATGTGCATCTCATTGAAGCATATCCTAAATAATGAATATTATCAAGTTGATCACTTGTAATATCTAGAGTTACTTGATGATAAATGCATGGCCACTATCAAAAAACTTCAAGCATAAGAAAATAGACTCTATGGCTACTAGAATCGATGGGTTAAAACTAGAAAATGTGAACTTGGTGATATTATTCTCAAAGAAAATCAATAGAATACCATGGCCAAGAAGAAACATAAGGACAAGTTTAAACACAACTAGATAGGCCCCTATATAATTATTGAAAATTATGGATCTATATCATATAGGCTTACTACACCAGATAGGGATGAAATTGATGAGATGATGAACATCATACACCTAAAGCATTACTTCACTTGAGAGACCTAAAATATTGTCTATGAGACTCATTTCTCTTGTACCATATTATGATATTATTTATAACATACCCTATACCATTATACCATACCATTTATTTTGAATAGAGTTTTTTTTCCCTTTGTACACAACCCCTTTGGACTTAGTTCCATTCCATTGGTTCTTTGGTGATGCACAAAAAAATTCCAACCTTTTGGAGGCCAACGTGATCATTTGAGGGGTCAAAATTAATGTTTAATAATTTTTTTGGGAATTTTCTATTTTTAGAAATTGTATATTTTTAGAACCTGACATCAACTTTAGTTTAATTTCATCCCATATCTAATTTTAGTATTTAGGTTATTTCAAGAAATTTTTAGAGTTGCGCGCTTGCATTCAAAACTTACTATAAATAACGGCTACTAAAAATAAACATTTTTTTTAGATTTTAGATTTTTAGAAATTTTACATGTCAACTCTAATTTTTGATTTGAGGCTTATTTAAGAATGGTTTGGGTTTGTAATTATTTCAAGTCATTCAATACGAATCAATACAATTTATTATTGAGAATCTTAGTCTATTGGTAATTTATTTATCTTGTTAGTTTTTAGGTTCAGTATTTGAGTACCTTCAATGAGGGTATTTAGATAAATTTTAGTATTTGATTCCATATTATATATATAATCCATAGTTTGGATCAGTATGATAGTGATTTGGTAGTTAAATCCTTCATTCCTTGTTTCATTCCATTCAAGTACTACTGATTATAACTACCTTTGGGTAAATCAGAGTACCACCATCATGCTACTAATTATAACCACCTTTGGGAAAATTAGTATCATTATTCTATGCTATTATTTCCTAATTATAAATACCTATGGTAAAATTAATAATAGTACCTCTATCATGAGTTAAAGTCCAACATTTCCATTCCTATGTTGTACTGTGCCATTTGCCTACTTTTCCTATTTTGAGAATTCACTATTACCTAGTCATATTCCTCTACTATAAGGCAAAACTATAGTGACTTAAAGTCCCATATTAATAATATGTATGCAACACTTGATTCATGTTTAGTTCAGATTAATCACCCCTTTTCCACACTCTCACCATTTTGTGAAAAATTTATCAGTTTAAATGCTCTAGCTATTTTATGAGTAATTTTAGTTTGCACAATCTTGCCATTTTTTGAGTTGGACTATTTAACATCTTGTTATCCTCAATTGATTTCAAATGATTAGAAAATTCTAAAAACATTTGTAAAAGACTTATAAAATCTTAAAAATCATCACATCAACCACTTCTTTTCCAAAAGGATTCTAGGACCCTAGCTATTTCACAAAAAACCACTTGTCATTTAGTTTTCCCATCCTTACTAGCCTCACATCCCATGATCTTGCCATTTTATGAGACCATTCCCATATTATTCTATAACATAATCATGTTTTTTAATCATCATTTTCTTCTATCCCTTTTCCAGGGTGAACTACATTTGGCCTAAAGTTTATGTTGGACCTCACACCCATGAAACTATATAGGTAACATCCACTTGCATAGTGCATCTGAGTTAGCTCGGCCACCCCCTTCCTTTTCTTCTATTCCACCATTTTGGTTTTTTGTTTCATTTTTTCCTATAACCTAGGGGTAATGTTCATCATCCTATTTGTTCTTTATTTGTGTTAACATTGTGATTAACCATTATTTGTGTTTGTTTACTTTTGACCTCATTATTTTATTTAGTACTTTTTTTTCTTGGTGTTTGTGTCTTTATATATTTTTTTTGTTCTCCTATTTGTTTGATTTCATTATTTTGCCTTGACTTTTTATATCTACATTCATTGGGTGATTCCTTACACACTATATCTTAGTCCATCCATATTCATACATTAGCATTGCCATCATGGTTTTTATTATTGGTGCATTATTTTCAATTTTTTATTAGATCACTTGTTAGTCCTTATGCATATTTTATCTACATTATCATTACATTTTATATCGTGAGGCCTACCATCATGTGTTATATCAATAATTAGATGAGGATATCTTACAAGCAATGTGGTCATAATACTTCTCCGTAGAACCTAAAAATTCCCAATCCACTCAAATCACCATATAGAGTAATTAAATCATGATAGAATTTTAATTCTTGTTAGTTATGACATGTATCTTCATTATAGTAGGTTTACCAAATTCATCTTTCTCCTTTGTATTGGATTAGTCTTACTCTATGAGTACAGATTTTATATATAAGCACCTTTATTTCACTTTTCCATATTATTCCCATCATTTTACTAATGATTCTAACCTCCTTTGGGAAATTTATTGTGTATCATCCCACCTGTAGAGTTAATGATTATAACCACTTATTGGAAACTCATTGTGTTTCCATATATCTCGAGGTTAATGCTTATAACCACCTTTGGGAAAATCAATTTAATTCTTCTACCTAATTAGGGCACATTTTCATTGTGATAATGCTTATAATTGCCTTTGGTCAAACCATCCACCTAACTGAGGCATGCTTTTATATTTATAATGATTATAATCACATATGGGAAAATTATTGTTTTCCCTTTCAAATGTTTATAACCACCTTTGGTAAAATCATTATCTTATTACCCTTATCCTTTTTTCAATGATTATAACCACCTATGGGTAAATCAATCTTTTCCACCCCTTTTAACCTTTTGGTCTGATCATTTTCCTTCTTTTGAGGGATCGATTGCTGACCCTTTATTTTCAACTTCTCCCTTGAGGGGGCATCCATAGCTCATCTATTTCCATTATAGTATTAGGCATACATAACCTTTTCATTATTTGAGAAGATGTTAATGTGAATATATCTTTAAATACCTTCTTAAATAGGGGAAACTTTAGACACCTAAATCTAGACACAAATGGCTTCTGACTAGACTTCAGACTGATTCTTGCCAACCATTGCAAATTAAGCCTAATAATCACTGAACATCCCAAATTTTATAATGCATCATTCATCAAAGATCATAATCATGTTGAGGCATAATTATTAAGGATACTATCTTGTATGCAATTATAATCTCTCACAGATTCATACCTAATCACCTTACAACATCACAATTGTTAATTTGGCTTATGGACCTATTAATGTGGCACTTGATCAAATATTGAAAGATCTAAAATAATAATTAGAATTAATTAACAAATTAAAAAAGATTAAATTCCTAGTTGAATTATCTATTTGTAATTAATGAATATCTAAAAATGGAAATTCTAAAAAACAAAATATCAAAACCTTTCATCATTACCTTTATGATTTGTCAAGCTCTTTGAAAGTATCTAATTTAAGAGCCATACCTATTAATTGTAAATCATATTTACTTGACAACTATTAACTTAAATGGAGTTGGTTTTAAATCACCTAGGATTAGTTTGAACCCATTCCAAGCCTAAACTCAACCTTGACTCACCTTAGATGAGAGTTAATTCCTAAGGCTAAAAATACAAGGCCATACCCCTTCATTTCTAAACTTGGATATTTTAGAGTTACTATGCATGATTTACTCTATGAGACTCATGCAAGTAGTGTTACCATGCCTAAATATTAAGCCAAGCAACACCAAATCCAAGGTTCCAAGGAGAGGAGTGAAGAAAACATCATTTTCAAAGACTTCTTGATGCACACTCTAAGCAAGCCATTCAACAAAGCATTTGGAGATCTAAGGAAGGTAAAAGACTTGTTTCTTTTATGTTTTTTTATGATTTAATTTAGTTTTGTTACCTAAGCACTGCCTAGTGTCTAGGCTAGAGGTGTTAATATTTTAGTGTGTTCATTTCATTTGTTTTATGATACTAACACAAGACTAACCTCCCCTTTATTATAATCCTTGTTCCCAAAGTTCATTCAATCCACTACTAGGGTGGTTTAAATATTTAATGATGATTGGGGAATGTAGTTGAGATTCTCTAATTTATTGATAGATTTATTAGTGTGCCCATTACTATAGTTGAACCATACTTATCTAAAATAGATATTTTATTTTTTATCTCCTCTTTGTCTTATTATCCAAGGTATAACCTAATATTCCATTATCAAATTAAAAGTACATCCTATTCATATAATTGATGGCCTTGATGGCCATATGAGTCATCAATATTAGTTTCATCACTTTTGTGAGTCCATCAGTACCACATGACTCTTCTTTAGCTTCACTATATTTATCCTCTTCTAGGCTATTGACGTTGCATGTTGGGTCACATTTACCACTTGGTATCTTGTTGGCATCCTTGGGATTTATCTCACTATCTATCTCTATCATCAAGTGGCTATGTATATTCTTCTTAGCTTCATGGGAACTTTAGTCTGTACTTACTCGGTCATCACCATGCGGCCTTTTCTTGGCATCTTGGGAACTTTAGACTTTAGGCTAATGTTTTAATCACCTCGAGATTCCAAGATTTTGAGAAGGTGACACATGGCATTTTCTTGGGGCCTTTAGGTGATAGAGTTTTACCAATATTGATCAAATTTTGGGCTCCTAAACTAATTCCTTAATACCCATGAGGTTTTAAGGTTATAATATTATGAGGTTATAAGGTTTTAATGTTAATGCCTCAATGAATTCAATCTCTTAGGATTTTGAGAAGATGTCATAAGTCATTTTCTCAAAGCCCTAAGGCTATAGAAAGACTTAATCATTTTTTAAAAAAATATTTAACTCTGAAGTCATGTGTCGATGATATTTGGATTCATGGAAAAATTTGAGAGTCCTTGGGAAGTATTGGAAAACCTATGAGAAAATAATAAAATTGACTAAGTTATATTTTCAAGAAAGCCAAGTCTTTTTCGAGTGAAAATTCATGTAAGAAATAACAAATCAATACTAAAATCAAAACCATTCATTCACATAGAAAATATTTAATCCCAAACATTCAAAGATAAATTATATAGTAAAATGATATATATAAAAATGATTAAATATTTTAAAAATAAAGTGGAATAATTTATTCATAGGAAAATAACATCATGATTATTAAATATTTGGCCAAGGAGAGCACAGTGAGATGTACAAGCTAAAATATAAATGAAGTCCACAAAATATTTTAAAAAAATGATGAAATAGAATAATAATGGGTTGACTTATGTTTAACCCTAATTTTTATTATGTAATATTACTTGGTTATATAAGGGTTAATGATATATACATTATAGGGCACAAGGTTGAATATGAAATTTACAATAGGCCAATTAATTTACTAAACTTAGATGTACCATATGTTAAATTTATAAAATTAAGATAGGTTGTTAATGGAAAGTATATATATATATATATACTAGATATTTAAATGATAAAAAAAAATACTTTGTTATTTTTTATGCTAATATGTGTTGGATATATACAAATAGGGGGAATGCAAGAAGATAGTCCTAAATTAGTCATCAAATTTTGGATCTAGTACTTCTAGCTCTTTAGACACTTACATCAGCATGGGAAAGTTACATTAACACTAGTATCTAAGATTGATTCTAGTGTTATGTATGGAATACATACTCAAATAGGATAAAACCACATTGATGCTTTTGGGTTTGGCTTTACCTTCATTTTGATTTATTCAAATTTGGGTCATGGACTATCATTCCTGGTGAAATGCTAAAACCCTAGCTTTCCATATTTAATGTGACCTTGGGGAAATATTGGTTAGTGGTCATATGGTGTCAATTTTACCTAAAATGATCCAATTATCAAAGGGTAATACCTACTTAACCAATACTCCAGAAGAGGGCCTTAGACTCATGTAGTTCTCTATTACATATCGGTTTGTGTGTGAATCATGCAATGTGTGTAAAGTAAGTAAAATAGTGATATAGATTATAAATTGGAAAATATGACCTTATAAACACTTGTTTTAGTATTTTATATCTATATCTAGGATGTTTCTTTGATTAATATTAGGACACCATAGAATAGGAAATCTTTTGGTAGCTTGAGTGTTTTTTGGTTTGATTATTAGGTATTCATAGGTGAAGAATGAATGAGGGATGATATTTTATTTATATCAATCCTATTAGGAGATAAATCACATAAAATAACTTAGTACAACCATTTTAATATGTTTCATTTTAAAATTGGATGAATTTTAGGCACTAGACACTTGCCTCGAGCTAGGATAATAGCATTGATGGTATTGTTTATCTTAAATGTTAATGTTCATAGAGAAGGAAAGTAGGCACATGCTCAAAAATTGTAGAGGTATAATAAAAGTATAATTTAGGAATTATATTAAATATGAGATGATTGTTTCCTCAATATAAGGTTGGTCAAACTAAGAGATAGGCTAAGGGGCACCATATAGAGTAGATGCGAGGCTTGTATAAGTAAGGCATGTGTAGAACTAAGAGCAACAACCATGGTCTAAATTTTCCAAGTGTACAATACTAAGGTGATACACAATAAAACAATATTATCTACATTTGACCCCCATTTAATCTAGTAATGAAATTGCTAGTTTAAAATAAAGGAATAAGTACATGGGTGTGTATACACATCTTATCTTTGTTTGAGTTAAATCTGAGTGTTTTACTAGAGCTAGGGTTGAGTGCTTTGCTAGTGACTAACCTAAAACCAATAACATGTCAAAATTTCTAATAAATGCATATAATTTGGGTCAAAAGTGCTTTAAATGGATTGAAATTGAAAAAATAAGGTTTTAGGAGTACACTTGTGTGTCGAGGTAACTACCTTGCATATTGGCAAGTTGATTTTAAAAAAACATGTGTAATTGTAAGGATATTAAAATAAGATTAAGATAAATATAAATAAATGTTTAAAGTGCATATATCCAAGGAGATAAATATATATTGGAAGGCACATTCCCTAAACATTAGAGCAAAAGTGAGTTTTCACATGGTAGTTGAGATTAGCTCAACAATGAAACCTAATAATACTCATAAACTGATGAGTTTGGATGATCAATTACAAGATAAAAACTTGGCAAGATTGAGTGATTTAATCACCCCAACCATTCCAAAAGGTGAAATAACTACTATAGTAGATTGACTCACTAAATTCTATAAAAGTTCATGGGGTATTAGTATGTGCAATATTTTTGATATCTAAATTTGATTTGGATTTTACAATATTCGACGCATGTTGCATAAATTATGCACCTTATATTTTTCTCATGATGAAATTGTGTGTAACAATGGTACCATGTATAGAATTCTTCCAATAATGTGTATCAAAATCATATAACTATGTGCTTTGGTTGATTGAAAAAGCTCTATAAGTGTGGAAAACATTCTTCTAAAGCATGCCCAAACTATATATGGAGAAATAAAAAAATAATATAAGTACCAATGTGGAGGAAATGTTTCCAAAATATGGCCCCATTATAAACTAGATATGTAAAAAATTGAGTAGGTGTGGAGATCATGCTTCGAAACCATGCACCCACTAAATTTGTGAATAGATATAAGTAACTATACTAATTGAATGTGCATAAAATTCTTCCAAAGCATTTCCTCACTAAATATAAAAAATGTGAATGTATTGAAGCCATGTCATCATGACATGCCCCCAATGAATCTGAAAACTAGTGTAAGTATCATAGATTGTGTGAGTGTAGAGAACATGCTTCCAAATCATACCCCCACTAAATATAAGAACTATGAAAATGTGGAAGATGGGTCACAATGACATGCCCCCAATAATATTCCCCCCCCCCCCCGCCCCCCCCACATTTTTGGTGAGTGAAAAATAGTAACTAATAGTTAGCTCACCTCAAAAGATTAAGACAACTTTAAATTTGTGAATGTACCCATGTAGTATATAGATGAAACATGCATAGGTAAATGTATCATTAAAGTACATAGAAATAATGTGATAACATGTAGGCATAATATTTAGGATAAATATCATGGAAATGTATAGATATTAACAGTACAATATCAACAAGCAAACAAGCACACACACACAAAAACACTCAAATTCAAGTCAAAAGGTAATGGTTTAAGGACGTTGTAAACAAGGTCCATGTTCAAATGCCATAAAATAAAATGTATAATACTTGGTAAAATGTAGCAAAAATAAAGGAATGACATATTAAAATGTCCAAAAAATCATACATATGCATAGGGGCCACATACAATAGAGGATATACAAATGTTCCAAAAAGTGAGATAATAGCAAGGCAAAACACTCAAGAAAGTGTGTAAAATAAAATCATAAAAAAATATCATAAACATGTCATATTGGCCCATGGATCTAATGTCTTTGCAAAAAAATTTCAAGTACATAACATATCAAGTACCATGGTAATGTATAATCATGGATAATAGGCATGTGTAAGTATATATGTAAGATTAAACATGATAGTGTAGAGTGATCATCAAATAATATAATATATATGTATCAAGATCATAGAAGATGGATTCCCCTAATGTCTTGATGACACGAGTAGAGAGAAATACCAACATGCACAAGTGCATCATTGCTACACCCCTAACCTATCTCATGTATGAGGATAGGAATAGCTGACTTGTGGCTTACTTATCCCTATTTGATGCTTTATCACATTTATATATGCATTAATTTTGTTAGTAGGTTGGCCTATGGAGTAACCATGGCCTAGATAAACTATATGTAGGAGGTAGTGGGTAATTGTTTATCATCATATATTGTAAATTCTGCTCTTATTGAAGCTTGTGGAGGTTGCCCCATCGAAGTGGATTATCTATTATCATATATTCTAATATATTTTAGTCATATTTGGATATAACTCTACTATTATACTTTATTGTTGAAGTAATTTCATTACAAGTGGTACCAGAGCTGTGATTTGGGCAATCTTGTGGGTGAAAACTATTTTTAAAAAATTTGTCTATATAAAAAAATTGTTGATAATTTCTCTATAATTTTTTTACTGAAGGTGTGAAATAATTAAATTAAGATTCCATTAAAATTTCATCTCATTTGGATTTGGTTTATAAAAGTTATCTCCATTTTATGGTTTTTCATAAAATTGGTCTATAGTGCGTAATTCAAAGAATTTTTATGATTTATTTACATTTTTGGAAATATTAAAAAAATTTGGCTATGGTATATTCTTTGTATTTTTTGATTTGAGGTAGAAATAATTCAAAAATCACTTGGTCAAAGTTGGGTCAAAAGTGCCAATGAGGGTCGACATCGTAAAGCCCTTTTATGATAGGTTCACAAACTCAGGGCCAAGGGTGCTAAAACTCTAGGTAAAACTCCTAAAAAGGAAGATATGGAGTTAGAAGGGGGATGTACTAGACCTTTTGTACAAGGGTTTTCTGACATAGATCACAAAGTGAGCCAGCTTGACTATAGTGTGCAAGGCACTTAGAGTGAGGTGCATGGCATACAATCTAATATGAAATCCATACAAGATAGTTTGGGAGATATCATGATGGATTTGAACATTAATCAGTAAAATAATCTAGCTAATGCTATTATATAACCCCACCAAGGTGGTTCTCCTAGCCAGTCTACTTCAAATCTAACTACATTACCATAGAGGAACCTATTACCAAAGGTAGATATGTACAAATTTGATGGAAAAGATCCACTCAATTGGATCAACCAAATGGAGAATTTTTTTTATTTGCATCAGATCCCAGGTGGATAGAAGGCTACCATGGTCCTTGTATCTTGAGCCTAATCAATTCATTTGGTATCGATGGTTGTGTGCTCAAAAGAAAAAGATGACTCTCAATGTCACTTGGTCAGTTTTTACAGAGGAGTTGCAATTACACTATGGCAATAGTGTGACAGAATTACTTCAACCAACTAGCAAAATTGTGATAGACTGGCTCCATTAAAGATTACATTCATCATTTTTAGAACCTATCCTTACATGTAGAGACAATTTCTGAGGAGAACTTGAATGACCTATTTTTTGGTGGACTCAAGGACCACATTCAACATGAGGTACACATGTTTAATCCACTTAAGATTTCTGATTTTATTATCATGGCATGTAGAGCTGAGGAAAAATTCATAACCAATAAGAATAAATCATTCAGTCACTTCAAAGATCTTAGCATATTGACACCAACATTTCCTCCACCTACCAGATTGACCCCACAATAAATTGAAGAGAAATGTGTGAAAGGATTATGTTTTGGTTGTGATAGCAAGTGGAGCAAAGGGCATAGATGTGCTAAGAAGAAGTTATTATACATTGAGGGATCTAATGAAGATGAAGAAGAATATGATGCCTCTAATGATGATGAAGAAGAGATAGAGGAGGTACCTAAAAATTCCCAACCTACAATCTTTTGTCATGCACTTTCCAGTATTAGCACTCCACAAACTCTTAAGGTGGTGGGTTTCCTCAAGAAACATAAGGTGACCATGTTGATTGATTCAAGGAGCACACAACTTCATCAACCATAAGTTAGCCTCTCGATTAAACTATTTCATCTACCTAACACTAGATTTTCAAGTCATGATTGCAGATGGTGGCAAAATTAATTATTCAAGAAAATGCCATAGTATTAAGCTTTTTATGGGTGAGTACAATCTCAATTCTCCTATGTTTGTTATTTCCATGGGTAACACAGACATTGTTTTGGGATTCCAATGGCTCACAACCTTGGGTACTATTGAGATGAACTTTTAGGAACTATTCATGCACTTTCATTTTGAAGGTAGGAAAATTGAACTACATGGATTACAGGCAAAATCTCCACAATTGGTTAGTTCACATCTAATGACCAAGATACTAAAAAAGGGGGCAAAGGGAATTATTGCATGATTATGTTCCATATAATTTCAACCCACACAAACATCTACACATCTTGATCTATAGATGATTCTTGATGACCACCCATCTATTTTTGGGGCCATACCAAAAGGACTACCACCAAAAAGAGAACATGATCATGCCATTCAACTACTTCCAAGGAGTCAACCACCAAATATCAGACCATATAGATATCTATATGCACAAAAGAGTGAAATCAAAAAGATGGTCTAGGAGATGCTGGAGGCAGGGATCATCAAGCATAGCCAAAGTGCATATTCATCACCAGTGGTCATGGTGCAAAATAAGATTACACATGGAAGATGTGCCCAGATTATAGGGAACTCAACAAGTACACCATCAAAGATAAGTTTTGTATTCCATAAATTGATGATTTACTTGATGAGTTACATGGTGCTAATTATTTCACAAAATTGGATTTTCGATCAGGGTACCATAAAATTAGAATCAAGGATGAAGATGTTCATAAAACTACTTTTAGAACACATGAGGGCCATTATGAGTTTTTGGTAATGCCCTTTGGTCTTAAAAATGCACCATCTACTTTTTAGAGCTTGATGAACACTATTTTTAGGCCTTTTTAAAGGAAGTTTGTGTTGGTTTTCTTTGATGACATATTAATTTATAGTCAAACATGGGAATCACATTTGCAACATGTGAAATAGCTGTTGATAGTTTTAGAGAAGCATCAACTTTATGTGAAGCCATCCAAATGTGCCTTTGGAGTATAAGAAGTAGAGTACCTATGTCACATTGTTTCCCATGAAGGTGTCAAAGTTGATCCCCAGAAGATCAAAGCTATGATGGAATGGCCCATGCCAAAAACTCTCACAAACCTCAGAGGGTTCCTCGAACTAACTAGTTACTATCAAAGATTTGTGAAAGGTTATGGTAGCATAACGGCTCCACTCACTACATTGCTAAAGAAGGATGCCTTCCATTGGAATGATGCTGCCACCAAAGCATTTGAGAAATTAAAATTAGCTATGTGCACCACTCCAATTTTGGCTACTCCAAACTTCTCAAAGACATTCACTGTTGAATGTGATGCTTCTGGATCAAGGTTGGGGGTGGTACTAATGTAGGAAGGAAGACCCATTATATTTGAGAGCCATCAATTCAAAGGAAAGAATATACAAAAACCTATCTATGAGAAAGAAATGATAACTATTCTTCATGCAATTAAACAATGGAGGATCTATCTGATGGGTAGACACATTAAGGTGAAAATAGATCATGATAGTCTCAAATAATTTTTGGAGCAAAGATTATCATCTGAGGAACAATAAAAGTGGGTAAGCAAAATGTTGGGTTATGATTTTGAAATCATCTATAAGAAGGGTAAAGATAATGTAGTAGTAGATGCATTATCCAGACAAGATACATCCATAGAAGCATTACTTTGTGCAATGTCCATATTGCAAGCAGATTGGGTGGATGAAGCCAGGTTAGAATGGGAGCAAGAAAAGGATACACGTGTTTTGATTCAAAATTTCTAGTAAGGTACTTTATCCTCTGACAAATTTGAATGGAAAGGTAATGTCCTATGGTATAAGGGTAGGTTATAATTGTGCGAAAAATCATAGCTTAAGCATAAGATTCTTGCAGAGTTCCATGTATCTCCAATTGGGGGACACTCAGGGTTCTTGAAAACATATCACAGAATTAAGAAAGAATTATTTTGGGAAGGACTCAAGGGAGATGTACAAAATTTTGTGGCAAAATGATTGATATGCCAACAGAATAAAGGTGAGATAGTTAAGCCCCCAACTCTGTTACAACCATTAACAATTCCTAGTTAAAGGTGGGAGGAGGTTTGCATGGATTTCATCATAAGGTTGCCTTGTTCTGAAGGTAAGAATGTTATCTTGGTCATTGTGGATAGGATTACAAAATTTGCCTATTTTTGTTCTCTCTCACACCCATTTTTAGCAAGTACAGTAGCGGCTATTTTTTTGGAAGCAGTTCTAAAATTACATAGAACCCCAAAAATAATTGTAAGTGATCGTGATCCTATTTTCACTAGTAATTTTTGGACTGAACTATTTTCCTATTTGGTTACTCAGCTAGCTCATAGTTCATCTTACCACCCCCAATCTGATGGACAAATAGAAGTGGTTAACACATGTTTAGAGGGGTATCTCTATTGTTTTGTATTAGATAAATAAGAACATTGGGTTAAATGGCTACCACTTGTAGAATGGTGGTATAACACATATTTCCATACCTCTTCTAAAATGTCTCCATTTATAACACTATATGGTTACCATCCACCTTCCATCATTTATTCATTAAAGGTGCAAACTAAGATTCGAGATGTGGAGGAGCACATTCAGCATCAACAAGAGGTTTTGGATAGTTTGAGAGAGAATTTGGCCTTGGAACAAAATAGGATGAAGAAACAAGCAGATCAACACCGTAGTGAGTGAAATTTTGAGGTGGGTGACTAGGTATTTGTGCATTTGTATCCTTACAAGTAGATGTCCTTGAAGCAATAGAAAAAGGACAACAAACTTGTTCCTAAGTATTATGGCCCTTATCAAGTTCTAAAAAAACTTGGAAGTGTGCCTTATAAGCTTGATTTACCTCATTCATCTCGCATACATCTAGTATTTCATGTTTTCTATTTAAAGAAGGTCATTGGATAGATAGTTTCAGCCCACACATAACTCCCAAAACTAGATGAAGAAGGATGAGTCATTTTGGAACCAAAGAAGATCCTCCAAACACGTACTAAGAGGTTGAGAACCAGAGAGATTAGGGAATATCTAATCAAATGGAAGAACCTGAGTAGTGAAGATGCAACTTGGGAAGGTGAATATTTTTTGCAAAAACATCCAGAGTTATTCAACATTGAGGACAACATTGGTTTCAAGGGTAAGGGCATGATACGCCCCTAACCTATCTCATGTATGAGGATAGGAATAGCTGACTTATGGCTTACTTATCCCTCTTTGATGTTTTATCACATTTCTGTATGCATTCATTTGGTTAGTAGGTCATCTTATGGAGTAACCATGGCCTAGATAGAATGTATATAAGAGGTAGAGGGTAGTTGTTTATCATCATATATTATGAATTCTACTCTTATTAAAGCTTGTGGAGGTTTCCCCCTCGAAGTGGCTTATCTATTATCATATATTTTGATATATTTTAGTCATATTTGGATCTAACTCTGCTATTATACTTTATTGTTGAAGTAATTTCATTATAATCATGTATGTGTATGTAGGAGCAGATATTCCATTCCACAACATGAAACTAACACATAAATGCTAAGGAGCCAATTGGATATATAAGTGTCAAAAGTGTTTTTCCATTTTTTTTGAATGCTTTTGATTATTTTTTTGGAATTTTTTGGTTTTTTTAAGTTTTAAGAGTTTCGATCGAAGGTTTTATCATCATCAAAAGGTATGGGACCATTTTTTTAAAATAAAAGTGTTTTTAATAATGATGGATTACCTTCTTAAAAATACTTGTCTAATGGATTCCCTAAAGCTAATGGTGTGGGTATACAATCATATCCATCATGTGGTATACATATATTTTTCCTATATTAAGAAAGGTTACACACATATTTTTAGAATCCAAATTGGTTTACTATTTTTATACCCAATTTTTTCCAAGTTTTAATTTCAAATGGGGGTAATGGTCTAGTATCCATATGGTTATGGTTACCACATATGTACCAAGAACAATAGATAACTAAATATATCCATGGGATTATGGCATCAATAGAGAGTATATGAGTTCATCTATATGACATCCCATTTTTTCAAAAAATATCTTACTACAAAGTGAGTCCCATTTTGTGTCAATCAGAATATGGGTACAACATAACTAGTCAATATTTATAGAAACTATTATACATCTACTTGTAGGTATGTTTGAAATTTGGTCTTCTTTGGGAAGATGTGAAATATTGGACTTTCTTTTTTATGAGGACAAAATTTTTATTTTTCCCATACTATTGTATTCTTGAATTTTATCCTTAAAAGCCCCACATTGACTTGCATTGTGACCTATGATTTGATGTTAATTACAATATGGAAATATTTATTGAGGAATAAAGCAACTAACTAATATATGCCAAGTAGAAGGTAAATAAATCATGTTATACTTAACATGGACAACATAGTATCAGTGGTATCTTATTTTTATATGATCTTTAATATTTGTTGTGAATCCTTTTGAGAAAACCCCACATAATAGATATGACTTAATGTAACTAGGTTATCATATGATTCATCCAATGTGTTCATTGATGATGAAGGTATAGAAGGGAGATAATCCATATGCTCATCAATTTTAGTTATTTTATCTTTCCTTTTATCTAATTTTGTATCCAAATTTTTCATTTCATGAAGATGGATCACCAAAGGGAGCTTGATGGTTTGATTCTCTTGGAATTTTTTATAACATCAGTTCCCCTTGTGATTATTCCTAGTTTTTATGTGCATCTATGTGTACCTTAATGTTTAATTTGATGATAGGCTATTTATTATCCATCACTATTTTTTAATACCACAATCTTTGTAAATTTTGATTATGCTTGAGTGTTATAGGATGGGTGGTACCTTGTTCATGTTTTCCCAATCCTTTTCCTTAATACCCATATTTGAGTAAATAGCAAAGGCAAAAATTATGCAATGTTTTAATTTAGGATTTTGAATAATCTAAATAACAAGAGGCATCCAACACTTTCATATTAGAAAATTTTGGCATCTTATGTTTGTAATGTTTTATATGTTTAAGATGCTTCTTTTTTCTTGATTCGTTCATATGACTTGGTAAAGATGCTATAATTTCTTGGTTAAGCTTTTGAAAATTTTTAATATAAAATTAAGACCAAGAAATATTATCACCCTTAATATTAGGAATATTTTGATAAATGTAGGAATAGGAGGGGTTTTAATCAATGAACTTGAAGGAACATCCCATTTATTAACGATTTATAAATTTTCCATGATTTCATTATGGAGTTGATAAAATTTGTCACAATCAAATGAAAGTACCTTCTCTCCATGGGGGATCAATTTTGGTAGAGAAGGTAAGGGAATATGTTTTGGATCATCCTTGGGATGGAACACATCATGTCTTGAAAGGATGGGAGCATGGAATTCACTAGAAGGCTAGTAGATACCACCATTAAAACATTTTATATTATTTTCCTTAGCACTTGGAGGAATGCAAGAGTAATGGATTTTGATCCCTAATCAGAAAGATTATTAAAGGTTTTCATATTCAAAATCATCAAAGCAATCAATGTAATCCATTATTAAAGAGAAAATGAACAGGAGATAAACATCTACAAGAGAATGCTTATGCAATAATGATTTTCAAAGCTTGGTTTCACCAAATGTTTAACCCTAATTTATATTATGGAATCCTTCTTGGGTAAAAAGGGTTAATGATATATAAATGATAGTGTATAAGGGTGAATATTAGATCTACATTAGGACAATTAATGTGTTAAACTTAGATGTACCATATATTGAATTTATAAAACTAAGATAAGATATTAATGGAAAGTAAAACTATGGTAGATATATAAATGACATAAAAGAAATTACTTATCTATTTATGATGATAATACAATGTTAGATCTAGTATAAATAGGGATAAATCAAGAAGACAATTATAGATCAATCATTAGATTCTGGATCTAATGTGTTTGGCTCTTTGGATACTTGTGTCAGCCAAGGATAGTTACATTAATATTAGTGTATGAGTCTGATGCTAGTGTCATATATAGAATATCTACTCAAATAAGATGAGAACACATAGATTCTTATGGTTTTGGCTTCATCTTTTCTCTAGTGCATTTATATATATTTCATAAACTATTTCTCTTGGTAAAATGATAAAACCCTAGCTTTACATCTTTATATGACCTTGGGGAAAAATGGGTTAGTGGGCACATATTATTGAGCTGACCTACAATGACCCCATTGTCAAAGGGCACCATCTACATATAAAATAATCTATAAAGGGCCTTAGACTCATGTAGTTATCCTCTACATGTTGGAATGTGTGTGAATAATGCAATGTGTATAAAGTAAGTACAATAGTGACCTAGCTTATAACTTGGAAATTATGACCTTATGACTGGTTTTTTTAGTATGATAGACCTATATCTGGGTTGTTCTTTTGAATAACATTAGGATAGGGTAAAATAAGAAATATTTTGGTAACTTGAGTGATATTTTAGTCTTATTAATAGGTATTCATAGGTGAGTAATGAATGAGGATTGATTTTGTATTTATAAAAACACTATCAAGAGATAAATATCATAAAAGAACTTAGGTTAACAATTGTAATATGTTTCATTTTAAAATTTGATGACTTTAGGGTACTTGACACTTGTGTCGGTCTAGGATAATAATGTCAATGCTACTATCTATCTCATATGTTAGTGTTTAGGGATAAAGAGAGTAGGCATAAGCTTAGAATTTTTAGAGGTATAAGATAAGTACATTTTAAGCATTTTGGTCAAGATGGGATGTTTGTGTTATAAATATAAGTTTGGTCAGACTAAGATATAAGACAAGGGTCATAAGATATATTAGATATGATGATTTTAGAAGCAAATCATGTGAAGAATTAAGAGGAAAAAACAAGCTCTAAATTTTATAAGGGTAAAAGATTGAGGTGCTACATAATCACAACATATCATCTCCACATTGTTAAAAGGAATCCATGTAAATGTATCAAAATATATATAAACTTGCATAAATCCTAGGTCTAACATTTAAATGGGTGAATACTAGAGAATTTAATCATGGATTAAGACTTTATAAAATTTCAAGTTAGAATTTGATGTTCATTTATGAAATCTTAAACAGAACTTAAATAAATACAAAGACATTAAAAATAAGCATAAAAAATCATTTGTAACTTATCATGTAGCAACTACAAATCAAGGAAGGAGTACACCCAAAACATTCCAAAGAGGTCTTCTAGACCAAGCAAAGAAAGTTTTTTCTTAAAATAAAGAGGGTCCCTATTTTTAGTCTAAAAATGGGCCATGCTGTGAAATCACACAAAAATATTATTTTTCACAATAATATACTAAAAATAGTATATATTCCACCTACTTTTTCATCTCCACCAACAAACTTAAAACAATATTATTTTGAGAAAAAATATTTGTATAAGTTAGGATATATATGACATGGATTATGGAAACATGCACATGGAATTATTAGTCCCATTGTAGCATTTAGTCATAAAGATAATCAAGTCCTTGGTTTCATACATAATTTGAGACATAACAATGAAAGTAATAAACATAGTATTTACATATATTTTATAAAATCAAATCCTAATCCTAAATAGGATGTTCATCATGTATCAACACTATAGATAGTACATATATATTATATTAATGATAAAGCTTCACCATAAATTTGGACATTATACAAATTTTATAAGTCTTGCTTCAAATACTTGGGGTCATATGATGATCTCCCTCCCTTATATAATAAGAACAATTTTTCATAATACAAAAAATACACATGCATATTTAGGAGAGAGCAAAGGTCCCAGTAATGATGTACAACTAGTTGGTCTAGATATAATTCCCAACACACCATATGTGGATGATAGATAAACTTTTAATTCCATTTTGGAACAAATAAACATCCAAAACTATTTCTTCTAGAAGATATGTTAAAATATGATAAGGGTAAATATTTTATACAAGTTTCACATGATTACCCATATTTTTTTCTTGGTCTTACTCAGATATGCGAGGAATTGACCCTAAAATTTCAATCCATAATGTAGTATTGTATTTAGATGCAAAGTAAAAACACATAAATTAATATTTAATCTAAAATAGTGTACTTGTGACCACTCCTTTTATGCACTTAGATCATACCTCATTCCATAGTCTTTCAAACACCTTCCTTCATTTTATATGTTGATGACCCATTACAAAAAATAATTAATGATTTAAAAAATTTCCTATTCCTCATTCAAAATATCTCAATCTTATCCCTTAACTGATTCATACTCTTAGCTTAGCTATCTTTGCTCCTTAAAAAACATGCCATATGTATTATCCCTCTCCTCGGTCTTCTATATTTCTATCACTAGAATCTTCCTACCAGATAATGGCTACTTACGCAAATTTAAAATCAAGTAACATGTCATCCTACACATTTATTAAACCTTATCTAAAGTAATTCCCTATTTATCAGTATAAAAACACATTTTAAAGTAATTTTTTACATAAGAGGCTTTCATATTGAAAAACACTAGAATTCTAATTGCACATTTAGAGTGATTTCCCTATTTCTCCCATCTATGAAGACATACAATCTTAGTAGCCTTGAGATAAAGTCTAAATACATATTCAAGGTCAAAATTTATGGCTCAAGAAATTAATCACATAATAATTTTATAATCATCTAACATTACACTAATATTTCACACACTCCACCATAGTATGGGAGAACTACATGGAATTTTGTCCCTCTTTTAGGGTATTAGTATGTAGGCAATGCTCAACATAGCGGTGTTAAGCTCTAACATAACTTCAACCATTGACCCTTTTTTTCCATTTTTTTCAATTATTTCATCATTTACTATCTATATAGAGTTCTAAGTGAAGAATAATGAATATATTGGATTTGAAATTAAATCACATAGATATGATTGCATATACAAAGTCAATAGATGAAGGTGCATGGGTAAATAATTTCATATATTGATAAAACCCTACATGATGTCGAAGTGCCATGAGGATAAAATTACTTTGTACCCCAATTTAATTCCATTGGCCTTGTCTAGAAAGTTATAAAAGCCCTTTTACTTATTCAAAGTCAACCAACATAATCACATATTCATTTTATATATTTTGTCTCAGTCTTGCATTCTTATTTTCTATCTAGGTTGTATTTCTTTATGATTTCCCCTTTAAACGTATTTCCGAATATAATAAGTTCCAAATCAGATTGTGCCATTTATTACATATTCATAACATTCTAATTTATTTATAAGTTTGACATGTTTAGGTAATTAGTTATCTATTTTTCCTAATATGATAAAACATATTGGTGAACTTGTCTATTTAAATGAATGTTACAAAAACCTTAACCATAGATGTTTCTAGGGTTTTTTTATCCTTATTTTTGTTATTTTTGATTATTCTCTTAGTGTTTTCAAACTTAATAAATTATTTATTATCATCAATATTACAAATTTTTATTTTTTATTTTATTTAATTCAAGAAAATTATTTCTACCTATCTTGGACACAATAATACACTGAGTTACCCCCAAGCTAGATCTTTCCAGGTTTAAGTTGATAATACCATAATGGCCAAATAAGTTTATATATTTGTTGACATAAATAAAATAAATTTACAAGGATTTATTTTAAAGAATAAATATATGAAATATGTGTTTATAAAATTTATTAGAGATGAAATTAAGAAATCATCTGAAGGCCAATCCTATGAGACTTCTAATCTTATAGATTATTTACCTTTCTTGGAAACATTTAATTCTAATGTTATACCATAATTTACTATGGGGGAAACTCAAGAATTTGAGGATATTAATATGTATATTCCTACTTGGTAACACCACATTTAGTTTACACACATTCTTATTCTCTTGATGTACAATCATTTATGTGAGTTTTAATCTCTACAAACTAAGGTGTTACATTTGGAGCAAGGTGCTTCGAAATCAAGTTAGGTGATTCATTATCACACTCTATTATACACTTAGTTATCAAAACACATAGCATTATATCCTCTACATAAAATTTTTATGGAACTAAAATTACACTATATGATGGAAAGGGTGACCCTAAACAACATCAGAGAGTACTGAAGGAAACTTGTTTGGACCGTGTCCAATGATAGGTTATTGACCAAGTTATTTTAGAGAAGTCTAAAGGAATATCATTTACATTAGTGATATGGTTTACCACATCAATAATTCCATGCATTCAATCCCTTTGATGATATGTTTTCAACTCACTTTTCAATCAATATTAGTGAAAATACTTCATATGCTCAACTTGCTCAACTCAAACATAAATATATGAGCCTATCACAAAATATGTATTATGATACAAGATAATGCTATATAGTATGACAATAAATATAATAGATAGATAAATCTTATATATATTAAAACATATCCTAATTCCACCATTACATGAGTCCATCATGTTTAATAATTTTCTCTTATTAACAAATTTGTGACATAGTATAAAGGAAATAGAAGTCAAATTATTGACAATGAATAAGCTTAAGTATGTGACCAATATAGATTCAAATAAAAAAATTAATCCCCCATATAAGGTGAGGCCAATTGATAATAATAATGATCAAAATTAAAAAATACATGCAATTTTATAACCAATTCTATGCATTGTATTATCATCTCCTTGAATGAGACAACTTACCAATCTACTAGAAGCTCCATATAAAGTCATAAAAATGTTATTGGAATGAAATATCATGTATCTCCCTCCCATTAAATAGGTTTATGTGATTAAGCCTCTTGAATTTTTATTTTATTATAATGCATTTTATGATTTTGATAGAGTAATTGGGCACACTCCAATAGGTGCATCAATTTACAACATAAGATTCAAGTTTCGATAGATGCAAACATCATTGATGTGGGCACACCTATACAAAGTTTAAAACACAATTGAGTGAAAGTAAAGTAATGAAAATTTTTATTTATCATTTTCCTAATGATATATATAATGAGATAAAAAAATACTTCAAAAGTGCATTATACATATAATGTACACCCTCCTCTAGTTTCTTCTTATGTGCATAATTAGGCACAACATCATTTGAATGGAATAATTGTCACCTATCATTCTTAATTTACATTTATGCCTATAATTAAATTTTTAGAGCATGAAATATTATATTATGATTCATATTTGAACTCTTTATTCACACACACACATTGATCACCATCATATTTTAAGTGTCATGGTCGATAATGGTTCAAGTGTGAATATGTGTAAAATCACAATTATCAATCATATTGGATACATAGATAAATTTTTTATTCTCATAACCATGCTAATAAAAGGTTTCAATGGTCACATTTAGAGATCCATTGATTGGTGACATTATATTACCATTATATGTTGGTCCAACACATGTGGCCATTAGATTTAAGTAGTACCTAGTTTAGGGTTTTTTAATATGTTATTAGAGTGCCCTTGGATTCATAATAGTCATGTAATTCCTTCAAAAGTTTATAGGTGTTTAAAATATATCTATGTTAATGATAACATCATAGTTTGGGTTATCCAATATGAATATCCCATACAATAGATATATATGGTTCCCATTAATTATATTCTAGTTGATCTATGTAAAAATTTCAAACTTATTTAGAAAGGTAAAAAATAGGTATCCACCTTCCCAAGGAGGCCTATCCATGAGAGGAAACTTCAACAAAGATTTTTCACATATTCTAGAGAGACTCTCTCTAATCATACACATCTTAGATTGATATTATAAGGCATTAAGGGTGTTTCACCTAAGGAACCAACACATAATTTATACACTCCATCATGGGTTCCAAAAATTCTTAAAGTTCATCATGCTCAACCACATGCATAATATGTTATATATCGTCAATATGATAGTGATAGTTATGGTACATAGGGAAATTAATATTAATATTCTGAATTCAAGCCAGTTTAATCACAATAATATGACATTTTCCATTCATGAAAGGTTACCATTCATTTTCTATATATAATACATATCAGTTGTGAGTCCCTTTCATGATTCATTGATTAGTATCCTTATCTCTCTCTACTCAATTGATATAATTTAAAATACAAATAAAATATTCTAAATTTTTTTAAGATCTATGCATTACTTTTTTAGTTATTTGCATCAATATTTTACTCTAAATATACTAAATATTTATATATATCAATTTTTTTATGTAAATTTTTTCATAAAGTGTAAAAAAGTGAATAAAAAACATACAAATTTTCATACATAGACACAGTTATAGGTCACTTAATTATACAAACTTAGAAAATGTTATACAGACAAAGTGCTCTACTTAGATGTTAGTACATAATATTTTTTTAATTCCATCATTATTATCCTAGTGAATACAAATTAGTAATTATCATATTTAAAAAATTCATAGACTTCCTAAAACTATTCTATATTTTGGAATTTTGTTAAGGGCATCTTCTTACATATTTTCTATCTTTCTTTGTCTATCCATTATTTTTCACATCTTAATTCTTTACGTTACACAAATTTTATCAATATTACTCACTAAAATTAAACTTACTACCTTATTGTATACTTAAGTTACTAAATATACTAATGTTATGAATTGATAATGTTGATCCACTATATAATTATTGAATGCTTTTCATGTTTTATTTTTCTTGATTAATGTTTTGTGTGTATTCATTATTTGTGATTGTGCACATTTGAACATGTCCTTGTGTGTGGATCTAAGCCTATAGTATGTTCTATGGTGGTGTAAGTGGATTTGAATATATCCCTTGTATGTGTCTCTTTGGTAATCTATTACATGTTTTGTGTGCTTTGTGTGTACTCTTTATTTATGTGTCATGGCCATGTATTTGTTATCTTAGTTTGCTCAATTTTTTGATGCCATGATGGACATCATGCATCTCCCTAGACTCTGATGTCACGATTAATATAACACATCCCTCCATGAGTTGTTGTATTCATATTTAAATACTAAATTTTTATCACTTATGTATGTGATTAATTTCTAACATATTAATGACCATGCCATAATCTATGGGTTTCTACACATGCATCTCACATTTTTTTCTTAGTTTAGATATGGTGATTCCATGTTCATCCATGTTATCATTACTACTAATATTTAAATTTTTCATAACATTTCTCACATAATTATTTTATTTTGAGTTAATTTATTATGCAAACTCTATAACTCACCTCAAAAGAGGGGAAATACACATTGTCTTGTCTTAGATACTAAGATCCTATAGTTTAGTACATATAAATTTTTTATAGGGTTTACATGTTTGATCACATCACATATCCTTAAATCACTTAAAATGTAGTTTTAAATAAAAATGCTTCATTTAGAGAAGGGCATGCACCGATTATGTCCAAAATAATGTGTTGTTATCATAGTAGGTATAAAATAATAGTTTTTGAAAATTATCAAAATCACAAATAGTCACAAAGTAGTTTTTAGTATGTACCTAGTCATAATTTTTAGAAAAATACTTGGGTTTGTCTTAGATTTCCTTAGATTGGGGGAATCCTATGCAAAATGTGTTCTAGGTTTTACATGGATGTTTTCTCAAAAAATCATAGATATTACTCAGTATCTAGATATATACACCCAATTATTAGATTAGGGGCATGTACCTAACACATGACCACCTCTTTACTCAGTTTTTACACTAGTTTTGTATATGGCATAATAACACTTGTCATTCTCCACACCATATACACTAGATTTAGATTATGATATTTTTACACTAGTTTTATGCCAATTTTGCACTATAACTAATCCTTATTCCATATGTAGTGGTTTGTTTACCATTTTCAACATTTTTTCACCAAAATTATCCATTATAATTCATATAGGGATTCCAAGCTACTCTACCTAACTTGAGTGAGTGATGATGGAGTCAAGGAAAATTTGAATTCTTAAGTACACTCTTCTTTTAGTGAGGACTGGGGAATACACAATCTGATCCAAGTTCACAATTGAATAAAAAATATCAAAGGTTCCTACCTTCTATAGTCACCATTTTTGCACCAAAAACATAATGGTTCATGTACCTAATCAAGTGTGTTCACTCCTTGTTATTAGATTTATAACTTTTCTTGTCTTTACTTATTAATTTTTGTCTTAAGTAAGGAATAATTTTACAATTGTTTCATTAAATGTTTTGCATGAAGCACAATTCAACATTGTGTCCTATAACCAAGACTATTATTCATAGGTAATTTCAATTACACATTTTCCTTTTACTCTAGTATTTTTAATTTCATTGCATTTATAGAATAAAAGGGGTGGAAATGTACACACATAAATTAATATTGATCTAAAAAATTTTATTTGTGACCACTCATTTTATGAACTAATCTCATGCTTCATTCCATAGTATTTTGATTGCATTCCTTCATTTTCTATGTAGATAACCCATTCTTACAAGCAACTAATGATTTCAAAATGTCCCTATTATTAATTAAAAATATATAAATATTATACCTTAAATAATTCATACTACCAACTAAAATTTATTTTCTCCTCAAAAAATATCTCAAAATTTGGATTATCCCACTCCATGGTCTTATCTAGTTTTGCTAATTGCATCCTCCTACCAAATAATGACAAGTTTTCCAAATTTAAAATCATGTAACATGTTGCCCTACATGTTTATCAAGGCCTATCCAAAGTAATTCCCTATTGATCACTATAAAATCACATTTTCAAGTCATTTTTGACAAGATCCTTCCATTTTCAAAAGCACTAGAATTTTAATTACACATTGATAAAAAATTCCATATTTATCCCATTTTTGAATACACAAAAATACATTACCCCTTTCTTAAAGTATGATTACAACTCCAAGGTCACAAGTCATATTTTAAGTAATTAATCACAAAAAAAATTCCTAAACATATAAAATTACACCATTATTTCACACACACCACTGTAGCATGGGATAACTACATGGAATTTGATCCCTCTTTAGATTATTGGTATGTACACAATGATCAACATAGGGGGTGTTGAGGTCTAGTAAAAATCTAATTTCTAACCCATTCTTACATTTTTTTTCCATTATTTAATTATTACATATCAAGCTAGGGTTATAATTGAAGAAGGCATATAATAACTTTCAATCAAATCTCATAGATCTGGTCACATACATAGATTCAACAAGCAAAGGTGCAAAGTTAAAACTTTCATAGATTGATAAAACCCTATAAGATGTTAGTGTAACCTATGTAAAACAACAATATTTACCCTTATATAATTATAGTGGCCTTGTTCAGAGATTGAATCCCTATTCTTGATTCACATTCAGCTAAAATGGTCACAGTCATTTTCTAGCCTAGTCTGAGTCCTACATTCTTATTTTCTAGCTAATTGTATTTATTTATTATTTCCCATTTTATCATATTTAAAAATATATTAATTTATAAATTATTTTGTTTCATTTATTTCATATCTATAAATTTATCATTTTATGTATAAGTTTGTCACGTTTAGGTAAATTTTTTTTCAAAATTTGATAAAAGCTAAAGCTAGTTAAAAAAATCAAGAAAATGCATCCAAAATTAGATATTTTAGTTAGGATGAAGTTATAATATAATTATATACAAGTTTCATTCAATCCACTTAATATCCCAAGTGGGTTTATAATATAGTGACAATTACAAATAATAATGGAAATATTCAATGTTGTATAAATAAAACAAGGCTTTCCCCAAAGATGATTTCTTATTACCAAATATTGATATGATTATTAAATTTATATTTGGTTATGAAATGTTTTCATTTATGTATTTAATAAAAAAAATATTAATCCCAAAGACTAATAAAAAATATCATTTACCACACCATGGGAAACACCCTTGGATTCTTGTGATTATTGAATCTAAAGAATACAAGAGGCACTTATCTTAGAGCCAGTTGGATTATAAAACATAAGAGTCACTTATCATAGATCCATGAAACATAAATTTCATTATAACATACATAAAATAATAGAATTTTTGAATTTACTTTACAAAGATAAACATAGAGAGGATCATGCTACAAATTATGACAAATATTTGAACAATTTTGAAAGGATAATATGCATTTAAACCCCCAAAATGTGTATTTGGGGTGAAAATATAAAAATTAACAGGTCCTATCATATCTCAATGAATAAATGAAGTGGATATTAAAAAGGTGAAATATATTTTATACATGCCTTTAATGAAATGGTTGAAATAGTTATGATATTTATAGGGAAATATTCAAGAAAAAATAAGTTTTTTTGGATAAATTAGTTGTTAATTTACAAAATTTTACATTATTACTAAAGAAAGATACAAAGTTTGAAATTGAAGATAAATGTCAACTAAGTTTGATGTAATCAAATAGTATGTAATTAATCCACCTATCCTCATGCATCCTATACTAGACATGTCTTTGTTATTATAACTTATGCCACCAATCATGATCTATGATATTTATTAGCATAATATGATGATGATAATAGAGAACGTTCAATCTATTACATCATTAGTACACTAGTAGACTATGAAAAAACTATAATGAAATGAAGAAGCTATGTTTACCTCTTGTGTTCACATGGAAACTTATACATTATATGGTCAATAATGAAACACATGTTATTTAAATAGTGGATCTATTAAAATTTCTCATATGAAACCACATTTTTTAGGAAGTATATCTAAATGGGTAATGTTCATTAGGGAATTTTATTTAAAATCCATATGTCAAAAGTCTATAAAAGGGAAAGTAATTTTTTGATCAATTAATTGTAAAGCCATTACTTGAAATATTATTTATTAATGATACTTGTAGAGATTATATCTAACATATCACATTCATGATGATACTTGGACTATATAATTTGATGTATATGAATGTGTATAATGCACTAGTGCAGGAGTAGTTATAATTACTCCTCAAAGATAGCCTATTCCATTTACATATCAACCACTATTTTCATATACAAATAATATAACATAATATGAGAATTGATTCTAAGAATATATGTTCTATTCAAGTTAAAAATAAAATATATTTGGGTATATGGACTCACAAATTATTTTTAATTAGGTTTCAAATATCAATAAGATAAAATAATAAAAGCTGGTCCATTATAGAGATATAGTACAATGTTTGTAGACATATTTTATGAAATTTTTTATTGAGAATATACATTTAAAAGATAACATCACACTAATTTCATGGATGTAATAGATTCATTGGGCCCCATTTATATTAATGATGATCAAGAAATTTTTATTATTTGATAGTTATAATAACATCAATTATTAAAACATGTATAGTGACTTTATTAGTTATTTTAACCACACATATTGCATGAAATTCAAAATGGTATGTGGATATCTATAATTTATTACATAAATATAAAATCCTAAATAAATTTTACAATAATGATAAATATAAATTTTGGCAAGATATAATTTGGTGTGTTACCATTGGTGGGGATTTGTTAAAGTGATAATTTGGTAGGCAATTACTTCAATGTCTTTTTCAAGAAAAGGATAAACTATTTGTACAAGAGGTTCATAATAGTGAATGTAGCAGAAACTTTAGTAGAATAAAATGTTTTATAAGTTTATAAAGATGGAATACTATTGGCCTGTTAAAAAACAATAATGTCATGAACATGAAAAACTATGCAAAAAGTGCCAGTGACCAATAATTTGAATCATACACCTTCATAATAATTAGTATCGCCATGACCATTTCCTCTATAGAGATTTGATTTGATAAAAAATATAAATCAAGATTAAATATGTGGTCATAAATTTATTATTATAGATACATAATAATTTATAAAATGTGTATAATCACTACCGTTGTAATCTAATATAGAATAAGATATATGTAGGTTATTGATGATAAACATTGTTTCACAATTTTGGCTCCCCTTAACTATTATAACATATAATGGATCATATATATATATATATATATATATATATATATATATATATATATATATATATATATATATATATATGATTTATTTTGATGAATAAAAATTCATCACACATTTTCCATTCCTTATTATCCATAAGGAATATACAAGCATAAGCAACAAATAAGACAATAACCACAATATTAGGCAAAATAGTTGTAAAGCATGGTAAAAATTGGCATAATTATATAGTTTATGCCTTATGGGTGATCACATAAATATTAATATACTAACATGATCTAATCCATATTATTTTGTTTATGGAACAAAATTAGTTTTCCATTTAGATTTATAAATACCATCCTTCCATGTTTCTCTCAGATGGATTACTATGGATAATAATTATTGAGAAAAAATATTACATGAGTTAGAGATGTTGGATGACAAACACATACATGTTATAGATCACCTTAGAGTATATCAAAAGTGAATTAAGAATAAATATAACATGAAAAATTGAAAACAATAATTTGAAGTTGGGGACTTGGTTTTAAAACATAATCAAAAGAATAAAAAAGAATATAAGGAAACCAAAAGAAAGTATAAACCATATTGATTAGGATAGTTCATGTTAATATATAAGTTTGGTATATGGGTTTATCACTTGGATTCACTTGATGGTAAACATTGAATATTCCTATGAACATAATTAAATTACTTCATTTTAATGCATGAGAATCTCAAATTCTAAAAAATCAATAAAATAAAATAAAAATAAAAATTTAAAAAAAAACCATGACCTATGCATGACATATCTTGCTTCTTTACATGATTTTTTATTTTTATAATATATAAGACATTATATATCTAGTTTTAAATGAACATATGTTTCATGGTATCTATGACATGGACGTTAAAATGTTGTACATTCCTAGACCATTAAACTACCTTCATAAAGTGGGGCATGTTTCTTTAGGGGAATCTTGATATACATAGGTTTTATATTTGAATTACCATTTCCATTTGATCATATTGATCTAATCTAAATTAATTATACATTGGTTTATATGACTCATAAAATTTATAGTGTTATTACATTAGATACTATAGTTTGTTATATGCAATGTTAACATACATGATCATGTAAATTATCCTTTATTTTTATATGTAAGATTATTGATGTTTTTTCTTGTTATATGATGAGATGATTTCTTGCTTATTTAATTGTGTGACTCTTTATTTTTTGAGTATTTCATGTATAAAATTAAATTTTACATTGTGTTTTTGTGACATTAAATTATCCATTGTGATTATGTGATATTAAATTATCCATTGTTCTTTTGTGACATTAAATTATCCATTATGTGTGGAGTGTTTCCTTGTGTGACATCTAGTACTATTTTGAGTGTTTAATTTTTTGTGTCATGGCCATGACATTGCATGCAATTTTATTTTATATGTGTGGATAAATATAGGATTTTCTATTGATATTATTGTGTCAAGATCCATTTCACACACTCTTCTTCTTATTTGTGGTGCCATGATACATATCATACAATTTTTCATGTAGTTATTACTTAGTTTATGGATTCTCAATTTTATGTTTCCTATTTACTACATTTCTCATTGATATATCTATCTTGACATGGAAATTATATGCTTAGGATACATGTTTCATATATACTTAGATGTTTTATTGTTACTATGATGACATATTCTTCAAATTTTAGTACTTTTTTTATAATGTTTATATATTTTATATATAACATATTGAATTTAAGTTTTTCTTTTGAGATGAGTAATTCAAAGGCTCCATTATTCACTTCAAAAAGGGTTATATATAGTGGCTTGTATTATATATTAATAATTTATAGTTATGAAAACTTTAAATTTTAGGAATATACCACTTAAAAATCATAAAAAGTTGCATATATTTTTTATAGGTTTACATAGATTATTAAAAGTTTACACATATTATTACAAGTTTTGCTCAGATTATGATAGGTTTGACATAGATTGGGGGCATATGCATGACATGTGTAAAATATTTTATGATAAAATTACATAGATAACATGACTTAGTCTACATAGATTATTAAAATGGGGGAATATGCATGTCATGTGTTCATAATTTTTTAAATATAAAGATATAATGCATAGGATGTATGACTCAAATTTATCAATTACTAGATGGAATGTATAATCATCAATTTTTTCTCAATACTACTCAAAATTATTTCAAAAAATAATTATTATTAGGCATTACTCATATTGAATCATATAATCCATATACAATAGATGATTCAGAGACTTTATGTAGACTCTTAGGTATTAATCAGGTGTTTTTTAGATTTATTAGAATCCATAGTGAACTCCATTTACTCATATTTATTGGATTTGTGGGGGAATGAATTTATGCATAGCATAACTTATAATAATTTATTTATTTCCAAAAAGTGTTATGGCATATTTATCTCAACTCATGGTCTTATACATGAATATCCACTGGGGCACAATTACCCCATTCTCCATTGTCTCTAGAAGATAAATTTAGTTTTCATGTACATGTGTATTCATTCATTTATATTTCATTTCAAATATGTTTAAAATTATTAATTTTTTATTTTAAACCATAAGTAAAATATAATTTATACATGTTTCATTTTAATTTCTCATGGATCAAGATGAAACACATAGTACATACTTGAGTACACTAATAATGGTTATCCTTGGGATCCACATTTTATATTTTTAATATATAAATTCTATTAATATAATAATAATGGGGAGATGTATACACTAATAATTAGTATTAGACATTTGAAAATGTGTAATTTGACCAAAAATTGACCTACTTGACTTATGCTTTCTTATATGACTCTTATTCACCACTCCTCATAATGATTTACTCTTACATGGGCCTGAACCTTCTAAGTTACCATTAATATTACACATGATCTTCCTAGTCTCTAATTAAATTGATAAACATAATTTTCATACTATATCCATGATACTAGATCATTAATCCTATCTCCTTAACAATTCTACACTCCTTAGATAGTGTCACGAAGATAGAATTGTCCATAAGGGATAGAACCATCACAATTCCATTTAAAAGCTTGTTTATAAAATCCAAATTATTCAAAATGGTCATCCCATATATTTCACATGTTTATAATGAATATAAATAAATATTTAGCTATATAATCATATCAAATCTAATGGTCATTTACATATATAACACTTATCTAATAAGGCATGAGAAGTCACTCTACACATTGAGAGGAAGTATCCTAAATTTCACAAATATCACATCCCTTAAAGGATTAAAACCTAAGATAATTATATATTCCACTCCAAGATCAAATCATAGGTTATAAAGTGTTGAAATCCATACATAGGATCACATTGCATGCTACTATTACATAATATTACACACACTTAGGTGGGATAAATACATGTGGTGACTTACCTATTTAGATTTTAAGATATGTACAAAATGATAAATCATAGTGGTGTTTGAGTCCAACTCAACCCATCCCATTTACTCTTTTACCTCTTCCACACTTGTCTCATTATATAGTGTAAAGAGATAGGGCTTAAAAAAAAGAGAAGGAAAAAGGATTTTTTCACATCCAATTGAAGGAATTTGGATATACGAGAACCCTTCCAAAAAAATAGGAACATATTCCAACATTGTTGAAGAATTATCACTATCAATGAAGATGGTTTTACACCATTTAGGCATCCAAAAAAGTGCATGCTTACCCTAACGTGTTTAAATATTTTTTTTCTCAGTTTAAACATTCTCAAGCCCATTTTAGTAAATTTTAGATGATTGTATCATGAATAAAAACCTACATACATCATAACCAATCTAATTAAATAATTTATCTCATGTTTTCCATAAATAATGAGTTACTATATTTGGCTAGTTACACTCAAATTTGTTTAATAATTGTAAATATTAATAAATATGATTTATCATTTACTTTTATGCTATTAGGGTCATAATATTCCTAAAATATATAAAATTATGTCCAAGACTAGGATTAGTGGGATATATATTTTTAATATATACCAACTTTTAATATAGAGCCTTTACTAGTTATGGGACATAATAGGAGGCCCAGTCTCCAAATGCTAAGAAATCATAGACCTAAATTAAACCTTTAGAGTCCAAGGAACCCAAAATGAATTAAAGATCAACCCCAAAGCTTAGCTACTCAAAACCACTATAAATGAAAAAAATGAATAGTTCAAATTAAAATAGAATAGATCAATTAACAAACCCCCTATAATACTATATCAAAATCTATCTAAACAAAAGATCATCCTCTATCTGCAAGTGTTCACCTACCCCTATTGGAAATAAATCAATCCATTTTCCACTGAGTGCTTCCATAAATTGAATTCATTGCATCAATTTCAACCTTTATACTTCTATTTTCCTTCTTCTTTTCCCTTTCTTTCTGGAATTTGGATTATTCAACCAACAAGGACATTGCACAATAGACAAAATCAATCTGAAGGCCAAATCATCTTCTTACTCATCAAAATTTTTGCCAATCTCTTCACTCTATTGAGACCCTTCATAAAAAGAGGATTTTAAGTTGGTGTTCATGATCCAAGGCACTTTTCACTACTTTTTTATCCATTACAGATGGCTAACCTACACTCATACCTTTCACACCTTGAGCCTCTTCAACATTATTCACCTTGTAAGCACTTTTATGAAATCCATGAGAAACAACCAAAGATGGGAAGACCTCAAAATAAAGGGGTTTTGAAGTAAAATTAAAATTATTAAGTATATCACAATTGGGGTAGCTAATATTTATAACCCACTTATTCAAAATGGCTACATAAGTACCTTCAAAATGCTTCTCTAGACTTGACACAATTTTGTGATTAGACTGATTGCAGTTAAAACATCTAAAGCATAAAAATTTAAAGTTAATAAATTAATTACACACTCCATTGGAGGTAAAAATATGGATGGAATGATGCAATGGTTTGGATAAATATAACAAAACACACAACCTGATAAAACTCTATTAGACCTCTAAGGCTTAATTAATTTTAAAAAAAATGTATATCTTCTCAACTAATTGATTAAAAATCCTAGGGTCATGAAGAGATAGTGGAAAATTATAAAACCTTACCCTATTTGGAGCCTATGAAATGAGAATGAAAGATGGATAAAAAATGGAACCATGGGCATGAAATCACCCCTATTTCCCAAAAAACCAAGGCCCATTCTCCCAAATAAAGTCCCTATTTCTAATTGAATGAAATGATATTAATAAAAAAACCATTAGATAACATTATTAAGGATGGAAAATTTATAGAAGACCAAGTGATTTTGGACCACTTAAAAAGCTAATCCCCTATGGTCATTTACCCATACATATGTCAATCAAAGACTTACAACCTCTCTCTAAACTGATGGCAGAAATCTCCTCATTTGAAATATCTAGAATAAGAGGATTATTAGAGAAAATCAATGGAACATATTTGAAATAGGTTATTTTCACATTATCTTTATCTTGTGAAATTAATTATATTTTATACTTAGACCTATCTACCAACCCCACTTCCTCCATAGATGGATTTTTTTTAGGAATCAAAATTCTCAAAATCAAGTGGGGATAAGAGCTAGAATTAAAATTAAGAATAGAATATTTACAAAAAACCCCATAGGAATGAAAAAGAATTGAAATATTCATACAATTAAAATATATCATCGACCCTTTGGAAACCCTAAGTTCACTCTTATCAACATAAAAAAACCTTTATTTTTTGGATAAAGTCAAATCTAAAACAAATCTTAACCACCTCCAAACATCCCACCCCTAATTTTTTCTCCTCAAACTGGGTGCACTAGCCTATTAACCATGCAATGAAGCTTGTTTGGACTTTATTTTCTCTTAATAATATCTCTATCTCTCCTGCCATCTATGCTATATAAACTAAGATAAAAGCCTTATTTAAAATAGGTATAATATCATCTATAATCCTACCCATAGGGAATTGAATGTACCTACTTCTTCACTATCATCAACTAGTCCTCCATCATCACCTATGCCTGATCTACCAATGTCTTATTTTTAACCATCATGATTAGGTTTCCAACCTTTTACTTAGTGGGATGTTTGGTTGAGGTGTATGATAAAGTAATATCAACATTCAAATATATATATATATATATATATATATATATATATATATATATATATATATATATATATATATATATATATATATATATATATATATATATATATATATATATATATATTTTTAATTATCATTAATAAGTAATTAATAGTGGTTCAATAGCCACACTATGATTTCACTCACAGAAGGGTTTTGACCCCCTCACATTATCATGTTGCATTGCCTAGTGGTATGTGTGTATATTTAATAATAGTGCATCAAATTATAATAGATACTAAATCCATTTCAAAAATAATTGGTTTTGATCTAAATTTTATGGATAAAAATTGAGATTCCACCTATTAAAAATTAGTATTGACTACTAAAATAATTAAAATATAAATCTATCCAATGTAAAAATTATATATATATATATATATATATATATATATATATATATATATATATATATATATATATATATATATATGTATGTATATGTAACTAACCTTTTCATCCTCTAAGTGAGTTTTAAATATCCTAATGTTCCCATTACTTTTCCTTGGGTCCAAAATTAAAATAATTGTTCCTCTCTTGTATAACTTGTTCTTGGTTTTTAAAAATTTACCTCATATTTCCTCCTCTTTCCACTAAATACCATATTTTATTACAATTGTAAGTGGAAAAATTTATATTTTTGGAGGTGTTTAAAAATAAATATTGCATAGATATTTATAAACAATGCAATCTAAATATTTAGAATCCACTTGAGTGCACCTAAAAAGTGTATTTGATATTTTTGAACACTAAACACTACGTGATAAACCTTAAAACCTAAAATTTAAAACATTCAACCTTAAACCTTATATGGGATTTTATCAAGTTAGATTTTTGTTAATGTTTAAAATATTTTAAAGGTAATTATATTTATAGTTTAAAGTATTGGAGCAACTCTAATTTATGGCCCTACAATTTTACAATGTATGGTTGTTTAATAAATAAGACTTGAATTAAAATTTATTTGAGGTGAATCAAAAAGGTTTTTTTAATTAAGTTTTTTGAGAAGCAGTACTATGGGTAATTGAAGACATGATATAAAATATAAAAGTAAAATCATGGTCATATAAGGAATGAATGTAATCTACCAATTTGGAATAAGGTAAAAAATTATTATCTCTATGAATACTAGTATTCAAGTAAGATATAAAATTAATTTCATACTAAATTCTTAGTAATTTCCATTACTATGGTTATTTCTACAAATGAATACAAGAATAAAAATATGAATTCATTTATCAAATATGAGGTAAGATTTTAAGTTGTAATAAAGTAGATTGAAATTGATAGATCACATCCTTCAAAGATATCTACACAAAGTTTAGATAATGATCAATTGATTATGTATTAAATGCCTAATATTTTCCATCAATATGGGTGTCTAAAAGTGAGTGAAAGAATATCAATATATATGCATTTAGGATATGTGAATATAATTTAAATTTAGAAATAATGAGATTAACATTGATAAATTGCTTCCTTTGTATATATCTTTATAGAAGTTAAAAATTGATAATTGATTATGTATCAGGTGTCTAGTAATTTACATCACTATAGGTGTGCCTCCAAGTGATAACCAAATATAAATATGATTAAATTTAAGATATGAAAATTTAATTTTAAATTTTCACTCAATGAGAATGAGAGTGATGTAATATGTCATCCATAAATCACTATGAAAAATGTAAATATGAAAATATTCAATGTTCTCATGTTTATTACCTCATTGGAATGTATGTTTTTTTTGTTTTGTGTTAGTAATTATCATATAATTTCATTCCTATATACACATGTTTCATATATTTTTGAGTATGACATAGGCATATCCATACACATGATATATACACTTACAAATGTTGGACCTCTACTCTCCCTATGTTATATAGTACATTGGACACATCATACTCATTTGATCAAAATTAATACATGATACATATACTTTATGATAATTTACACATTATCATGTTTGATATTATATATTAATTCTTACACATGTCCATATCCATGCTTATATTTTTCACAGTGTGCTTGATATGCTATGTTACTTTTTTTGAACACACATATATAGGGACTATATGATATTTTATGTTGGTTTCATGTGGCTTATCTATTATTCACTTACTTGAGTGTATTTACATTAATTTATATTGTCTTTATTATGGAAAATTTTAATACGTTCCATGCTTGTTGGCCTCTATGCCATTGTATGTTGATTGGATATTTGAATATGTCATTTTATGTGGATTAGACATTTGAATATGTCATTCCTTTAGATTGTGAGAAATTTTAACATGCACCTTATATGAGGTCTCCTTGGACAATTATATTTAATTAAATTGAGTTATCTTGTGTGATTTCTTAATTATTTTTTGAGCTTGTGTTGTTACTCTCTAGACATTACTATGATCTATATCATGTATCCTAGGACTTGATACGATCACATACTATGAGATTCATTGATATACCTACTTAGAAATGAAATACCTATATGATACATGATTCATACACATATTATATAGTTCTCTTATCTTTTTAAGCTAATGTACCTACCAATTTTTATCTCTCTCAGCTCAAAAGGCAGGGGCATATTAGTGAGGGCATGTCATAAATCATGGCCTCCACATTTTTTATTATTTATATATTTTAGTGGGGGTATGTCATAATAAAATTACCTGAACTTACTTATTATCTCTATATTTCATTTGGGGCATTTCATAAAGACACAACTTCCATACTTATATAATATCCATTTTAGTTTCATGATGTATATATACACTTGGGTCAAAATCCTATACATTGCATGGATTATACATAGATTTGAAACATTATTTTTAAGATTTATGACACATATAATCTAAATTAGACATATTATAGGTGCATATGATATAATATTTCACCAAAAAAATCAAAATTTACCAATTATATTACTCACCGAATGCATTGATTACACCAATATATACCGTTATTGAGCTTTTTTTATTGTAGTAGTTGCTTCACTTTATAGGTTGAAGTGATTAAATATTTAAACCTCACAATATTTATAGTTTGAAATGATTAAATAATCCAATTTCACCATATTTATAGGATGATTTGATTAAGTCACTCACCCTCCCTGGATTATATATTCACATTTGAGTTATGTAATTGAGATATAATAATCTCAATGGCCATATCACAACTCATCCTTCCACCAGATTAGGGGAATAATACATTAAATTATCCCTAATCAAATTATTAAAGGTTAATGTTTGAACTTCTTCCAACTCAAATGATACATAAATAATCATCTTTACTAATTAAAATCATTAAGAAGAAACATGGTTGCATCAACACACATGTGTACTCCTTCCTTACTCTCTATCTTTTCAAGCTTTCAAATTATAGTTCAAAATTAAAATTATATACATTGATTCATACTATAATATGCTCTCGGTTATAGGTCATACCCCAAAAAATCACTCAAAGTGTGCTCATGAAAATTCAGGATGTTTTTTACATACCCATGTACATATTTATTTCCTTTAAACTAGTAATTTCATCCTTGTGCATTACTGGATTAAAGGAGGTAAAATGTAGATACAAAAACTAAATATTTGTAGCATCTAAATCTTGTAAATTTGAAAAATATTAATCAAGGCTCTAATTTTTATTTTTATACCTCCTTATTTTTGAAAGGCTCACATTATCCATCTCATTTTGTTTAAATGATTATATCTTAGTCTGATCCACATCATTCTAATGACCCAGGTCTCCTACAATGCAAAAAAGATTAAAACCTGATAAATATCCTTCACTATTAGTTTTATATCCATAATTATTTTATATCCTTATAAACATTATCATCCATAGAGAGATACTTCTATTGCCAATAGTATCTATATCTATATCTATTCTCCATTTTACATAAGTCATCCAAATTAAAAATATATTGAAACCTATGGGTCAACCTATTTATCTTATTGAACCTTAATATGAGATATTTTAAAAAGGTGTGGTATAAATATAAATATAATTCTTCTCATTATGGATCTATAAAATAGGAAATAAAAGACTTACAAAATATCAATCAATCAACTACACAACCAAGCTAGTCTACCCTATTTGTATATCAAGTATATGAGGAGTCACATTACAATCCTGAAGCATTCAAAGAGAATCCCATGAGAGATATTTTTAAAATTACAATATAGATCACTACATGGATATTTATTTAATATATTTAATCCTTGTGCACACACATTCCCACATAGAGGGTTCTAAAACCCTCCTCAGAGTATTGGATAAGTAGGTGTGCTCATTGAAATAGGGTTCTTTGAGATAATATTGACACTGTGAACCCACTAAATATTTATTAACAAACTCATTCTAATATTGAAAAAGGGTGAAGATCCAGGGTTTTATCAATTGAAAAAGGTCAAAAACCTATATCCTAGATCTAAATATATTAGTAAAAAGGTGACATAAAACCTAAAATAGTGAAATTAGTCACATTGATATCTAATCATTATTTTTTACTAGACACCTATGACACAACTAGACACTAATGTCAATGGTAACATCTAGATTTGAATGTAGTGTATGTATTTATAGAAGCATAATTTCCATAATCTGATGACTCTTCTACAATACTGATCTTACATAGTTCCAACCTATTACCATTATAGATCTTCATGCACATAGTAAACCCATATAAGTATCATTTATCTTTAAAATTTAAATCAATTAAACATATTTAGAGTTAAATATTTTCTATATTTAACATATCAGTATTAAAATTTAGAATATTTATTTATATTAGTTTTTAGTTAATTAGATTATTATATATTAGTTTATCACCCTTGTGCTTTCACTATTTTGATATTATTAACCCTATCCCAACTATCTCAAATTAGGGATAGATAGTTGTATTCTTTTCCATCTTCTCCATTTTTAGGTCTATAGATTGTAAAAACACATTAAGGGAATCAAGAGTTCCCACAATCACTTATTCAACCTCTTCATCATTCCTCATAGACATGTTGTCCAACTATTCTCCATTTCTTGCATGATTCTCATGGTTTCCATTCACATGATGGGCTCTCAAAGGTCATTCTTAAAAACCTCCATAATTGTGTTATTGTCATTCTTTTTCCTATTTTATTCTTCTTCAAATGGATGGTATTTAACCATACTCTCTTTATGTTTATTAGCTTTTACTACATATATCTCCATTATATCCATGGAAATTGCAACTCCTTATGGTTTCTCTCTTATTTCACATCTATTATTTATTTAAAGGAAACACGTAGCTTCCCTTGTTTTCATTCAACACTTATACCTTATAAAAGATACAAGACAAATGAATTTCCTTCATTCACCAACAAATTTTTTGAATCTTCCTATGTATGGGATGTAACAAACTCCTTCCCATCAACAAAAAATTGGTATCCTTCTTCTAGTTCAAAAATTACCACATCTTAATCCTCCTTCATGAGGACTCTTTCCCATATGGACTAATCACAAAATCATTTGTCCTTATTATTCTTAATATCAGATTGGGATTCTCACATAAAAACACCACTCTCTTATTTTCTTTCAAGATAAAATTCTTCTCCTTAATCATATCTTTATCCTTGTTACTACTTGGTCTATATTTTAGTTTTCAAAAAGGAAACTTCCCACTCATATTTCATTTGTTTGAAATCTTCTTATTCTTATCTTCTCTTCCAATCATAAAAATAATGAATCTTCTTAAACAATTTAGTTTCATTCTTTGGCACACAACATGGACCATCATCTTGGAAAACATATGTTCCCAACTCTTTACCTTCTTATTTCATTTTCATTATCTCATCTCTTGGATAACTCTCCAATACCTAGTTGCAACTCCACATAGTCTCTTACTTTCGACCTTCACCCTCAAGGTCTTCAATTTATCATATTAAAACAATATCTCTAACTTAACTATAAAATTCATGAGATCATTTGGGATCTCTTTACCATAAAATAAAACAACATTGTTAGATAGATTACCTCCATTTATATTGACCTATGTTGGTATATTTTATATTTTAGTTGGTCCTCTATCCAATATTTCAAAATTTGATTGTAGGGATAATAACAACATCAAAATTTATTAATATTCACTTACAACTAGAAACTCTTAACTTTGTGCATACTCCATCATGTCCAATCTTGTTTGGAATCCCTTCAACATCATATCCGATCTTCTATCTTTGGTTCTCTTCTTCCTTTGTGTGCCATATCCTCTTTAATAAGCAATTTTATTTTTAAAAACATGCAATAGACTCAAAAAATATCCTCTTTCACTTCCTCTCAACTTTCAATGCTTCTCTCACACCTACAACAAACTTATACAATCACTTATGCAAGCTTATCTTTCAAAACTTGAAACTAACACAAGTCGAATATATTACACATCCTATAATTGACTCATACAAGATCCTCACACACTAAAATTATAAGTAAAACACGTGGTTTTGATATTAAATGATGTAAACATAAGAGATTGGGTCCACCTAAGGACTGCCTTTACCTCTATGATGCATCTTTAAAAACTCACTCATGGTCACACATGAGTACACTAATGGAATTGACATAATTAAATAAAATAATTTCATTTAATTCATCTTAAAAACATTAAAATTTAATGCACAATCACTCATCTCATAATTACACACACACACACACACACACACACACACACACACACACACACACACACACACACACACACACACACACACACACACACACACACACACACACACACACACACACACACACACACACACACACACACACACACACGCACACACACGCACACACACACACACACACACACACACACAAATGTCCTTCTATAGTCTTATTGAAACATAAACATGAAGAATACATTCCATACAAAGTCTCTCATGGACTGGTTCACCTTTAACTCTCTCTTCCTTTCTTAGAGTTGTCTTTTTCTCTCTTGTAACTATATTGAGTGATGTAACTCACTCCTCTACACAATTTAAGATATTTCTTAACATTTATTTACCTTCTCCCATGTCTATTCACTTTGCTTATCCCCTTAAAAATGCTTCAAATTCATCTATTTATTGTTATGGGCCATTAGTTTTTAAAAATTCATTCCTAATGAAACCACCCCTATTTGTAGGGAAAAACTACCACTGGTGGTTATGAAACTATCACTTATGATTTCAAAACCACCATTATATTGATGGTAATTTAAAGATCCAAACTCAGTGCATAGACAAATGGAGTTTGATCATAGATAAATAATTTTTGATATAAATAATATATTCCACTCTCCTTCATTCATTCAGGACATATTACAAACATATAGAGGAATAATGTTTCCTATAATAAGGGATTATTAAATCCATACAAACCCTCAACCATATAACTTCTAAAATATGATGTGACATTATATTGTTAGCCCTAAAAATATAAAATTTACTAACTAATACAACCTAAACATATTAACCATATAGTTACTAACTACTAAAAAACTAATTACCATGTTACCATATGATAACTTACACATAATAAATACTAATTTACCACCCTGTAAAATCCCCATGTAAACATTATCCATAACATTCACCCCCTAATGTTGACATGGTATAACATAACTTCTACTACAATGTGTTGCACAAGCTTGCCTCATAATCTAGATCAAATAAATGCATGTAAAATTTTAACTAGCTAACTATCTTGCTACACATGACCACAACTATGCAAAGGAATGTATCCTGTATTCGCTCCATAAAAATAATGCACTTGGAAATCCACTTGTAGATCATCTTCATAAAGAAGAAGGAAATTAGAGGACCGCTACACTATTAAAATTTTATCTACCTTTTTACATATGTGGTTTTATAGATCGACCACCAACCCTTTCTAAATATATGAGTGTTATAATAAACTTAGAGACACATTCTATAATGTTTTCTATTAGGAGTTAAAAAATCAATATTTTGTTTACATCTTCTGCACACCAAACTAGAATTAAAAGAAAAACACACACTGAATGTCACATTTGATCTTGTAAGAAATCAAATTCTTACTTGTAGTCAATGTGTATGATTATGCCACTCAATATTAAACAAAAAATAATACTACCACTACCACTAGGAGTGTTCCTTGACTTTAGTCAATTTGTTTTTGAATGGAAAATGGAAAAGTGCTCTATGTTCCCCTCCCACAATGTGAACATTTCCAAAAAAAACACACCATGCAATTGAAAATCAATGCACACCACACACATCACCAAAACATGATGTGGCCCCATCATTGGTAACTGACAAGATGTCTCTAAAATAACTCCAACCTTTGTGTAGTCTCCAGCCTCTAGTATTAATTGCTGCTTATTTAGTCGATGAAGATTTGAAGCTTAGATGCATGTCACTTTGAAGGGAATATAGTCCCCCCCACAAGATGTACACTTTTACCATTTGACTTGAGATATCAAGGTCACCTAAAAATGCATCCATAATATTTTTTAAAAAAATCTTTAACAATGGATCTAAACAGACTTTGACCTTAAAAAATAACTCTTTTTTTTAACATTTTGACAATTTTAACAAAATGACTTAACTTAAACTGACACTTTTTGACTTAATTGAAAAAATGACTTATACTTTTTATAAAAAAATTGGACCCTATTCTAATGACAAGCAAGTGACTTGTATATAAAATAACAAAAAATACTTATTGACTCAATAACATTTTTGATATACAAACTTAAAATGCTATGTATTTAACAATACACCTAAAAGATTTTAAGGCACTAACAAAAAACTAATGAATTATAATAAAACTACAAGATGATTTTATTAAATGACCCTATTGACTAGATGTAGATGTCAAAATAAATATGTACTTTGAGTTGTCTTTAATGCCACATATATTGATCAATTTCCATAAGACATGATACACATTGTCTTGGCAAGAGAAATGTACATTGCACAATGCATAATACATGCTATACTAGCATGAAATGACATATAAATATGTACAAAGAAGTAGAAAAAATATATCCAATCGATAAATCTTTGAGCTAGAAATATAAGTATGTGGATCATATAAGAATAGTGTTGGATTTTGTGTGTCATCAGGATGAGATTGAGTCCTGAGATTCAACACTAGATCTTTTTTTGCCTATTTATTTGCATGTCTACCTAAAATACGATACATAAGTAGAAAAATAATTTTCACAAAATCTGATATAGAGCATCAAATTATATATCAAATAAACTAGTCAATGTAGAGAATACAAGTTCAATTAGATGCCACCAATTTTAAAGGTCAATAAATGGAATGAGCACGATAGAAGGTTGATAAACTAGAGATACATTTTACCAAGTATTGTATATTTGAATGCACAAATAAGCAAATATTTGTTTCGACATGATAGATATCCTAACACTTGATAGGGTTTTGCATAGAAATATTTAAGTGCATAGCTTGATCACTGACCGACAAGATAAGATCCACCCACAAGCCACACACAAACCTTAAACTTGTGAATTTCAAATAATGCATAGAGTTATCAATGCTAATAACCCAATAGACATGAATTTATTCAAACCATCACCATTTCACTTAAGAAATATTTAAAAAATTGAATTATTGTATGAATGTTATTAGACTCTCATGTTGGATAGCTTGATCTGATACCAATGATGGTAATTTAAATAACCAAACTCAGTGCATAGACAAATGGAGTTTGATCACATATAAATAATTTTTAATACAAATAATGTATTCCACTCTCCATTAATTTGGGACATATTACAAATATATATAGGAATAATTTTTCATATAATAAGGTATTGATAAATCCATACAAACCCTCAACCATATAACTACTAAGCTATGATGCAACATTATATATTTGTTCCTAAAAATATAATATCTACTAAGTAATATAACCTAATCCATATAGTTACTAACTACTAACAAAATAATTACCATGTTACCATATGGTAACTTACAAACATTAAATACTAATTTAACACCCTATAAAGTCTCCATGTAAAAATTATCCATAACACATATATAGACCAACAATTACATCCCTATGAAAAATTGCCAACTTATGGAGGCCATAACTTAATCATATAGACTTCAATTGATATGATTTTATTTTTTAAATCACATTAATATTAAAGAGGAATCAAAATATGCAATAATATTTATGTTTAGTGAATATATTGATGCCATTTAATCATTTACCCCACAACATATCCCTTTTATCCCTTGAACGCATGCATTGACATCCTAAATTATACATATGGTTGAGAGACTCAACCAACTTGCTTGTAACCATGTAGATATATTAAATTGATGCTGCTAATTTTTAGGATTACTGATATTCAAATCCTTGTATCATCTTCACCATGCCAATAATAAAAAATGTGCAAACAAGACAGCACAAACACATGCCACTCTATTTTTTCTTGATGAAATATTGCATGAACCCTTGAATGTTCATGTATGAAGTTATAATTGATGTAATAGATTTTTATATAGATATAATAATTGGTATTTCCATATAGAAACACCCAAAAAATATGGAAATTAAAGATCAATCTCAAGGGGAAATATTGTGAGACCCCTATTTTGACATTGCTTACTTTTAGACATTTTGTGTTGTACACATGGATTATTGAGACATGCTTTATGTATTATTGAGACATAATATGCTATTTGTCCCTTGGTTTTGAGATAGATATTTTATACATTATGTGATACTATTTATTTTATTATGCAATAATAATTATATGCTTAGACTAGAAGATTATTATATTCATTATGATGTCAATGCCATGTGTATATATTTGTTCAAGTTAATTTTTGAGATGTTATACCTTGTATATGCATGTATGCACATTTTATGATTGATATTACTTGTATTTTATGTTTCATTTAGATAATTTAGCTATATGGGCTAGGGGATTTTATGTGTGAATTATTATGTAAGTGTCAAGGGAGGTTTGTGAGGGAACTGGGACTACATTGGGCATAATTACCTCATTATCAAAGTGGTGTCGTGTGTACTTTACCTTATGATTATTAAAACCATTCCTTCTGTTGTATGTGGACCTAGTTAGATACTATTCAACCCTCTTAACACTATTCAACCCCATGGATACTATTCATAACTCTTCTTATAAACCTTAGGAGTATCATTTAATTCAAAAAGTGTTATTTTAAGATACATAAGTGTAATTATTTACTCAAAACTTGGGTACATTCAACCAAAATTAAAAGTGGATTTTGAGTGTTCTATAAGTGATTAGAGGTGTATTTAAGGCCTCTTTTTACTATATGATGTATGTAGACCTTCTTTTGAGTTTAAATGATTTCAAAGGACCAACCCATGTGACATTGATGGCTTGGGATAGTGGACTCATTAATTAGGGATGGACTTACTTTTTTTCCCACATGGGCTTGTAGGAGAAGTTATTGATAGGGGAGACTTATCGACCTTCAACCAAAGGATGGGAAAGGACACATGTTACCTTAAATTTAGAACCTATAGGAGAGTTCTTAGACTATTTTAGGAAGGGAAACATTCCTTGAGGGAACCATTTTCCATTTTGAAAATTGGAAATTGGAAGAAAGATATAAATAAAGAGGAAACCAAGCAGAAGAGGAAGGAACCTTAGTGAGAAGAACTTAACCTTACACTTATGAATGAGTGTTTATGTATATTCCAAATGATAACTAAGGTAAAATTCCATGTACCCTTGTGTTTTAATTTTATGTTGTTTAATTTGAAATGAGAATATTCTCATTTGTGTTTTTGTATATTTTTAAGAGGTGCAAGGCCACTTGGTCTACCCTTTTTTACCATTATTTTCCACAGTTATGCCTATGGTCACCATGTTCATTTCATTGCCCACTTGGGATTTAGATATGCAAAATCCCTCTTATTTTACTTTATTATTTTTAAAATCCATTTATTATTTAATTTTGATATCATTAGGTTCCCTGATTGGGCTTGAATTTACTTTCCTTGTTTTACTCTTTTACATAGTGGTAGTGGCTAGCAGTTCCAGGTTCATATGCCTTCCTACATGATTTTTATGTACATAGTGGTAGTGGCTAGTGTAACCATAATTACTATGCCCTCATATGTGGTAATTTTTTCAATGTTAATTGTGTTAATGCTCTCCTATGGACAAGAGATGGTAGAAAAAGAAGGAGGCATCCCCATATCCTTCTTTTCCTTTGTCAAGCCTTCTATGTTAGAAATAAATTAATGACTATGTTGTTATCATTATGGTATTTTAAATGGGGATTTGTTTTCTTTTCATGCATGTGATTTATTGAATCCTCTTATACATAAATAAACTTGTAAGCCTCCTAAATGTGTTACCTAGTGAGTGATCCTTATCATGTTTTATTTATCATACAAACCTTGTATTTTCAACTTATTCCACCTTACACCAATGATGTGAAGATGTTCAAAGTTGGAAGTCTTAGGATTAGGGGTACTAGGGTAGTGACATAATTAGGTAAAATGGATGGGAGGTAATCCCCTCATTTGGTCAACCTTGTGGGTGACTTGTAGAGTTCACTTGAAAATTCATTATTGCTTAGATTTTGTAATGATTTTTTTATAGATTTTAGTATTGGTTGTAAAATACTTGAAAATGTAATATTCAATTTAAAATCAACAAGAAAAGATAATATACAAGTATTATGTGATTTAAATGTTCTATTTTCACTTATAATCCTTGTTAAAGAAGAGAGAGAGAATAAATGTATTAAATGGGAAATATATTAAAATGGAATATTGAAGTTGTAAAAACCTATTGGAAATGATATGTTCTTATATTTTACTCTATATAAAATAAATTAAAAATAAATAAATTGACATGTCATTAAATTCATTTAAGGACCATTGCATGCAAATATTTTTCACATAATTTGAAACTTATCAAAAATTACCTAAACCAAGTTTGTTAGGTAGTAGTCTTCTCCATGGTCCCATATCAACTTATGGAATATTTTTATGTGCCACTATACAAAAGATATGGATTTTTAAGCCAAAACCATTGAAAATAACTAATTTTCCTTCGTAAAAATCTCAAACTTTGCTTACTTATTTTACACACTTTTTAAGGTAGAAAACATCTCCAAATAATTTTAGTGCATAGTTTTGGATTTTATGAGTTTGATGATTTTTGTTGTATAATTGTTTACCCTATAGGGCCCTTGTTATGAATTTTTAAATGTGATTTCTCTCTAGGGTTTTTTTTTTTTTTGATAGTCCCTTTGTAAGGGTAGTGTACTTTTTTATGGGGCACCTTGCTTAATGATTTGGTGTTCACCCACGAAATTGAATGACATGTGTTTTAATCCCTAAGGGACCAATGTTATTGGTTAGGTGGATAAATTACAACTTATAAATGTAAGCATTCACATGGAATGTGGTTATATTTAACCCCACATCTATTTTATTTAATGGATGGGGTAAACAAGATGTGTTGACCACCAAACTTATTGACCATAACATTCATTTTCTACATGGATAACACAAAAAAACACCAAGCCTTATCATTATAAATTATAATTATTATTTTATTCAATAAAAATTTAATTAAAAATTAAACCATTAATTTTATAAATTTTTAACCTATATATTTTCAACTTAATAAACCAAAAAAATTAAAATATGTATGCGTTTTCATTTAGCTGATTCAGACAATTTTGAGGCCTAGAGGTGGGGTGACCCAAAAAATGACCCCCCTAAAATTTTTGTCCTTATATAAGAAATATTTTTTAAGGTTTGGAATGATGTAATTTTCTTGAAATGACCTCTTTCTAAAAAAAAGGTGATTTTAGTCCTTTTTCAATTAAATATACCAGTTTTGTTCAAATGATTGAAGAGACCTATATGCCCAAAGGTATGGGAACCCAAAAGGGACCCCATCAATTATTTTTAGTATTATGTATGGAATAGGTTTGAAGACCTATAACTATATGGATCTTGATATATATGATGATTTTCTCATAGGTAGGTCTTTTTACAATGGTTTGATGATTATGGGCTCTTAGAATCCCTATAATGGTTTGACCCCTAAATGGAACCACATTATTTTTATTCATTATATCATATGAAATAATTTTCAAAACATAAAACTATTTTTTAAAAATAAATTTACCATAAACCTAACTTGATAGCCATTAGTGTCTATCATGGAGCTTGAATCTCTGTGAGACCTTTTTGGAAACTATGGGATATTGAGACCTATTGGAATATTTTTGAGAATATAGGTACCTATATAACAAATTAAATTATGTATGTATTGAAATATAATTTAAAAATGAATTAAAGTAAAAAAACACAAAGATATTTTAAACTCCTTTAATGGCAATCATCCAAGGTTAAAGGAGAGGAAGGATGACTATGGATAAGTAATCCTCCAAAACCTCCTCCCTCATTTAAAAAATATAATTTTTTGACTTAATGAATGATTTTAAGCCTTTATTAACATCCATAAGTATTTATAAGCCTTCCTTGCCTTTGACCAAATTTAATGGTAGAGCTTGAATCGATCTGTCAACTAAGATAGAATGCTCTATCTTTAAGGGTCTTATTTGGAATATATTAGGCCCCTTTATAAGTCATATGGGGCCTATATGATATTTAGTATAATATTTTACTTATGTCAAAATAATATTTAACTATGATTTAAGTGTGAACTAAGTCATGTGATAGGTCAAATTCTCCCAGTGATGTTTTTGAGCAATGCAAAGAGTGAGATAGAATCATTCAAGTTAGTGTTTTATCAAACCTAATTCATATTGGTATTACATCATTTTTGGACCTTGAAATTATGGGGCCCTCTATAATGGATTATAGAGTTGTTGGACTTTTGATAGTCTATAGGCTAATTAGATAAAGTGGGGCCAACATTGTCACATAGTGACCATTTGACCACTTGCACATTGGCATCCATGCCATTTGGGCTTGTGAGTTTGTTTAGATGATTTATGTGTCTTATGCCATGTTTCTGGATAGCTAATGGGAAATTAAATTTTTTATGATGTACATTATAAATTCTTAAAAAATTGATATTTTTTGTATGGCTTAATCATGTAAATTTTAGGCATAAAATTTTGGTATTAGAGCACTATTAAACTATCAAGAGCTTTGGGGATTATTATCTGGTACCAATTATTCCAAAATGAATCCATGTGTATACTTATTGGGTGATATGACTCATTAAGGAGGAAGGCATAGTATACATGAAGAGTTTATTAGACTATGGAATCTTCAGTTAACTACCAATTACTTGGAATATTGATGTGGTATTTGTGCCTATGAGACCTATTGGGCATCCTCCCATATTTTTAAATGGATTAGGTTTGATGAATGCTTGGAATAAAAGTTCCAACTAGATCTAGGAAGTCATATGGATATGAGGACTAAGTGACCATTAGATCATGAGTGAGATATTATCTATCAGGCTAATGGGATTTCTTATGACCTTAACCATACACATCTTATCTTGGAGGAATTCATAGATAATTTCTTGGGATAGATTGATATTGACTATTTATACCATGATGTTTGATATTAGCTATACAATAGAGTGTATCGTATGCCTAGGTTTGAGATGAGCCTTTCTAAGTTTAATGACCCTTTTCAAGAAAACATTACCTCGCCACTCTTGTGAACTATGTTAGAAGGTTTATTAATGTTTTCACCTTTAAGGATGAGATTATAATGAATTAGGATGCATTATCATAAACCATCTTTTGTTATTTAGTTTACAACTATTTCCTTGTAAGTATTTCCAAGAATGGTTTGGGAATAGTTCCTCCTTAGGTTTAAGGCTTATCTATGTGGACCAAGTGGGCTATAGAGACCTTAGGAACATACTTGGTCTACAAAGAGGGACTGATATCCTCATAGTGTTTCACATGGGTTTTACACTTGAAACCTATCCATGCATATATGAGTGTTGTTATATTTGTCTTCACCTTTTATGTGATGGAATGGTGATACCATGGAGGGTCTTGCTAGGGAGCCCCATGTGGGTCACTTTATTTTTGCCTACCTTTATGGTGAATGACCTTTGTATCTTTTTGGTAGTGATATATACCTTATTTATAGCCACATGATGGAGTGCATTTTCATTATAATTAGACATAAATGATGGTTGGAGAGAAACATGTAGGCCTTTAAGGCATCTTAGCATAAAGTAGGTGCAACATTAACTTAATCAAGTGATGATTATATTAGAGTGGTATTATTATCTCTTATTTCACATTGAATATATACTCAAGGATTACAAGTCTAGTTTGGATGTTGATATCTAAATATTGTGGTCAAAAACCTCCTTGAGATTATTATCATATTTCTTGGAATATTTGTATAGAGAACACCCTTGTGTTGAATCAACGGTGGTTTAAAGGTAAGCTTATTTATAATAACCCTTGAGATTAATGTAATTTGTTTTTTCCTCATTAATATAAAGGTTAGAGTGTACCTTCCTTATTTTGGAGCATCTTAAGTTTATCTATGTATCCATTATAGTTTGAGTTCCTTTTTTAGTGAGATAATTTCCTCTTTACAAAGTTTTTCTTTCCTAGTTGTGGAACTTGATTGAGTGGGTTGCCTATGAGTTTTGATAATAATGATGAAATATAATTTCATTTTAGATATAGAGATAAAATTAACCTTGAGTGGGTGTACATTGATGAAACATGCTCAAGATAATAATATGCCTTTAATTTTATAGATTGCATGATAGTTTCCTATAACATGTAATTTAGATTGGATTTTGATATCCAAAATTTTGTGGATGTTAACCTTTTGAGTTGAAATTGTCCCTCTTGTGTTAACCATTGCATCAATTTGATAGTGTGTGTTGTACATACATGTACTAAATATTGTGGTATGCGGTACCACATTGGATGCTTATGTTGGTTCTTAGACTTATAATTATTCATCTTCTTAACCATGCCACATGATTATTTAGATTATGAGGTTGGGTCCATACTTGGGTATGGATTGATGAGAGGTCCATGTGTTACACATTAATGATTCTTGGGAAAAATGTTTTCCTTATAAGATGCATTCTGTAGTGGAGTTATTTTCATAATCATCTAAGAGTGTCAATAGTAACTTAACTCATTATATGATGTCTTTTTACCCTTATTCAAAAGGTTTTCATAAATTTTTGTACAAGTTGATATAATTCTATGAGTTTATAAATTAATATTGGACCTAAATGGGTTGAGTTTTAGGGCATCTTAATGGATATGACATATGAATCTTGGAAGTTGGGAAGTTTTTTATGACCCTTTCTAAGATGGGACTTTTGGTAAGAGTATGTGTCTTTGGGGGGAGTTTTTATGTTTATTAAACTTATTAGTCATTATTTATAGTGAGATTAATGAGTGGTTATGTATCATGTTTAGTAGGTGAGTACCTATCATAGTTCATGAGTTTCATGAACGAGGATTGATACAACCTTCTCGATCACCTTAGATAAAACATCCTTAATAATGGTTAGACCTTTTAATTTATAAACAAACTCATTAGGGGACACTTGTAATATGTGAAATGGGTGTTTTGAGAGTGTGATATGTTCCTCACTAAAGAAAGTGTGCACTTATATGATGTATTTTTTAGCCTTGAGGATTCTAATTTTAGGGTAGGGGATGTCAAAAAACCCCTTAGAGTTTAGTACCAGTCTTGAGTGGTGGTCATCCCACTCATAGTGTGTGAGTGTATTATGTAATGTAATAGTTTCATATGGGTTATAATTTTGTTATGAATTGATATTTTTCATGTTCCCTTAATTTAGAAAGAAATTTTATTTTAGTTAGGACTTAGATAACATCAATATGAATTGATACTCTCTCACCATTAAGTGACATAATTATGATTTTATTGATAGGATTTATATCATTCATGTTGTTAAGTATTCTCTCTAATAAAAAACATGTATCATTATTATTGATTTAAACACATTCCTCAACCTTCACATAAGGGTGTCTTCTACTTCATGTTGTCTATAAAAGTTGTATATATAGAGTGGCTTAATGTTCCATGTGGTTTAACCTTTTCTCTTGTTTTAAAAAATGTGTTATGATCTTTGTATACAAGGGAAAGTGAAGCTGATATACAAATCAATCCTAGATCAGATAAGATAAATGAAACTAGCCCTTCCACTTGTTAGTACATTTAGAAAATCAAGGTCATGACCAAAAGGATCTGTTATACCTAAAGAAGGGGTCCCTCACCACATAATATCACTAGAAATGGTTCAATATACTCTATTAAATGAATACCATATGATAACCCTAGTTAAGTATTATGTTTTTTATCAAAGTAAATAAAAAGTAAATTAAATATAACCTAGTGATCACCAAATCATGTGACGTAAAATGAGGGCAATAAAAATGAAAGTAAACATGAAAATAATAACTCTACTCAATTTAATGTAGTTATAATCCTAATACATGGAGAGAGAAACATATTCTTAAGATAACAAATGCAAATATAAATACTTAATAAAGAGGATCAAGATTTAGGAATAATTACCTTTGAAGACAAACCCACCAATACTCATCTCTCCCTTATTCAAGTTGATTTGCAAAATGTTGTTGTGGTTTGTAAGGATAACAAAGATAGGTTAGCTCTAGGCTATATGACTTATCATAGGCATCCAAAATACTTATCCCATAAGAAAAGATTATTATCTCCAAGTGTAGTATGAAACCCTAAGCAATGGATCCTCAATTAAAATGGTGGAAAATCAAATGTGAAAATAAATGATTAACTCTCTCTCTCTCTCTCTCTCTATGAAATGGAAAAAAGGAAGTGTTTATATAGATAGATGTAAAATTAAACTCTTTTGAAGTTCTAGTCCATAGTGTCATCCTAAACAACCCTTTTATTTAATAAATAAAGTAGTTAAGTCTCAAACTAAGTCAATCGAGTCTAACCTAATCTTGTAACATGCTTATATTTTAAGGATAAGGTAAGATTAGGCCTATTATATTTGGTAAATGATAAAAAGAGGTTTTGGATTAGGTAGGGGATATTTGAGGTGGTGAAATTCTTAGAGGAGTGTGTAAAGGAGGTGCGAAAGCTTAAGGACACATATAGGAGAGGTTTGTGTTGGTTTGAAGTGGTGGTATAGAGGATAACATTCTTTCAAAGCACTAATGGTCTTCCCACCCCTTTATCGATGCACCCTTTAAGGCATACACTTAGAGATTAAGACTTGAATGGTTCCTATAAGAGAGAAAACATCAATATTTGATAAAGTTTAAAAATACTATATGCATACATATGCCCCACTTAAATCTCATCACATGTCATATAGTTATAACATGATATAATGCTTTAGGAAAAGAATAGATAAATACAAAATGTTGAGCTAAGTAAATTGTAGTAAGAAGTGAATAAGATAAATGAAATAACAAAATTAAAAAATGCATAGCTTTACTTTCTTTAGTGTTGTAAAAGAGGAAATAAGTAAGATAAAATGTGAAGGTGTCCAATGTAGGGAACACTAGGTGAACCTATAAAAATAAGTGAAAAATCATTTTTTTGTAAAATATACATGTAATATGTGGAAACCATATCTATGACATCAAGATTCTAGAACATCTTTCAGTTCAAGAAAAGAGCTAGTAGAAATAAAGTTATGGGCAAAACATGGAATCTGACTGTAAATAATTGACAAGTAAATAATTTTGAATAGCAAATATAAATAGGGTGAAAATTAATTCATTTGTTATTTTAAATATTCTAAGAAAATATTTCTATAAAATACCTAGTTGAGCCTAGAGAGTGACCATGGTAAGGATACAATGGCTTCAACATAGAGGATGGCTAGTAGTTGTGGCCAGTGTAACTCAAGTAAGTGATGAATTAGTTTCATTCTTTTGGTAATTTTAATTGAAATTAAGATATATATAGAAAAAAAATTATAAAAAATTTAAATATCAAAAGTGACCCTAATAAATTTATTAGGTAGACTAGGGGTTAAATGGGATATTGGGTGAGAAAGAATTAAACCAATAAATGCCTAAGGCATTTATGGTAAATGGTTAAAAAATAAATTCAAATTAAGAATAGAGTTAACCCTACTAACTCAGTTGGAAAGGAAAGAGGAGTCAAGGTGGTTGACAATTTAGTATCATTAGGGGTGGTTGACTACATATTAGAGGGATGATCTAGTTGGAAAAATAGAAATGGACAATATAGTACCTTTTGGTTGATGTAGAATGAAAATATGTTACTGATATAATCTGTTAAAGGAGGTTGATAGTATGGAAAGGTACTGATATAGTATGCAAATGATAAGAAAGGGTCAATTTAGTATCAAAAATGTTAATTATGTTTGTAGGAATGCGTTGATTATGTATCAAAGGGTTGATGTAGTATGGCAAAGAGGTGATAGGGCCAATTTAATATCAAAAGGGTTGACTATGTAGGAGAAGGGGAAAATAAGAAAAATAGGCTGATGAAGTAGTTTATTTTTAGTATTTTAAGAATATTTAAGAAATGTATTTTTTTATTATGACATCAAAATCTAATAAATTCTATATTTTTTGATATTTTATAGAGGCGATGAAGATTTTGGTGCTTGGTGGATGCATCCTGGCTACCAAATTTATTGGAGTGATTGTTAGATATGGATAAAGATTGATTGGTTGCCTTGATATTTGGAGGAATCATGGATATGAAGAGGATCTCACTTAGTGTTGATCTAGTCATCATGTTCTTAGGAGCATGTGAGGAACTAGCCTAAACTTTCTAATGGGAGGTGGAGTGAGATACCATAGAGGTGGGCATCACCTTAGATGATGTCCATGCCTTACTTGGACTTCATATTGTCAAGACGTTAATTACATGTGATGCACCTAATATGGAGGATGAGAGGCATTCCTTAGCCCATTAGGAGATAGGTTCAAATAGGATTTATCCTAGTTTCTATGTGAGTTTGTTTGATTTTTATATCTTGGCCATTTTGGATATCCATAAGGCCTTAATAAGACTTATGATATCATGAGTGTTGTATCACAAGTTGGATGGGAAGGTACCACTATACATAGTAGCCTTATGTCAGTCCATCTTGGAGAAGGGTACTTCATATGATCTTGGATCTATTATTTGGGTATATCTCATACATGATATGTATGTGGTGTTGAACTAGGAGTAGAAGATGATGGGACCCATAATTTTTTTGATTACATGGATCTACGAGAGACTACCTATGTATTATATGTATGTGTTGCCCTATGCAGTTAATGATAAGTTACCTTAGGTTATTATATAGAGGAAGAATCATGTAGTGCATGTTGTTCCCCATATCCTAACTTTACAAACTATTACATTAGGGTAGATAGTGTGGAAACCTTACATTGACAATGCTACCATATTATCATCTTTAGAAATTATTACTACTATTTTTTTGCATGTTTAGATCATAGACCACTATACTTAATGAGTGAAGCCACATCTATTAGTTGATGTACTTAGGCATCTAGGCATACCACATCTAGTGGCCCCTCTAGTAGTTAATGTGTATTAGGTATGACATGTTAGAGAGATGAGAGGGAGAAGAGGCATAGGGGTGCTTTTAAAGATACTTGTGATTAGGCCTTAGTGGGTGAGACCATGGATAGGGAAAGTAAATCAATAGGAGTTGATGAGGCTTAGTGCTAAGGATGTTATAAATATGCATGCTATAGGTAGGGATGTGGGAGTAGATCCATAATAGGGGTAACAATGGCCACCTTGGGCTCATTAGAGATGGAGGCATCATCGATAATAGGGGACACATAAATGAGTAGTCACACATGGTGATCCTATGGTATTTATGGGACACAACTAATCAATAAAAAGGCCAATGAGGAGGGGATTATGATGGGCTAAAGTGGTGACTCTTAGTTTTGCACTTATGTAGAGGAAGATGATATAGGAGGCGCTTGATGGTTGAGCTGATGGGGAGACTATTATTGGCAATACTAACACTTGTAAGAAATGTTTTAATTTATTAATTTTTTGACATAGATCATCATTTACATTATCATTTATGTATTTAATGGTAGATTTATGGTTGGAGATATATGGACACAAGATATAATGTATATCTAGTTTTTTTTAATTTTATAGGTACTATAGTGGAGAAGATCAGAAGAGGAGCCATGGTTGTGTTTGCACATCATGATATTTTGGATGGAGTGCTATTAAATTATAATCCATCTACCTTGGTAAATCCTATGGTACTATATTTCCTAACTTATAATAGCTATTTTACACTAGTGGAGGAGGCTATTCAATATATATAAGCATAAGGAGATGGTTCACATCCACATGTAAGAGTAAGATAGGGAGAGGCTTGAGCCTAATAGGCATTGACATAGGAGTGATCTACTCATATGGTGACCACTATATCAATTATATGTGTGAAGGCCTAGGTTTCCAATATGTAGGGTCAAATTTATGGCTTGATATTTAATAATGCCTCATTATAATGCACTATTTAGATGGGTTAGTCACAGGCATCTATGGGTAGCATGGCTCAGCCACATGATAAACATGATGGATCACAACCTTAGAGATGTAGATATTGTATTTTGTATTTGCATTGTATAAAAAACATATTATATATATTGATATGGACATTATTGGTCTATGATATGTATTTATCTATGGATGGATGTATGGATATATTTCCTTTCTAGCATATGTATTTTACTTTCATTGTATATGCTATTGTAAATATGTGTGTATATTTTCTTTTATAACATTATGTGATACAAATGCATGATTAAAAAGAAAACTAAAATGATATGAAAAAGTATAAATAATCATAAAATTTAATACACACTATATCACAATGGGAAATGTGTAAAAATAAAAGATGAATAAATATAAGAAATTAAAATGGTAAAGTAAAAGGTAAGTTTTGTTTTATTAAAGAAAATATCTATATATTAATTTAAAAAATATGGTACAATGCTAGTCATATAAAAAATGGGTGGAAAAGTCACACCCCATGAGAATAATTACATAGAGAGAAAATACACCTTAATAAAAGTCTAAAAAGTGGTCAAAAAATAACCACACCCATAAAAAGAAACATCACATCAATATTTTGATATAAAAGCAAAGAAAACAAGGAATATATAATAATAAACAGAATAATTAAGAAGCCACAATAAACATGAACATCATGGGAGGTAGTGGAGATGGTATGTCCTAAGGCCTAACACGCCATCATCCTAGTGTATGAGGATTCTTGTCCATAGGTAAGGGCTCCCAACTAGTGTTTTGCTTAGCCTTTAATGTCTCATCTTGATTTATTTCAAGAGAGATTTCTAGATTCAGTTGTATAAAGTTTCCTTAGGGGGAGGAACCTAGCCCTTGATGTCACCATCATGAGATGGGGGAGGAGATACTCAACCCCTTCCATCACCTCTAGATCTAGAAGAACCACTTGAACCATCATGATGAGAATACAAATGAGATGGTGATCAATGAGGAGAATGGCTCCTATGTCTAGTTTTGGAAAGTTGTTAGCATGACCTATGCCCTTGTACTTGGGGAGGCATAAGATGTCATGGGAAATTAGGAGGTTGATGGATAACTATGCACAAGGAATTTCTCTAGTGGTAAAGAAAACATTAGAGGTGGTTGAGTTCTAGGTAGACTTTATCTATTTGACTTTGAATCTAAAGAGTAATATTAAATAGAATAGTAATTTTGTTAGTAACATAAAAACTACATTTCAGCTCTTCATGATTAAATAAAGCATAATATATAGATTTTCATATTTGAAATAAAATATTAGCTCAAAATAGCTACCAAAATATATTATATTTTTTAGGCAACAAAGATGACTCACCCAAGAGATCCATTTTCCATGTGAAGAATTTAGGTCAAAAGGGTTGAAAAAGGGAATGAATCTAGTGCCAGATAGATTATGTGTGAGATTAAAACTAAAAAAGGTGATTAATATTTTTTAGTTGCCAACAAGCTAGTAAATGGGTTATACACTCCCATATGCTTGATTTGATCACCTATAAGCAATCCCTGATAAAGGAGACACCATAATAAATGAGATTTTTTGGGCTCAATAATAGCAAAATCCATAGTGCTAAAGTGTTAGGCCCAAACCCAATGTCTATAATGGAGATTCCATCTGAGATTGAGTATTTCATCTATAATATGATAAGGGGATAGTAAATTATAACCTAGTTGAGGAGAATACTAGGTGAATGTGGTTGTTGTAGGCTAGTGCCAATCCTTCCACCAAGTAATAAGAGAGTTGACCCTTATTTTATGTAAATACTCATCAAGTATGGAACCTTGAATTTATGTAATATCTTCTACATTTGAATTAACTAAATGAAATTTATTTGAAGTTGTTTCCAAGTGATCTAGGACCTATTCTCGTTGCAAAATACATCATTGATAACCTTCACACCTTTCTTGAAAAGTCTTAACCCTTTAACCCAAGGGATTAAAGCAAAGGGAAAATTTTAAAATTTTAAGCAAGGGGACCACCATAGAGACTAGGAGTTAATGGATAATCCATTTATAAAACCCTCACCTACCTATTTAATTTGAGGCTTAAGCTTCTAATAATCTTTCCATAGGCTTTGAATCACAAAGTTAACCATGATTTTAACAGGCACTAGGGTTATGAGCAGAGAGTGAAGTCTCAATCCTTGCCAAGACTTTTTACCACATGGAAGCACTTGAAAAATAAAATGGTGTAAAATAATATTCTAGGATCCATCCCTAATCAAACCTATAATAATCAATTTTACACCAAGGGTAAGGCTTCAAATTTTAATATCTAAGAGACCTAGTCCACCATCTTCCTTGGGTCAGCAACATATGTTCCAATAAACTTTATGGAAACCCTTATGGTCCTTAGAGTTAGCCCATATAAAATATATTATAAGTTTTTATAATTTGTTTTAAGTGACATTAAAATGGGCCCAACAAGAGGAATATTGCACATGAGTGGCTTCCAAGAATTTAGAGAAAATTTGAAATTTTCTAGTAAGATATAAAGGATTTGTTAATAAAAAAGAATTTTTATTTTCAAATCTATACACCATATAAGACCATATGTTAGAGGGAGAGTCCCAAAAATCAAAGGGATGATAATAAATTTAAACTACCCCTAAAATAAGCCACTACCATTGATACCCATCCAACCAAGGAGGTTTGGGGCCTAGAGACTAATGGTAACACTAAATCTTCCTCTATTGAATAGATGAGCTTGAAGCCAAACAAAAAATATGGATACATTCCATGGCATTCCTACTAGACTCTTCTTATTATTGAAGAGTGAGAAAAGAATCATCCACAAAGTGGTCATTTAAAATTTGTCTATCAAATTGAGGAAGGGGCCTTTTACCAAACCCCTAGTAGTATAATTAGCTAGGATGTAGTTAAACTCTTCTAATGCTAGAATATATAGATAAGGGGATAAATGAAATCATTTTTTAATATAATGATGAAGTTAAAATGAATAATATTGGGTATAATTTATAGTGATACAATCTCTAACTTCATAAAAGAACATGTTAACAATTTAAATAAATTTGGGTCTAAAACCAAGGGCCTACAACATGACTAGAATGAAGAGCCACTCAACATGATCATAGAATTTATCAAAATCAATATTAACAAATATATCCTTTTTATTATAAATATTATCCCATTCCATACCTTCCCAAATAACAATGACATAATCCAAAATGAATCTATTTTCTATAAACCCAATTTTCTCACTCTTGAATATTAAAGGGAGAATGTACTTGACCTTAAGAGCTAAAGCCTTAGCAATAATATTTTAAGAGACATTGATCAAAGTAATAGGACTCTAATTGGTGAAAATTTTAGGATCACCAACCTTGGAGATAAACTTAATGTTGCCCTAATTTAAAAGGATCCCAAAGAGCTAGTTAGAATAACTTTAAAATAAACTTGGTGAAGATTAAGACCAATAGTATACCAAATGGTTTGGTATAAATCACACAAGAAATCATCAATTTTTATATATTTATCAACTTCCATCTACTTAACAACCTCATGGAGGTTGCTGAGATATAAGGGCTTATCAGAGGCCACTCTTTGTGAGTTGGAAACTTTACAAGGTATCACCTAGAGGCAATGCTAGAGAGCTACCTCCCATTATAGAAAATAATTTCATGCTAATAAAACACCATTTTAATTATTAAAAAAAATTATATAATGTCAAGAAGTTTGGTAAGCTAGTTAGTTCCTTCCTTAATAGCTTTAATTCTATCAAAAACTCTCTTAGAGTGGAGAAGGGGCAAAAATGTCCTTAGAGACTTTGTATCTTATTTTTAACTAGTGTATACGAGCTCATAGTTAAGCTACTCTAGAATTTTTGGCCTCCTCAATTTGGATATTATGTCTCCAATGTTCCACTTGAGTTTGGAGGTGAACACTAAAAGGCATTTACTTTACTTCTTGTGAAACCTAGATATATTGATAGTTTGTAGCATTATGTATATGCCATGTAAAAGAGGCCACTTATTTTCCATAGATATAAATAAATGTGGACGTATGATAAAGAACATCTGACCACCACTAAATCTAGTAAGTATCTCCCTCTAGTTGAGGAACCAGGTTCCAAATTATAATAATGTGCCCCACCAGTCTTTCATGCTTGAGGTGAGTAGTATTGATATAAAATTAAGTGTAGGTACACTTAAATTGAGGTGTGGTCCACTCAATATTAAATCAAATAGGGTGATAGTCTAATAAAAAATTATCAAGGATGATGGATACTAGTTTGTTATGGACTAGGGTAAAAAAGATATTACTTCATCAAAAAGGCTTGATCAAGGGATGAATCACCCTATCTTCTCTCTATCTAAATTTGGACTAGGTGAACTAAGGGGAGTCTAAGTTTTTCTATGGTGATGATTGGGATCAAACATCCTAAGTTTTTTGTCCATATAAAACAAGGCTTGATGCTCACTGTCACACCACTTCATTAGAAGGTGTCATTCTTTATCTTTAGCTAATTATACCATGTTAAAATCACCATAAGGATCTAATGTGGATCAAGAAGTGAGTTAGCTAGATACCTCCATAGAGTGACCCATTCCACTATATCATTATATGCATATAAGTTAACCATCCTAATGATGTGATTTTTAAATTCAAAAAGGGTCTACACCACTTAGTGGGTGGGGTCTGAGCTCTAGGAAATAATATTTTGAGATAGTTATGGAGCTAAAAAATTGATGGCCTCACCATGCCTAGAAGCTTAAGACATGGATCTATGCCAAATTATTCATGTTACATTTTGTAATAAGAAGCCATAAATTTTGACCTCTTACAAACAAAGAGTTTACATAATGCTAAAAAGATGATAGCTCATTCTTGACCGCATACTTAAACAATAGATCAGTAAGGCCTTAAATATTCAAAGAGTAAAAAATCATTGGGCCTTATTGAGGTGCATGTCATTCTCCTCTATGAGATCTTCCAGTGTATAAAATTGATTAAACATGAGTTTATTAGGGTTAAAATCATTCATTCTGAATGGTTTTTACTTATGTGACATTAATTTTTCCTCTTTGAGAGATGGAAAAGGCCTATGAGGGTTCCAAAACATTGATTTATAGTCCAAGGTCACAAAATTACATTTTAAATTTGGAACACTCAACCTAAGAGAGGGTTGTGATGGTGGCACTGAGGGTGGGATCTCAACTAGAGAGGCCACTACTTACAGAGTATGCACAAGTGGAGGAGAATCTTTATTAGGCAAAATAGTTTTGCTAATATAATTTGAGGCATGGTTATTTCCAACAAGTCTATAATAATAATATTTTGGCCTATTTCCACCTTTAGAAGAGTTATTTTTTGGTTGGTGATGGTAGTCCACCCATCATTATTTCCATTCTATGGTTTGGCTTCATATCCACATTTTTATTGAGGATAAGGGGGTGCATGAACCATTAGAGGGCATTCCTAAATCATATTTTATGAGGAATAACACAAAAATGGGTGATTTATATACAAAATATGTTGAGAAAAATGGTTAGTGATAATTTTTATATCAATCGAATATTTCAAATATCAAGATAAAAACACTTAAACACAAACCCTATTTTGGGGATGAACCATAAATAAATTGGTTTGTTTATGTTATATGAAGTGCCTTATGGGTTTTATGAGTTGGTTAATAAAACCCCATAAGGGTAGAGTCAAGCCATGAAATTCAACCCAAATGGGTATTTTCAGCTATGCTTTCTCTAAGACTTGAAAATATCGATTCCAGTGAGAAAATACAACCAAAGTGTTGTGAATAACCAAGGCCCATGGTTAATAATGGCTTTGTAGTGTTATAAGTTTGAAAAGTGAAACAAAAAAATCACTTGGTAATATTTTGGACTCCTTCCAATTTAACACCATGGCCTTGACAATGGTTGTGGACCCATTACTTCAAAAGGCTATCAGGAGGGATTCGGCCAACAAAGTAAGAAATCAAATTAAAATTTTCAAATAAATGATAGGCTTTGTCAAATTTAGGCATATCTAGAATAACATAGGTAAAGGAGAGTTAAAATTATTAGAATTACCTCATGTAAGACTTTTAGGATGAATTTCCTTGCCTATTTTGGGGCCATGGTTTTGCTCACTCACTCTAACTTTCTCTATATCCATGGATGTAGTAAGAGGTGGTGGTCATTTAAAATAGGGAACCCCTACCTCCTAAAGGGTGAATCACTGATCAAGATTAGAAATAAATGTGAACAAAATCAATATCTTTCCTAGATCCATGGTAATTGATAGTATGACAAAGGTGCATAAAAGCTCATCAATGTAGAGCTACCAACCCATAGCTCCATCCCTAGGTTTATTTTGAATAAATGGATTATAAATAAAAATTAAGTAATAAATGTTTTTAAACCATGTAAAATAATCTAACCAAATTAAAACAAAAAAAAATTCATACTATGTCAAGTTGGGAAGTATGAAAATTTGTAATAAAGTGAAAAACATGTGAAAACCAATGGTGTAAAAACAAATGAATAATAACATTATCAATCATACTAGATCAATATGGGAAGTATGAAAACAAAAACAAAATGTAATTATAAATCAAATTAATCATACTAAATCAATATGGTAAGTATGATAAATTTACTAAAATGGTTGTAAACATACACACAATCATAAAATAAGAAGATAAAAGTGGTGTGTTTATGAAGTAAGCATAAAACTTACTAAATCAAGATGGGAAGTATGTCTATGATGTGTAAATCATAATGTAACAAATTATCTAAAATTTAAAGCATTTAATTTTATTGTTACTTGGTTATATTATGAACTTTGTATTAGAATATTCTATGAGGAGGGCTTGGTCTTATCCAAGGTCGTACACTACAACTCACAAAGGGAACAACAATTAGGTGAAAATAAAGTTGGGAATAATTTATATATGGTTTAATGTGGTAATTTATGAGGAGATCATGGGTCCCATACATGGTCTTACATTGCAACTCATAATTTGAACACCAATGAGGTGAATGGTAATAAGGATAAAAAAGAGGAAATGTTTTGTTATGGTAATTTGTGAGGAGGTCCTGGTCTCATCCATGGTATTACACTACAACTCACAAAAGGAAACCTTGGGGGTATAATCAGTTAACAAAACATATTCCTCAAGGGAAATAGTAGGATTTATGTAATGAAATAGGGAATGTAAAAAGCATGACATAGGCATTTATGAGAAAAAAGTAGTAAATATGAGGCATACTAGGTAAGAAGGAAAGACATTAATATTAGAGGATTCGTCAAGGTCCAAATAGCGAGGATGCACGAGTCATGGTGACACGGGATGAAGCAAGTGAATACCACAAAATGCTAAAGTAAATGAAATCAAACAAAAGATAATTGTATAGACAATTTGGAGAAAAGATAATATTCCATTCACATAAGATGGCCAAAGTGAAGAATACATATAGGAGAGAAAGTAAGTAAATCCTCTACAAAAGGTGGTCAAATCACCCCAAGAAATCCTCCATGAAAGGTGGTGACAAGGTGCTAAGAATAGAGAAGTAACTCCTATACCTAGAATAACCGGTCAAAGGAGCTACTTATGACATTCTTATGACACCTATGACACATCTATGATACACATCTCCACATAAGCTAGCTTATCCCACAAATGTAGAAAAACTCCATGTATGCACAAATATATAATTTCCCTAATTAAATAATATGAAAAAATAAAAACCTACACTAATACCCCCCATAAGCGTAGCTTAGGTGGGCATTGTGGAAATATAAAATGGGTCCCGACAACTAGGCCTGATGAGGTACCCATGTACAAATGCAATCTCCCATAAGATAGAGAAAAGGAGAAAACTCATAAGAAAAAACTCCCCCCCCAAAAGAGAGACATAAAAGAAATGAAGAGGCTAGTGGCCCCCCTAAAGAAGATGTTGCTGTAAATGTGGACCGCACCCCAAGAAGAGCTCGTAGATGAATGAACTTACTCTCGGTGAAAGGTTTAGTGAAGATATCTGCAACTTGCTTTGAAGACTAGAAAAATATCAAGTTAATGACCTAACTATGAATAAGCTCCTAAATGAAATGCATGTGAATCTCTATGTGCTTGGTCTGTTGGTGCTGAACCAAATTCTTGCAAATTTGAATGGTACTTTGGTTGTCACAATAAATGATGGTGGACTATCTAATAGGAATGCCAAACTTAAAAAGTATTCCCTAAAGCCAAATAGCCTCCATAGCTAAATTAACAACTCCCCTATACTCTGCCTCTGTGGATGATATAGAAATAACATTTTACTTCTTGCTATACCAACTGATAAGACTAGAACCTAGAGAGAAACTATAACTAGAAGTAGACTTGTGAGTTTGTGAATCACCAGCCTAGTCTGAATCTGTATATTCAACCAAGTCAACCTGTATGTCAAATCTATAATGAATCTCATATCTATGTGAACTCTGTATGTAATTCAAGATCCTCTTAGCTACTTTCTAATGTAGCTCATGAGGTTCCTGCATAAATTTGGAGACAAGTCCCACTATATATGATATGTCAGGCTTAGTGTGAGTCAAGTAGATGAGACTGCCAACAAGTTGTCAATACTGAGTGGCATCAACCAATGATGAAGAATAGTCAGCCTCAAGCTTGACTCCTGATAGAAAGGGAGTTAGAGATGGCTTGCAATCAGCCATGTGAAACTGAGCCAATAAGTCAAGAGCATACTTAGGCTTTGCAAGAGATATCCCTAAATCTGGCTGTGAGATCTAGATGCCAAGGAAGTAGTGCAACAAACCCAAGTCTATCAGGTCAAATCTATTATGGAGAGATGCCTTCACCACTGCAATAGCTGATGAATAACTCTTGGTGATCAAAAGGTCATCAACATAAAGAACTATAATCAAGAGCGAGTCATCTTGACATAAAAAGTAGACATTAGGATCAGAATGGCACCTAGTGAAACCCACTATGAGAAGGAAGGAATCCATCTTGGTGTACCATGCCTGAGGGGCCTATTTGAGGCCATAGATAGATTTATTAAGTTTGCACACTAAGGAAGAATCATAAACAAATCTTGGCAGCTACTCCATGTAGATCTCCTCCTCTAGGTCTCCATGAAGAAAGGCACTCTTCACATCCATCTAGTGCACATCCCAACCATGTGCTACAATAATAGCTAAGGTGAGTTGGATAGAATTCATCTTTGCAATGGGTGCAAAGGTCTCTAATTATTCAATCCCTACCACCTATGAGAAACCCTTGGCAACCAATCTTGCCTTGTACTTATTAATCAACCCATCTACTGCAAACTTGGTCTGATATATCCACCTACATCAAACCATCTTCTTTCCCTTAGGAAGTGAAGTCAAATCCCAAGTGTTATTTTTGATTAAGGAATAATATTCTTCCTCCATAGCACTATTCCACTCAGGTACCCCCGATGCCTCTTGAAAAGTCTATGGATCTGAAATTGAAGCAAAGAAGGCATGTGGATCTTTCTAAAAATCCCCCTAGTACATCTATCATCTGCAAGATCTCCTATCCAAGTGCCAGCAATCACAAGTGTCTGTCTAGCCCAAAGTGGCCCAAAAGTGGGTGAGTCAAGTGCTAACACCTCATCCTCTGATTGACTAGAGGTGGATGACTCTGCATCACTGTCCTCACTTGAAGAAGAAGAAGATGTCTCTAGTTCAGGAGCTTGCTGTGACTAATCTAAATATGAGGAATCATCATGAAGAAGTAGATCTGATGAGAGAGAAGAACTGCCAAGTGTTGAGTCTCTAGGACTCTCTCAAAAGTGGACACTTCTCTCAATGAACAACTCATGAGTGGTTAGATCTAGAAGGTGATACCCCTTAACAGCATCCAAATATCCTACAAAGATGCAAGGCTTGGACTGACATTCCATAGCTTTGTGTTTCTTCTTCAGCATGTGGGCCATGGATGGGGATTTAAAAACTCTAAGGTGCTCAACATCAAGTTTCCTTTTATGCCAAGCTTCAAAGGGTGTTATCCCTTTCAAAGCTTTATGAGGAACCCTGTTTTGAATGTAGCAAGCACAATTGATGGCTTCGGCCTAATACTGTGGTGCTAAGGATTTAATGTGAATCATATAGCTACCCATCTCTTTCAAGAACCTATTTTTGCATTCTGTAACCCCATTCTATGAAGGACTATGAGTGACTATGAGTTGCAAATCAATCCCCTTTATGGTGCAAAATTTCTCAAACCTGTTGTTGACATACTCCCCTCCATTATCAATTTGAAAAACCTTGATGGATTTCTCACTCTATTTCTCAACAAGAGCCTTGAAGTGTAGAAAATTTTCAAACACTCTAAACTTTTGTTTGAGAAAATATATCCAAGTGTACTTAGAGAAATCATCAATGAAAGTGAGGATGTACTTGGCCCTTATGAAAGATAGTTTGGGAAAGGGTCTGGATACATCACTATGGACTAACTCCAAAGGTTGTGAATCCCTCCAAGATTTTCCTTTATCAAATTTGTTTTGGGATGCTTCCCAAGGGAGCACCCCTCACAAAGTCCTTTTGAGAATTAGACACGAGGCAAGCTAATGACCATGTTATTTTTGCAAAGTTGTTCAAGGTAGTGGTAGTTAAGGTGGCCAAACTGCTCATGCCATAATTTGCTAACTTCATCTGAATGAGTTAGCAATGCTATTGGAGAAAAATTAGGTGCAAAATGTGAGAAGGTGTATAACTTTGCTTGGTGATCTGCCCTACCCACTGCCACTGTAGTATCACTATGCAACTCCTTAATAGCCACTGAATTTGGTGAAAACTCAACTCTCATGCCCCAACCAATGTGAGTGATTTGGTACACTGATAGAAGATTGGTTGAAAGAGAAAGAACACTTAGAACATTATTAAATGTTCCTCCTTCCATTTCAACTAACCCTCTCCCTATAATGAAAACTGATGTGTCATCACCCAAAGTAATTAAAGTCATGTTACAAGGCTCTAAAGATGAAAACTCAACTAGTGAAGAGCCCATGTGGTGAGAAGAACTTGAATCAATGACCCATGATGTTGTAAAAGCTGTAGTTTCTACAAGGGCCTTGCCCTTTTCTTTCTCCTTACCCTTGCCTTTTGCCTTGGTATAATCTTGGGTAGATGAATTCTGCTTGATAGACTCAGGAACACCTATGTTGTGTTTCTCTAAAAGATGAGTTAGGTGATCTATTTGTTTCTTCATGCATTTATGTTCATCATGCCCTATCTTTTTACAATAGGCACACTTAACCTTCTCCTTATTAGGTTTAGCATTGGAAGAGGAAGACTCAGTGTTGTTTTTGGTAGGATTGTTGTTTTCTTTCTTCTTCTCTTGGTCCTTGTTCTTTTTCTTCTTCTCCTTTGTTGAAGTCTTATCCTTACCATTTCTAGCTATCAAAACTTGGGCTTGAGTAGACTTCATTGTGCCCATTTGAATTAGCTTATCTTACTCCCTAGTCAAGTCGGCAATGAAGGAATCCAAAGAAGACATTTTCCATGTAGTGCCAAGGGCACTTTTTGTGGCATGGAAAGTGGAGACAAAGACTAAATAACTTGAACCTAACTTAGCAAGAATAGAAAGGATGAGTTGATCATCTTGCTTCTTTATCCCACATTCTTTCAATTTCAATCTAAGGGCCTTAAAATTAGTGACGAAGTCCTGTAGGGTGTCAAAGTTGCTAGGGCTTAGACTTATGAGTTCATTTTCGAGCTCATGACCTCTCATCTCATCAAGCTTCCCAAATAAGGTTTCTATGGTGTCGCATATGTCTTTGGGAGTCTTGGAGGTTTATAAATGGAAGAGAATTCCTAGAGACATGGACAAGCTAAATAATCCATAGGCTTCATCACTACGATTGTACCACTTGACCTTTTCAACATTAGTGTTGGGTTCTACTTCAGTACCCATGGTGATCCTATACAACCCTTTTATTCTAAGAATGATTGACATTTTAACCTTCCATTCATGATATTTGAAGGGTGTTAGGGGTTTAAGTTGAAAATAATCCATTTTACCCTGAATTTAGGTGAAGTTGTGTTGATTGCAAGTTGTGAAATTATGCAAAAAGGAGAATGAAAGCAAAGATTGCAAGTCTTGAAAAGAAATCACACCTCCCTAAAATTTTGGGCCCCTCCCCCCCAAATATTTAAGTGCATGCTCAAAATGTGTTGGGCTTCGTTGAGAATGCATGTTAGAGAAATCAGTGCAAGACTTTAAGTAAATAGGACGTCAGACTCAGCCGAAAATGCGTCCCAAGAGACCCAATTTTTAGGCACTTTATAAACTAGTGAATTTTTAACAAATAAAAAGACTAAACTATGGAGAATTGAAATAAAAATACTTTTGCAAAAAATGGCACCTGAATTCGAGCTACCATTTGCAAGATATTAAAGATTTAATTTCCTGTAAACTAGTGTTTTTACAAAAAAATAGCACTAAAACATTTTAAAAATGTCTATTTTGAGAGAGAAAGTGTCCTTACAACCACTCATTGGACTTGGCACAGAGTGAGGAATCTAAAGGAGGTCTTTGTGAAGGGGAATTGGCCTCTTGCCAACCTGGGCCTCACCCTTCGTCTTCGACAATCGAATATACAAGCTTTAAAAAAACTCAAATATTACTCAATCAAAGAACCCCCACAAAAAAATATGATTTGGCACTTTATATTAGTGCCTTTACAACTATGACTAGTAAGAAATACTATGTGGTCTTGATGTCAATGCATTACAAAACCCTCATGAAGAGCATATGCTGAAAATACAACTTTGGCATAATATCCAGAGAAATAAATAACACCACTACAATCTACTCAAAAAATCATGCACTTTTAAAAAAAATCATCTCGATACAATTTCTTATGTGAGAGTTATGATCCTCTAAAATTCCCAAAATGAGAACTATGCAATGTCACGATTGAGAATCTACTATTTCTGAAAAATTCTAGTATCAAAATTAAAAAAGTCTACACTAGTGCATAGAGCATGAAAAAATAGATAAAATAAAAAATACTTTCATGGGAAAACGAGTATGTATGAGCAAGAACAGAGCATTTGAAAATTGTCTTCAAAATTACAACTGCTAATGGAGAGGGGTCCTTTTGTAGCTTTTTGAGTACGTTTCTACAAATTATATAGAAATTATGTAAAAAATGAAAGATACCTAGATGGTTTTTCTAGGCTGTGAACAAAACTCAGAAGGCATTTTTCCTACTGATGTACAAAAGATGCAGATCTAATATAAAATAGATGCCTTTAGCTGAAAAAATTGACCCCAAAAACCAAAAAATGACATGAAAAGGTAGAATCAACTACCAAGAGATTGCAAAGGCATGTGACAACCTAAAATTTTGATTAAAACACAAAATATGCAAGCTAATTGATAGAAACAAGATTAGTGGATCTTGTAAAATCCCCACATGCATGTATATGGAGAGACCAAACAAGCCATAGAAGGAATGAGAGCACAGAGAACTAGCAATATCTCCCAAAAATTTTCAAATTTCACAAAAAAATGCCTTAACAAAGCTCTAGATTTCAATGAAAGCAATAGAAAAATAGACAACCAGTTATCGGGGTGGCTCTGATACCATATCAGAGGATTCGCCAAGGTCTAAATAATGAAGATGCATGAGTCATGGTTGCACAAGATGAAGCAAGTGAATACCACAAAATGCTAAAGTAAATGAAATCAAACAAAAGACAATTGCATAGACAATATGGAGAAAAGCCAATATTCCATTAACATAAGATGGCCAAAGTGAAGAATATGGAGAGCACGTAAATAACTCCTCCACAAAAGGTAGTCAAAGCACCCCAAGAATAGACTATAAATCCTCAATGAAAGGTGGTGACAAGGTGTTAAGAATAGAGAAGTAACTCCCATACCTGGAATAGCCAGTCAAAGGAGTTACTTATGACATTCTTATGACACCTATGACACATCTATGACACACATCTCCACATAAGCTAGCCTATCTCACAAATGTAGGAAAACTCCATGTATGCACAAATATATAATTTCCCTAATTAAATAATAGGGAAAAATAAAAACCTACACTAATAACTAAGAGTCTAGTGACCATCAAAATATAAAGGATACCTACTCACAATAAGCACAAAGTTGTATAGTCAAATAGGTGGAATAATAAGATCAACTCATGAAGTTTATATGAACAAAGAAATTAAAATGGACCTACCTTCTATAAACATGTTCCCCATTCCTCAGGATTTCTTACAGAGCCATCAGTTTACCATGAATATTGGGTACTTATGTGAGAAAGTAGGTATCACTTATAGATTTTTTTTTATTATCCTATCCTAATCCACTAGCCTATCACACCCTAATATACCTTGGCTTTATCATGAGGCCAACTATAGATTTTGAGTTTTGATTAGAAATAGGATATGTGTTAGAGATAGTAAATCACATCTTTTGGTGTGATTAGCCTTTTGAATTGTATGTTTTATTTTGAATCATTGCCTTTTATTTAAATGACTTAGATTTTTTATGGTTTTTGTGATTCCTCATCCATATAGATTTATAATAACTAATATTAGTGATAAAAGTAATACACATAATTGAGTTTTAGACTTTGGTTTAAAGGAGGATAAGTAACTAGAGATATGCCTAAATAAACAACTTAGGCTTACTTATGAACTAGTATGTAATCTCAAGTTTCAACCATATGTATGCTTAGTATGTGAAAGGGAAATACATGAAGAAGGAAGATTTAAGTATATTGATGTATAGTAGTATTATAATGAGAAGTATTATTTGATAACCAATAATATGGTAGAGATAAAATACTAAAGGAATCAAGATTGTATAACCAGGTCACAATAATAATTTTCTTTAATTGAGTGTAAAAGATAGAAAACAATTATCATAAAGAAAATAAAATAATCCATGAAAGAAGTGAAATAATAAGCATAATTTTTAATTTATGAAAATAATGATAATAATCCATAATAAAAAATGAAAGAGAATGAAATCATGTAAAACACTTAAAACATAATATAATGGTCCATGAAAAATAGATAACTGACATCATGTTTGACACAGTCAAAGATATAAGATATAAAATGGATCACAAATCTAATCCAAATCATAAAATAGAACAATATGAAATAAAAACATGTCGTGTTCAAAATTATTGATAGATATAACCAAAAATATTATCCATAACATCTAAAACATCTCTATGAAGTTGGATCTTGATGCTAGTTAGAGTCCCATTGAGTTGCACAAAAAATTATGTAAAGACTTCCTTTCATATCATCTTAACTGAAAAGGTAGGTGTAGAAAAAAAATTGTAATGTTCATGTGGTATCCCCTATATGGGATACATAATGTAATTAATGGATGTCTTGATTGGAATAACATCTATGGAACTAGGAGTAGGTGTAACTAATAAAGAAGGAGCCTTCTTTCATGGGTGACATGCATGAGGAAGAATAACTGGTGTTGGTGTTGACCATGGGAAATCATGAATATGTTTTTAGATAACTTGGAATCAATTAGTATGATGTGTAGAACATTGGTGCCAAAAAAAATACACTTCCCCATATTTAGGGATACAATTTGGTTATATATTGGTAGGAGGTATGGTCTTATATTTGGGATGAGCCATGACTAGGCATAATGTGTCAATGCAATGCTTGATTTTTTGACAGTGGGTATAAGAATGGTTATTTTTTCCATGGAAGTAACAAATATGTCTATTAGTAGATTATGAGGATCTACTAGCTAAAGGGGTGGAAGTAGAAGCCTGGGGCTACTAATATAGGTGATAATATTTAGTCTAATGACAAACAACTCTATGAATATTGAAATAAGGTTTATTTTCTAATTGCGGTGGTAAGGGATCAAGTTGTGGTAAGGGAAGAGGACCATCACCAAGGAATGGAGGAAGTGGAGTAGAAACTAGAATAATCTCATATGTAGGTAAGGTTGGTTATGAAGTGGGTCTAATCATAGTGGCTAGCATATTTGGAGGATGTAGACTGTAAGGGTCATGATATCTATAAAAATGGTAAGGTCCTATCATGGCATGATCTATGAGAATACTCCTAAGAATATTTACTATGAATAGGTGCATACCATGTGAGTTTTCCATATCTACCCTATGAATAATAGTGGGAAAACTAATATAGGTACTATAAAAGAAGGAATTATAGAAGAAGAATGAAAAGATTAAAATAAAAAAGAGCGATATCTAAGATATTTGGCATTTCTAACTTGGATGAATCTAGATAAAAATGGTTCATCTAAATCATACCATGATCATAACCAGGTGTATGTAAGTTGATGATACATGTAAGAATTATTTTATCATTCTAGGAACCATGATGAATAGAGTGTCAAGTTTTGGTTAAGGTAATTGGTATGCCATAAGAACGTAACTGACAAGATCGAGGTTGAAGAGAAAGAGGAAGTTGAGTCATGATGTGAGGGGAAAGATCAATTTTTTTTTATATTTAGGCTTATGTCATCCAACTCATCATCATTGAAGTCTAAGAGGTTACGTGGAATATTATAAATTAATTTGGGTTGACCATTATAGCCTCAAGTGATGTTAACTATATATTTGAAGTGTTAGGATTCCAAAAATGGGACACCAAGTAAGGGTTCAAAGGTGGGTATTTTAAATACAACACATTCTTGGAATTATTCAAAATTCTAAGGATTTGTGTCCTCTATAATCTTGTAGATAGCTCCATTGTGATTAGATTTGACACATTGGCATGCAAATGAGGCATTTGCTTTCGTATGATTAATCCAAGGTTGATCAAGTAAGATATTGTAATAAATTGGAAAGTTAAATATCATAAATTTCACATAAATGGTAATAGGAGGAACAATAATGGGAATCCAAACACAACCTAGAGGAGGCATTTTCCTTCCATCATAGCCTTGACATGTATTACATGTGGATTTGAAGTTGCATTTGGAATAACCAAGGGTCTTAATAAAGTCAAGGGAGGTAAACAAGTACATGGAACTACATCAATTAAAACATGTTTAACTTGGATATCATTAATTTGGATGTTAATGAACAAAGGAAGATCATCTGCATGAAACAATATCTCATTAGGAATCATAAAATAAATAGGGAACTTAAGTGAGATATAAGTGTCCATTGTTTCATCAACATGGATGGACATATCTTCACATTGTTGAAGTATACTATATTTAGATCTAGATAAGGTAGCTTCTTTACTTGGTAGAAAAGGATGAGAGATGTTCATTTCAAATAATAATTACATTATGAAGTTACGATGGTAGGGAGTTCTCATCATATCTAATAATAGGATTTGATATGGGAGATGGGAAAGTTATGAAATATGATATTATTCATCATAACCCATGAGAGGATTGTTAGATATAGGTCCATAGTGTTTCAAGAGCTCCTGGGAAGGAGCGTTGGAAGTATAATTAAACTTGTGTTGATAGTGTATGATTGGATTAGGTTGGTTGTAAGTGGGTTGAGTGACTATACATTATGTGATTGCTGGTTGAGGTATTTTTTTGTGGTTGGGTGGAACAAATATTATTGGAAGTTTGATGTATGTTGTCTTGTGGTAAGGGATTTTTGGAAAGAGTAGAATTTATATCGATGGTATGAGAGGTATGATCAAGTTTTTTTTTTGAGAGTGGTGCTTCTATGGGCATTGGTTCCTCTTTCCCCAATTATATGAGATGGGATGGAGAAGTGTCTTGAATGACATGAAATGGTTGAGGTTTATGATGTTTAGGTATTATATTTTAGTCAACAAAAACAACTGCTCTTCTCATATTATTCATATTACCCACATTTTCATCATTAGTGTTAAGGTCTTATAGACTTTAAACATTTTTATTAGGAGTCAATTGATCAATGTTGTCTTGGTGGTTAGTAAGGGTATCCTTGTAGATAGATAAATAAGCATTATCTTGGTTTAAATATTGATTTTTATTTTTGTGTTTTATGAGCTTTAAGAGATATGTCATAATCTTGTTGACATTTTTGGATAAGGGATTTATGGTTAAAGTTAGGACCAAGAAGAAAATCCATAACAATATTTCTTAACTTTCTACAAGTCTCATGAGAATGGACCTAACTTGGATGAAACCAATATAATTTATTTGGATCATACCATGATTTAATAGGATGAGTGTGGTCAAGATATTTTGGTATAGGTCTTGGGAGACCTTTTTGAATTTCTACTAAGAACACTAGTTTATGCATATTAGTGTGGTTTTTTGAGAAAGTGAGGGAGTAGGATTAGAATTATTGTTAGGGGGAGGAGCATGTTACACAATGTTGTTAGGAACAATAACTTGGATGGTGTGTATGGTATCATAAGTATCAATAACATGATCATTGGTTATATTTCAATTTTTATTTTTGATGAGCATGTGAGTGCTCATTGTAGGTTGAGGTAGTTCAAATTGACACATGAGGAAATATTATCATTTGGCCTAGTCAACAACTTCTTCCAAAGTTTTTGGAGAGAGGGTCCTAACATGATATTATAATATGGGGTGGAGAGCATTGGTAAATAGGTGGAAGAGGTTATCATCCACCATATTATGCTTGCATTTGTTAGAAAAAAATTTCCATCATTTGATGAAGACTTGTGCCATTTTGGTTTCAAGTTGTTTGCAATTTATAAATGGGCTAAGTTATTATCAAGATCACTAGTTTGGAATTGTTGGACCATTGAGTTAACCAAGTCTTCTAGGTTAGTGATAGAGTGGGTTTTTAATTTATTCTACCAATATAAATCATATCCTGAGAGTGTTTAAACTAAGAGTTTGGTAGTAGTGCTGGTATTAATCTTAACCCAATCTTTATAAAGGTTGCCAAATGTTTTTAGATGTGAGCTAGGATCATTAAATCTATTACAAATGATGGTGGGGGTGATACCTCCTATGTTAATGTTAGTAATTTGAGGTACTAGATTTTTTTTTTGTAAATGTTTGATGGTTTTATTTATAAGTGGAGGTTTTGGTATGAGGTTATTGTTGACTAATTTTTGCCCAAAAAGTGCTTGGTTTGAGCTTCAGGTTCTTCAGCTTTGGTTCAACCAGCTAAGTTTAATGCAATTTACAATCAACATAGTTCAAATGGTTCAATCATTTGGTTTAACAAAGTTCATCACTCAGTTCAAACACCTCGATTCAACAATGTTGAACCATTAAATCATTGAACCAATTTCAGTTCAATGGCTTGGTTCAATGAGCTTGGTTCAAAGTGAGTGGTTCAATGCTCAGTTCAATCGAATGGTTCAAGATTTGTTTTAACTAGATGGTTCAGCAGCTTCAAGTTCATTGGCTTTGGTTCACTTGGCATTGGTGCACAATGATTGAACTGCTTGAACCGTTGAACCCTTTTGGTTCAATGGCTTGTTTCAAAGGTATGCCCAAAAGGTAAAGGGGCAGCTCAAGTGCAGAATCCCTTATGAAGGGCATGGAACACTTCAATGAAACACTTCAAAGGGACGTTCTAACTTTCAAAAAAATTCAAAGGCAAAGTCCCGAATTCCTTCATACTTTTTATCCGAAGGAATTCCTTCAAATAAAAAGTCTGAAGGAATTTGGGCCATAGTTTGAAACAAAGGCTGGAGCAAACATCCAAGGACAAAATGTCCATGGGAAATTTCTATGGACAAAAGTCTACGGAGAAAATGTCTATGGACAAAAGTCTGCGGGAACTCGAGAAGCAACCCAGAGGAGCATAACGACCTACCGAAGGACCCCGAAGGGCAGGTGCCCTTATAGGGGACTTTCAACCAAAATATAGGGGTACTTTTAAGGGCTAAAGGGGCACCTTCCCTTTAGGAAGGTGCTAAGAAGGGACTTCAAGCAAAAAGACCCACAAAGAGGGCCGAGTAAGACAAAGCCCGTAGAGAAGCCAGCGAGGGACTCGATGACAAATTGCCAAAGCGGTGATGTCCTGAAGGCCATCAAAGTTAAGAAAGTGAGTTAGCCATTGGTTTTCAAAGTGATGATGGCCATGTGAGTGTCAAAATTACTTAGCTATTTGTTTTCAAACAAAAGGATGCCAACCATGAAAGGAAGCCCAAAAATGCAGTGACCCGCTAGAAGATCACCCTCGAGGGCCGAAGGAGCCAGAAGAGACAAGATAAGGAAAAGACAAAGTGCCAGGCATGGAGTAAATAGGTTGTCCAAGTGGCGAAGGGAAGTGTTGATTTGAGAAGTTACTCCAGTAGGTGAAATAGTGGCTACAAATTGTAATTAGAGGATGTGAATGGCCAAGTGTGTGACCCTTTTTCTTCATTTCATATTTATGAACATACAAGCTACATAGGTGCCTTCAAGAAGCAACCTTAGTTAATGAGAAAAAAGTGTGGCCATGTCAAAAAAGTGCCTAAAGTCAAAGCCAGGGTCGACATAACATTTACTTTTTAGGCAGCCTGCTCTTCCCAATGAGGGGACGCAAATAGGCCACTTGTAAAAAGGGGCACCAAAAAGGCCTCCTTTCTTCTCCTATATATTGAGAACTTGTCATTTGAGAAAGATATCTTCCAAATTTGTAAGGTGTAGCCCTGGCAAAATTTCACCTAAATCAATAAATGCATTTTTACCTCTATCTTGGATAGATATTTCTGTGTATGTCCTGAGTGTTAGTTTGTGTTTAGTCATTATTTCTTGATGCTTTCACAAGTCCAACACCAACATATCTATTGTCTACAATGTGCCATTTCTGTAGTTGATAGGGAGAGCTATATTTAGAAGTGCAAAAATAGAATAAATTACTTACAGTGTGCATTTCACATCACCTTGGTGAATCTCTATTTTTTGTATTTTCCATTAAAGCCTTCTTGCCAAGCTCTTGTAGGCTAGTCCTTCTGCCAAGTCTGAAGTGTATGTATGTGTATGTCTAATTTAAAGTGTGGATGTGAGAAGGTTGACTTATTTTGGTGCATCACCTCTTTAGACTAGTTTGTTTTCCTACATCTTTCTCCCTTTTCATCCCCCCAGTATATATCTATATATGTGTGTGTGTGTTAGCACTTGCTGGAATGAATATGATGCATCAAAGGGAGCTAGCCCTTATATAGAGACTCTCCCCTCCAGCTTCACCAGTCCCACAAATGAGAGGGGATTTTTCATAGTTGTGTGAAGGTAGGAGCTCAGCCTCTTGCCAAGGGTGCAATCTTCTGCATCAATAGTTTAGCATGCCCGATGGGACACAGTTTGACAATTCAGTAAGGTTTCAGGATTGATGCTAGTCCTATTACAACAAATCAAGATTTTCAGCATCTGGTGACTCCATTGGTAAGAGCTTTAGTTTTCCAATCAAGACCAATTTCTTAACTTTCTATGCCTAAAGTCACCACATAGTCTACTTCTAAAGGGGTTCCCTTCGATTTCATTGAGTTGCCTTTGAACTCAGAAAAAAGACTAAGGTTTGAGAGGACCCATCCTTATTCAAAAAGCCACCCTCTTAGACCTATTGTAAGGGATGCATATGTAGCAGAGCCGCAGTTACAGCCCATCACAGCTATGGCATTGCCTTTTACAACTTTTCATGGCCAGAGCCCCTTGAACCTCCCACATTATGATCCAATCTCAGGAATAGCCCTAAAAAATGTGCCTTCTTTCGATGGAGAGGGGCCCATTATAGTCGTTGAGCACATTAGGAATATTGCTAACCTCTGCAATATTCACAATGTCACAGAGGAAAATATTGCCATCAGATTGCTAGCATTGTCTCTCAAAGGCAAGGCTCTTGACTGGTATGGGACCTTGCCTATAAATTCAATCCATTCATGGAATAAATTGGGTACTCAGTTGATAGACCATTTTGGGGAAAAGAGCGATGACCTCTTGCTTGCTGAGCAGTTGATGACCATAAAGAGAGCTCCACACAAGTATATGCAGGATTTCAACACACAATTTCAAAAGACTTGGGATAGAATCCCCATCTTGGTAAGACCGAATCCCAGTTATGCTTTCTTGTATTATTTAAAGGCATTAAATAGTGATATTTCTGTAATGTTACAATCCATGGGAGGGCATATACTGCCTGCTGCTTATGACATAGCCATAGTAGTTGAAAATTGCTTAGTACAGGTTGGGAAAATAGCCCCTAGATCTCACATGCCACTTTTCCTAGAAATGCTACCTCTAATTCAGGCTATTGCTCCCACATTAGCTCCTCTACCTAGCATAGAGAAACTAGCTACTGTTCCATCCAATGAGCTTCATGAAGTTAAGAGTCTATTGTAGAGCATGTCAAATAAACTTGTATCCCTTAAAAGGTAGCAAGCTCAAAGCAACAAACCGAATCAGGGATACCAACATTATGGTCAAGCCCCTAGACCACCTTTCCAAAACTATAATCAAGGACAGGGTCAGCTCACTCAGACCAAACTATTTCAAAACTACAACCCAAGCCCCCCTTCATCATCTAAATTCATGGTGCCTGTTTAGAACAATCTAGTGCAAGAACAACCAAGTTGTTCAACCATGGGATATGGTCAAGAACAAGTTGTTTATACAAATGAGATGATGGGTTATTTCCAAAATGCAGACAATCAGGTAGCTGCTCAACCCTAGGTCTTCAAGCCTTTAATGCAACCCAACATGAGTAGCAATTAGAACCAGCCTGATTCTACCCTCATGAATCATCTGAAAGGGCAATTTTATTTAGTAATTATGTGGGCACTACAGATAATTAGGTTGACTATGTTGCAACCAATACAAGATTTAAGAGGAGGGCAATGGGAGAAGCCCAAGCAACTACCCAATCGATGACTGCACCTTCTCCATCACACTCAAATCAGAAAGCCCCAAATTTTAGACCACCATTTGCACCTTCAGCCCCTCAGCCTGCTACTCAAGATGGAATTAGCCCCAAGGAAAACTTGAAGGGAGGCAGTCCTCAAGTCAATATAGTGGACTAGATGAAGAAGCTACATATGAACATCTCTTTATGGGATTCATTATCTCTATCAGGACAAAAAGACATGCTACAAAGAGAATTGCATGAGCTAAACTGACACGCTATCCCAAAAAGGGCTGATAACATCTTAATGATGAATGGACAACCTTCCATCTCTGGCTAGGTAAAGAAGGAAGAGAAAATTCCCCCTTTTTATGTGTCCTTGGTTATAGGGGATTTCTTGGTGCACAACTACATCATTGATAGTGGGGCTAGTGCCTCAGTGATGCCCAAGTGCATAGCTGACAATATGGGACTGAAATATGAAGAGATGAATAAGGGAGTCCTGCAGCTAGATGGGACACCTACAAAAATAGTTGGGATTTTGAAGGGTTTAAGCTTGACATTGCATGATTGCCCAACCTTCTCAATTCCTCATGATATAGTGGTAGTAGCTGTTCCTCCCTATTTCACAATTTGCTTGTCCAGGGACTTCACGTCAAAGATAGGTGGTTATCTAGCAGCAAATTGGTCCTATCTAGTTTTTAGGACCAAGTATGGGACCAAGGTAAAGATCAAATCTGAACCACTCTACAAAGACCATCTAGAACCATATTCACCCAAGGCAACAAACATTAATTACACCATTATCGACCTAGAAGAGTCCCAGACAGACCAATCTCCATCCTCTGCTCTTGAAGGAGTTGTAGACCTACTCTTGGATGAGTAGGGAAATGACAACTTCAAACATGATCCTTATAAGTTCATAGAGGAGGTAGGCCTTAGAGTCTACTAAATACTTGAAGAGGGTGCCTTCATACCCAATATAATGAAGGCAGGCCAAGAAGACCTAGGCCTATGGTAGCTATACTTTGATGATTCCAGAAGTAGGCTAGGAGCTAGTGGTGGAGTGATGTTAGTCTCCTCTTCAAAGGAGAGATAATTTTCATCTTTCCATTTCCAATTCTCTTGCACAAGTAATGTTACAAAATATGAGTCCCTTATCCATGGCCTAAAATGGGCAAGAAAAAGAAGGATCAAGGAGTTGTAAGTTTTAGGAGATAGTGAGCTGATTGTAAATCAGGTGAAAGGCTAGAATCTGACCAATAATTCCTTGCTAAAGTCCTAGAAGCATAGGGTCTAGGACTTGGTGGAATATTTCCTTACTTTCAATATCGCCTCCATTCCCAGAGAGTAGAACAAACAAGTGGATAGGCTAGCAGTAATTGGTGCTCAATTTGATGTTTCCAGGGAGATAATTTGAGACTGTGGTTCATGCCACTTGAAGGTGGTAGTTTAGCCCTCCATCCCCAATAACATTGCAAACTGGTAGGTTTTCAAAAATGACCAAAAAATAGCTTTCTTCCTGTAGGAGGAAGTTGAGTTTGCAACATAAACTAGGCAAAACTACAACAACAATATGGAAACCAGATTATTCAATTGAGGAACAATAAGCTCCCCAAAGGTTTGGTCACTCTTGAGAGCATCTTCAATGGAGATGACCAATTAAGAAATGATAAGGAATGCATCACAACTAAGGAGGAGAATTACAAAAGGGTTGAGATCTTCAAGGACAAGCTACTTGTGCTTGGAAAAGTCTGCATGGTTCAAGAAAGGTAGGCTTTCATATTGTTGTGTTAGGAGTTTGCCAATGTTTTTGCATGGGATTATAGTGATTTGAAGGGCTTCAACCCAAGACTCACCCAACACACCATCAAATTGGAAGAAGGTGCTAGGCTAATCACACAGAGGCAGAGACCTATCAACCCGATGACTAAGCCTCTCATGCAGAGGGAACTAGCCAAATTGATTGAGTCTGAGATTATATTTCCAATCAAAAATTCCTCCTAGCTGGCCAATCTTGTTCCTGTTAGAAAGAAGAATGGGGAGATCAGGCTATGTGTCGATTTTAGGGACCTTAATAAAGTCTCTTTTTAAAGATCATTATCCCCTCTTGAACATGGAGTGGATCCTTTAGAAGGTAATAGGTAACGAGCATTTCTCCCTCCAAGATGGATATTTAGGGTATAATCAAATTCTGGTGCAAGGCTATGACCAGCACAAAATAGCCTTCACTACTAAATGGGGAACATTCACCTACAAGAAGATGCCATTTAGGCTAGCTAATGCTGGTACTACCTTTTAGTGAGCCATGGACATGGATTTTGGAGGCTTGATAAACAACAATGTGCTGGTATACCTCAATGATGTGATGGTGTTCTCCAAGGAAGTGAGCTAACACATGCAATACCTCAGGTAGATTTTTGAAAGGTGTAGGGAGTTTGGCATTTCTCTTAATCTAAATAAATGTGTGTTTGTTATTCATGAGGGGAAACTCCTTGGCCACATCATGTCCAAGGAGGGCTTATCTATTGACCCTGAGAGAGTTTGCTATATCCTGGATATGTCCCTACCTAAGCACAAGAAAGGCCTGTAGAGCTTCTTTGGCAAGATAAACTTCATTTAGAGATTCATTTCAAATTTCATAGAGATAGGAAAGCCACTAACCTCTATGATGAGGAAGGGTGAGGAGTTCAAGTGGACAACACAAAGGAAAGATAACTTTGAAGCCATCAATCAGGCCTTAACCTGGGCTCCTACTTTAATCAGCCTTGACTTTAACAAAGACTTCAAACTCTACACTTTTAGAAATGAAGAGGTGATCTCTGCCATGCTTACCCAAGTAAATGGTGATGACCTCAAATAACCACTTGCTTTTTTTAGCCAAGGGCTAGAAGATTTTGAAGTTAGATACATGTATGTGGAGAAGTAAGTCCTAGCAGTAGTGCAGAGCCTAAAGAAGTTTAGGCATATGTTGTCTAATAGCAAGATTCACCTCATGGTTCCACATCCTGGTGTTAAGGATTTCTTGATCAATCAAGACCTAAATGAGAAGAGAGCTGGGTAGATCACCAAGGTGATGGAGTATGATGTAGACATCAAGATCACCAAGCTGGTGAGGGGTAGAGGCCTATGTAAACACCTTGTTGCAGACTTCAAGCAGAAAGGGGAAGACAACTTACTAATTCATGATGTAGCTATAAAATAAGAACCAACTATCATAAAGGATTGGACATCAGACCCAAGGCATTTCCTTCTAACTGGTGAGTGCCTACAGAGTCTTGATAAGACCAGAAGAAGGTACTTCAGGCTCTAGTCTCTCCCTTATGTTCTGGTTGATAGAGTATTGTTTAGGATCTCTCTAGGGTTCTTGGAAGATGCATTGATCCAAATCAGGTTGATAAAGTATTTTTTGAGTTCCATGATGGACTAGCAGGTGGTCATTTCGCTCCTTGAGCTACTACAAAAAGGGTAATGAGAGCTGGCTATTTTTAGCCTACTCTTTTCAAGGACACCCATGCCTAGGTAAGAAAGTGCCAGAAGTGTGCACTTTTTGATGGGAAACAATGATTGGCTACCATGCCTATATAGCCTATTCAAGTGGAATAGCCATTCATATAGTGGGGCCTAGACTTCATAGGGATGATTAATCCTCCCTTTAGTGCTGGACACAAGTGGGTCTTGACTGTCATAGACTATTTCACAAGGTGGGTGGAAGCTGTTACTCTGAAGGAGGCAAATGAAAGTGCGGTCCTATAATTTTATGAGGACCTGGTGACAAGATTCAGGGTCTCAGCCACCATAATCTTAGATAATGCCTTGGCTTTTTTGGGAACGAAAAAAAGTGAATGGGCACTAAGGTATGGTATATATCTCAACACTTCATCCAATTATTACCCATAGGGGAATGGGTTGGCTGAGTCCACCAACAAAAATTTGATCAAGATCATAAAGAGGACCATGGAAGAAAATTAGAGGACTTGGCATGCTAAGCTGAAAATAGCTTTGTGGGCTGATCAAATCACCCCAAAGAGAGCAATTAGAAATTCTCCATATACACTCATGTATGGAAGGGAAGCTAGGCTTCCCATCTCACTTGAATTGCCAACATTGGACCTCGCTCGCCAGCTGTAATTAGAAGAAGGAAGTAGCATGGAGGTCAAGTTGTGCGAGCTAATGGAGCTCCAAGAGATAAGGTATCGGGCTATAGCTTCTATTACCAGCCGCTAATAGCAAACAAAGAGACACTTCAATAAGAAATCTTCATCAAAAGACTTCTTTGAAGGAGACATTGTCTTAAAATGGGATGAAGACTGAGCTAAGCTTGGGAAGCATGTAAAATTCGATGCCCTATGGAGTGGCCCATAGATAATCACTCAGTGCAAGCAACATAATGCATTCCAACTCTCCAAGTTAGATGGTGAAGAACTACATATCCCAGTTAATGGGATACATCTAAAGCATTGTCACTGAGTCTCCTTTCATCTATATATATTTTCCCTTGTTTTCTTTTCCTGCTTTCCCTAAGTTCTATTGCACCAGCAATAGTTTTCTTATCCTTGTGTGTGTTTTTATTTTCCTCTTAGAGGTAATTTGTGTAATTAGTTCTAGGATTTATCAGAGATATTGTTGGATTTTTTAAGTTACCATCTGACTCTGGGCCCAATGGACTACAAGGCAACTAGTCTTTAAGCATAGCATGCATGCTTCCCCTGGGAGTCACCAATTTGTTGACCAATTTTTGCCCAATAGGTGCTTGGTTCAAGCTTCAGGTTATTTTGCTTTGGTTCAACCAGCTAATTTTAATGTAATTTCCAATCGGCATAGTTCAAATGGTTCAATCATTTGGTTTAACAAAGTTCATCGCTTAGTTCAAACACCTTGATTTAACAGCATTGAACCATTAAACCGTTGAACTAATTTCAGTTTAATGGCTTGGTTTAATGAGCTTGGTTCAAAGCGAGTGGTTCAATGCTCAGTTCAATCGAATGGTTTAAGATTTGGTTCAATTGGATGGTTCAGTGGCTTCAAGTTCATCAACTTTGGTTCACTTGGCATTGGCGCGCAATGATTGAACTGCTTGAACCATTGAACCATTTTGGTTTAATGACTTGGTTCAAAGGTATGCCCAAAAGGTAAACGGGCAGCTCAAGTCTAGAAGCCCTTGTGAAGGGCATGGAACACTTCAATAGAACACTTCAAAGGGACATTTTAACTTTTAGAATTTTTCAAAGGCAAAGCCCTGAATTCCTTTAGTCTTTTTGTCCAAAGGAATTCCTTCAGACAAAAAGTCTAAAGGAATTTAGGCCGTAGTTTGAAGCAAAGGCTGGGGAAAACATCTAAAGACAAAATGTCTACGAGAAATGTCTACGGACAAAATTCTATGGGAAAATGTCTGTGGACAAAAGTCCACGAGAACTCCAAAAGTAACTCGAAGGAGCATAGCGACCCATTAAAGGACCCCAAAGGGCAGGTGCCCTTGTGGGGGACTCTCAACCAAAATAAAGGGGTAATTTCAAGGGTTAAAGGGGTACCTTCCCTTTGGGAAGGTGTTAATAAGGGACTTCAAGCAAAAATACCCATAGAGAGGGCTGAGTAAGACAACGCCCGTAGAGAAGCCAGCAAGGGACCCGATGACAAATTTCCAAAGCAGTGACATCTCAAAGGCTGTCAAAGTTAAGAAAGTGAGTTAGCTATTGGTTTTGAAAGTGATGATGGCTACATGAGCATCAAAATTAATATAGTAAAATATCCATTTATTTTCAAATTAAAGGATGCCAAACATGAAAGGAAGCCCAAAAATGCAGCGACCTGCTAGAATATCACCGACGAGGGTTGAAGGAGCCAAAAGAGACAAGATAGGGAAAAGACAAAGTGCCAGGCATGGAGTAAATAGGTTATCCAAGTGGTGAAGGGAAGCACTAATTTGAGAAGTTACTCCAACAAGTGAAATAGTGGCTATAAATTGTAATTAGAGGATGCAAATGGCCAACCATGTGACCCTTTTTCTTCATTTCATATTTATGAACAAACAAGCTGCATAGGTGCCTTTAAGAAGCAGCCTCGGTTAATGAGAAAATAGTACAACCATGTCAAAAAAGTACTTGAAGTCAAAGCCAGGGTTGACACAACATTTACTTTTCAGGCAGCCTGCTCTTCCCAATGAGGGATGCAAATAGGCCACTTGTAAAAAGGGGCACCAAAAAGGCCTCCTTTCTTCTCCTATATATTGAGAAATTATCATTTGAGAAAGATATATTCCACATTTGTAAGGCATAGCCTTGGAAAAATTTCACCTGAATCAATAAATGCATTTTTACCTCTATCTTGGATAGATATTTCTATGTATGTCCTGAGTGTTAGTTTGTGTTTAGTCATTGTTTCTTGATGCTTTCATAGGTCTAACACCAACATATCTATTGTTTACAAGGTGCCATTTTTGTAGTTGACAGGGAAAGCTATATTTAGAAATGCAAAAATAGAAGAAATTACTTATAGTGTGCATTTCATAACACCTTGGTGAATCTCTATTTTCTATATTTTCCATTAAAGCCTCCTTGCCAAGCTCTTGCAGTCTAGTCCTTCTACCAAGTCTGAAGTGTATGTATGTGTATGTCCAATTTAAAGTGTGGATGTGAGAAGGTCAACTTATTTTAGTGCATCACCTCTTTAGAGTAGTTTGTTTTCTTGCATCTTTCTCCCTTTTCATCCCCCCAGTATATATATATATATATATATATATATATATATATATATATATATATATATATATATATATATATATATATATATATATATATATATATATATATATATATATATATCTGTGTGTGTGTGAGCACTTTGTATAATGAATATGATGCATCAAAGGGAGCTAGCCCTTATCTAGAGAATCTCCCTTCCAGCTTTGTCGATCCCAATGGCGAGAGGGGAGTTTGCATAGTTACGTGAAGAAGGCAAGAGCTTGACCTCCTGCCAAGGGTGCAATCTTCTACATCAATAGTTATCATGGGAATACCTAAGGGAGGTGGGGGCACATTAGGATTTTGTGCTCCCCATGGATCTTGGTGAGGTTGGTTTTGGAGATGTATAAGGTGATTTTGCATTTACATCATCTGATTTCTACTATTGATTTGAAAAGTATGCATTTTGTTAAGCATTTATAAGATAATTTAATTACTTTGAGTGATATTTTGGATAGAGGATATATCATGTGATTCACTTGTATTATGTGAGGTATTAGTAGCTTTTGGTGCACTATGAGTGTGTAATGAAGTAGCAGCATGTGATGCACTAGTGGCATGAGTAACATTAGTAGATAAATAAGTGTTTGTAGCAAAATAAACATTGGTATGTTAGTTAAGGATGTGTGTATTTTGAATAGGCCCACTAGAAGTTAAACATGCTATGTTGGTAGAAATACTTGGCATGGAGATTGAAAGAAACATAGAATATGATGTCATTGTGAGGGAAGGAGACATTATAGAGGGGAAATATTGGGATGAAAATAAATTTCTTCCCCAAAATTCTTGGGAAAAGGTAGGGTAAGGTGAATGGGGTTTTTATATATGAGGTCCCATCATGAGATTGTAATTGTTTATAAGATTGTTTCCTCTATGTTGAGGTTTTTCATTAAAAAAAAGAAAATTTCCATTATGTATTATATATCACACTTATATTATAAATAAAATAAGGAGTTAAGTTTTGATTAATAATGGAGAGGAGTCTCATAGTTTTTAGTGGGGGTGGTAACATGGATATTACTTTGATCCATAATGGGTGCCATAAGGTGTATCTTAGGAAATATATTAGGATATATAAAACTCATCATGTTTGATTGATTCAATTTTGTATTATCCTCAAGAAATAAATTCATGATGAAGGATGGAAACTAAAAACTTGGTAAAGATGAAGGTCTACTAGTACGATACAAGGTCAAACCAGTTAGTACTATTGTCTATTATAGTAGATAGGATATATACAAAAGACACAATCAAACTAGTTGACTATAATCTATAGATGGTGAAACTAAGAGAGTTTGAAAGAAACATAGTTATATAGGTTGGTTTTGTGTTGAAAGGAAATAGAACAAGTAGTCTGTAAGAGACTAGGTTAAATATAATGATAATGTTCTATGGGAAAGTAGAGACTGTAGAAGACACAGTTGAGTAGACCGACTATGTTCTAAAGGTATGGATAGGTTTTTAAAATTGTGATTGTAGATGATATAGTGTTATTTTATAAAATACTTTTGAATAAACACATAAATAATTATATCAATCCAGTTGATCTAGTTGTGGTACATAACATAAACCTTATATCAACACTAGTTAATATAAGTTTTGTAATACAACATATAATTATCAAAGAATAAGCAAAAAAAATAAAGATGCTAATCTATGTGGTCATTTCTAAATGTCTTAAATTATAATAATTTTTATAAATAAATGTGATAGAGAGTTTGATATAATAAGGAACTCGAAAGGTAATCTAAGGATGGTTTCAGGTAGTTAAGGCTAAAAGGGATATTTATCGATGATGGTATTGGCTTGGTATTGGGGCCTACCCCCTCACTTCATACTCCCATAGAGATAAGGGTGTTGGTTGATTTAAAAATATATACCATAAACCACATATTTATACTCAATTAGAAAACTAAGTTGGTTTATGCCTTCATAATGAAATCTAAGTAGGTAGACCTTGTGTAGAATTTGTTTAATGTTTTTTGATGTTATGTGGTTTGTAAGTGTGTGAAAAATAAAAATAGTGTGACTAAATAAATAAATTAAAACATCCTATTTAGTCTATGTTTTATACTCTAAGTAAGTAGGCAACAAAATGAAAAGTGAATTAATTACTAATAAGATGAGTTAATTCCTTTGATTGAAGAGTATAGGGTTAGTTAAAATGACCAAGTATGTAAATAGTATAGAATAAAATTGATTGGATTGATGTTATCTATTGAAGCAAGATATAGAAAAACATAGTCAAATGAATTGATTGAGTCTTCTAGATAGGAAATCAAGCTACAGAACTATGTCAATTCAATCAACCTAGTTTGTTATATGGTTAAAGTTTTATAGATTAAAAACTATGAAAAATGGGATTGTAAATGAAGAACATAAATGACTAAGATGATAAGAATAAACCTAATAATTTTGAAGATGTTGAAGTTGATATTTTTATGCTATATTATTTAGATGATGATTTTTATCTTGCTAACAGAATCAACTAGGTTGATAGAGTTTGAAAACCTATATGTAAATTACAGAACTGAGTCAAGTTGATTGATCTAGTTACCTATGGTTGAAGATGACCTACATAGATAAATATAGAGTTGATCATAGTGATTGTGTTAAACATGTGCATTAAAGGTTATATATAATCCATAGATTTGATTTAATAATATAAAAATAAAAATATATGATATATGATAATATATGAAGGCATGAAGGAAAGTCTACAAGGGTCAGTTCATTTTGGGTTCACTAGAATTTATATAATATAAAGTGAATATTATCTATAAATCAATCCTAGCTTGGAGAATATAGATCAAACTATTCATTCCTCTAATTGGTACACTTAGAAAATTAAGACCATGACCAATATGGATTTGCTAGACCTAACTAAGGAGTCCCTTACCACACAATATCACTAAAGAGGGTTTTAAATCCTCTAGTTTAGTAATACCATGTGATAACCCTAGATAAGTCCTATGTTTTCATATCAAATTAAATACAAAGTAAAGTAAATATAACCTAGTGCTCACCAAATCATGTGGCACAAAATGGGGGTAATAAACATTAAAATAAACATGCAAAGAAAAACTCTACTCAAGTCAATGTAGAGGTAATCCTAATGCATGGAGAGAGAAACATATTCATAAGCTAAAAAATTCACACACACACACACACACACACACACACACACACACACACACACACACACACACACACACACACACACACACACACACACACACACACACACACATGTAATAAAGATTTAAAATAATTAGGAATACTTACATTTTAAGATGAAACCTCTGAGCCTCAATATATCCCTTGGCCAACATGATTTGCAAGAGATTATTTTGGTTTATAAGGATAACTAAGATAGGTTAGCTTTAGGCTACACATCTTTTCATATGCATTTAAAAGACTTCTCCCACAAGACAATATTCTTATCTCCAAGTGTAGTATGAAACCCTAAGAAATGGCTCCTCAAATATAATGGTGGATAAGTAGATTCACAAATAAATAATTAACTCTATGTCTCTCTCTCTATGAAATGGAAAAAATGATGTATTTATATAGCAGGATATAACCCTAAACTCTTATGAAGTTTTAGTCAATAGAATCATCCTAATTGACCCTATTATTTAGTAAATAAAGTATTTAGGTCCTAAACTAGGTTAGTCAAGGCTGACCTAATCTTGTAACATGTTATATTTAAAGTATAGGGTCAGCCCAAGCCTACTTTGTTTGGCAAATGATAAAAAGAGGTTTTAGATTAGGTAAGGGTTGTTTGAGGTGGTGAATTTATTAGCGGAGTTTGTAAGGAAGTTGTCAAATCTTAGGGACATGTATAGGAGATGTTTGTGTTGGTTTCAAGTTGTGGTATATGGGATAATAATCTTGAAAAGCACTAATGGTCTACCCATCCCTTTCATAATGTAACCTTTAAGGTGTGCACTCAAAGAGATTGAGACTTGAAGGGTTCATGTAAGAGAAAAAGTATTAGTAATTGATAAAGTTTAAAAATATTGTGTATATATAATCTATACCACTTATATGTTGGTTAGTATGTGGTGGTTATATAAATTTGGAGTTGTGATACATTCTTCATACCATGCGAGGGTATTGAGGAGTTGATTTTCTAGTTTGTTGATACATTAACTCCCTATTCTCCACTTATGGCCTTCAAGATCCACACTATTAAGTATTATTGTATCTAAACTTATAAAAATTTAACACGTTATGTGGTAAACTTTTAAATTATTATAAAATTTAATTAGGTTTTTTAATTTTATTGGAATCATCTTTTTATGTTTTTCCTTGCTATGGATTTCAAGACTATTTAGCCACTTATTATTTTGAACCTTTTTTTGAATGTTTGGGCTCTTACTTTTCTTTCTTATCTTCCATTTTGGATTGAATTGGGGTATCCATCCATTTCACCTTAAATATTTTTTTGATTTGATTGGGTTATTAAATTTTTTAATTTGTTCTCCTTTATGGATTGAGCTAAGCTTCTTAGCTGATTTGAATTTACACTTAATTTAATGGGTAAATTTTTAGTTTGTTAAAATGCATTATTTGGATAAGCCTTATTTTTTACCTTTCACCATGTGTGAGTGTGGGAGTGGTAGGTGAGAAGTATATTGTTAACATCAACGTATGTTATTATATTATGACTTGTATAACTAGTTGAGAAAGTTGGGAAATATTTTCTCACTTCTTCCTTTTAGAGAGATTGTTGAGCTAAGTCAACATGATTCCTCAAGATTGTTATAATATACTTAAAACTATACTTTTGACTTATAGTGACTTCTAGGAGTAATTATACATAAGGGGAGGGGAATATGAGATCCCTATTTTCAAAATGCTTACTTTTTATAAATTTATTATTATACATGTCCACTTGATATGTGTTGATTTATTATTAAGAAATGAGATGTTACTCGTCCCTTATGTCTAACATAAATATTATATACATTTTGTGATTCTATTAATTTACTTATGTAAGAAAATTTATATGATTATATTAGATGTTTATTAAATTCATTAGGATGTTAATGAAATGCATATGTATTTCCTCAAGTTAATTTTTGAGATGTTTTATCCTATATATGTTTGTATGCATGTTGTGTGATTGGAATTACTTGTATTATTTTTTCATTCAATTGCTTTGGCTATCTAGACTAGGGAATTTTACATGTGCATTGTTGTGTAGGTGACATGGAAGGATGATGAGGGAAATTAGACTATGTCAGGAATGAGTAAATTATTTAGATAATATTTGGTGATTATGCAGCACCTCAGTCTTATAAACTTGGAAAACTCATGACCCTAGTTGTTCCTATTAGTCCTATACATTCCTTACTTCTAAAAGCCTCACATTTGTTCTATCTTGTACCCCTTGAACTATCTCTTAGTATAACCAACCTTATGTTGATGACACAAACATCCCATATTTCCTATAATTATTAAAATGTACTTATGTTATACTTCTACAAGTTATGAGCCTATGCTTGCTCTTCTTATCCATGGGCACTAATGTCTAAGATAGATAGTAGTGTCTTAGCTTGAAACATGCGTCCAGTTACCTAAAGTCATCCAATTTTTAATGAAATGTATTAAAAAGGTTGACCCAAGTGATTTTATGTGAGTTATCTCCTGATAGGATAGGTATAAATATAATATTAACCCTAATTCATTCACCACCTAGAAATCAAACTAAACGATCACTCAAAAAGCACTTAGGGTAACAAAAGACTTCTTTTTTACCATATTTTGATATCAATTAAAAGAACATACCAACTATAGGTATGAAGTAATAAAGGATTAGTCATAAGTTCATATTTTATAAGTTACAAACTAGGTCAATGTTGTACTTAGTTTACACATTACATGATTCACACATAAGCCAATGTGTAGGGGAGAACTACATGAGTCTAAGTCCCTCTTCTAGAGTAATAGATATATATGTAGTTACCTTTGACAACAAAGTCATTATGGGTTAGATAAACACTACGTGCCCACTAACCCATTTTTACCCAAGGTTACATTGAAGATGGAAATGTAGGGTTCTTCCATTTTACCAAAAGTGATAGTCAATGTGATGAGAATGTCACATCAATCACATAATATGATGTTATCATTGTTAAGAGGCCTCTAACTCTTTTTATAAGACCTTTAACATTAATACCATTCTCTTTATTAAATCACCTCTCAAGAATTATAAGAGACCTTATACAATGTATTCTAATATATTTAGATTATTTCACAAATTTGAAACATTTCTTAACTCCATTTTATTCAAAAGAAACTATCAAAGAAGATTCAAGACTAATAATTTGTTGTTGTAGGTTTCTTAGGCTTAATTACAGGTTTTCAGCACAACTAGATAAGAAGCAACTTTTTAAAGACCTTAAATAAGGTTTATAAAAATAATAAACACTTAGAAGATCCAAAATGCACCTTATATACCCTTACTTATCTTGGAATTACAAGAGCATGAAATAAACTACTTAATCAACCTTGTTTTAGGCCTCCATTAGATATAAAAAACATGGTTAGCTATAAAACCTTTTATACAGTGCCAAAATTCTTGACACCTCAAAAATATTTTAGAGTGCCTTATAAACTACCAAATCAACAAGTTTCATGATTTTTCACTAGTTAAAACTCTTGGTATAGTTCTTTTCTTATCAAAACCCTAACAGACGTATACATGCCCAATAGGCTATAAAAAATTTTATTTTTCTTTTACATTAGTTTCAAACCTTGAAACCAATTGGGAAACATTTATCCAATATTCTTATATATTTTCCAATGGTTAGACTATCATAACCAGTCTTTAACCCTACTAGAAACACCATTGTTTACTAATTATGAAGGATTTTTTAGAGGGTTTAACACATAAGGGAAAAAAATTAACATTAATTTATCCCTAAATACTTATAAATCCTTATTTAACTTTTATATGATTCTCAACAACTTTATTAAAATTTCCTTATCCATATTTAATGACCATGCATTTTGAAATACATAGATAAGACTCATTCAAGATGACTATGTTGGTAAAAGACTATCTCAGGTCTATGACTTAGAAATTTGATCTTAAAATGTACTCAAATAAAGACAAACCATAAAAATTTATCATCAACATTAAATAAGATAGGCTATATGACTTGGAATCAAGAATATCTATGTTTATTCATGACAATAGTTACAAAAATATCTCGAGCCTCTGAGTTTCAATGGTAGATTATCACTGAATGTATAAATTCACTCTTTTATTATTCAATTCATCAAATATAATGATCAAAATAAATATTATACATTGATAAATTACCTTAATAAATATAAATTGACTTCCATACACTAGATTTCACATTCATCTTCCATGTTTCTACCCTATTACCTGTAGAATTCTATATCTTCTTTATGCAGTCATATAAATGAGGTCTAGTAGACACATATTATCACCCTATTCATAGTGAGACACATGATCATAAATGATAAGGGTATTTAAAAATCATTATTATTAGGAGAAACACTATCTTATTTATCAAACATTTATATACATAGATGCATCCCTAAAAACTATCATATGTACAAGCCTAAAAGCCTTATTCTCTCTTTTCCTTAGCAAACACCACCTTGATTGTATGTGATAATGGATTTTTTAAGCTTCACAATGATTTTATTGGTTCTTTATTTATGATTTATAAGTATATCTTCACTAACATAGCTTGTATATATGAATAATACTAAGGTTTACTCAACTATTTTCTCCTCAACTTGGTATGTGCCTTTTCCCAATGTAGGATTACCCTTTAGATGATGATGAGGTAAAAATTATGTTTAATACATAATAAAAAACATCTATGACCTTTATCCAAATGATTATATCCTTTACAATATCCCACAAGGTCTTACAAACATTTTTGGTAATTTGAATTTTTAAATATGAAGCTTTTGGTGGGAAAGTGCCAATTATGAGAATCTAATCATTTAAACACCTTTATATAACTAATATAGACTAATTATGCATCCTAACACATATCAATACCTTATAAAAACCTCCTAATTGACTCAATTTATCTTTACATGACCATTTCAATGCATAATGAAGCATATGATGGCTCATTATTGCTTACACCATCAATTATTTGATAAATATGTACAAAATTGATTCTCCTTAGCTAGTGCTACATCGAATTTTTGGGATTCAAAATTTTATTAGTTCTTTTTCATAAGAGCTTTGATATACTCTTTTACTTTTGAAAAATTCTTTACTTTTGGTCTTCTTTAGTTAATCTCTCATATATATGGGCATGCTCTTTGATCCCACACTTGTATCTCTCCTTACCTCTACTTCCTTTATTAAGGATATATCTATAAACAAAAATAAATAATCATATAAATCTAAAATTTGATTATGCCTTTGAGGAATATTCCATCCCTTTGCCTTATTTGAATGCTATACATATTGTCAATCATCATGATTAACTCTAATTTTTTCATCTTCCTTTGTCTTCATGTTGATTATCTCTCCAATCAGTTGCTTAAGGGCTTGATTGTTATCCATATTGATCATAAGTTTTGTTTCTCCTCCATATACAACTGCTTGCTTTCAAATATCTTCTTCTAACTTCTTCATGAAAATAAGTACCTTGGGTTCAATTTTTAGAAATGATAAAGATAATAACTCATTTTTATCTTCATTTAATGTTTCCATACCTTATTCATCTCTATTTTGGGATCCACTAGATGTTTAGAATTTAGTTTTAGTTTCCTTGACCTCTAAATTTATTAAATGCTTCAATTTATAACTCCTTCAACTTGTTCTCTTGTTCATTTCCTCTTATGGACTACTCAATGTTGCTTTTTATCTTGATTATTTCTCTTGATTGAGACACCATTTTATCATATCAAGTGTCTATATCCTATGAAGTCATTGGTCTTAACATCTTATTTTCATGCCCTTTAAGACTTTTCCCATATTCTTTCTCCTAATTGTTTGCTTCATGAAATTTATAATTAATTTTCTTGTCTTTGCACCTTTATCCTTATTTTCATTCTTTACCTTACTACTATTTATCTTCTCACTTCATAACTACTGCAATTGATTAATTTTCACTATTATCTCCTTTGTCACATTCATAGTGGTTTTATATTAATTGGGTTTCTTTTCTATCTTCAATGGATGAGACCTTAACTTTGGCCTCCTCTTCATTCTCTTAAAAACCTATATTCACAAACTCAAAATCAAAATTAGATTCAAAAATATCATTTAATTCTTGTTCCAATAATTTTCCATCCTTTTAAATCTACTAATTAACTCCTTCCTATTTTACATCCATCTTTATATTTCTCTTTAGTTTCTTGAATTCCTTCTTAAGTTGCTTACATAGTAACCTTTTTGTTCTCTCTTTGTCCTTCTTAACAATCCTCTCTATATTTTACATTATCAATTTTATAGGCCACCTCACCTTTTTATTTATCCTCACACCAAATCCTAGGCATTCTTCTAGCATATGATATACTATGCACTTCATATTTTCTATTACTTGCTTCAATTCATCTATTTCTTGCTAAAAATCATCATCTCACTTTACCTCACTATCTTTCTACTTACTCAATTGGTTATTTTTCCTTGACAATCCCTCCATTTGTTTATCTCTTATGCCTCACCTTATTATATATCACCTTAGTATTTTGGCATACTATCCAAGTCTTCCTCCTTATAACTATATCTATAGATTCTCTAATCTCTTTACTTTATTTCAAGCCTTACTAGGATTAAGACTATTGAACCATATATATATTATATTTTTTCAACTACAACAACACCTCCTATATTGTTTTCCTTTATATTTTTATAATGATAACATGTTATTTACACCTGTATCCATCTCAACACTTTGCTTAGCTCAACATATACCTTGAAAATATTTATGAAAACACTATTTCCAACTATATATATCATACCATTTCAAAAAAATACATATACTAGTAAAAAAATTGAACAATTTATTATTTTACTATCTTTAAGTCTTTTTCATAAGAGATTTTATAAGCTCTGATACCAAAATTTGATGATAATCTTAGATCAATCAAGGCCTATAACTTTACTGATGGGACCTTCAACCTTAACTCTATTCTCTTTATTCAATCACCTATCAAGGCTTATAAGAGACCTTATACAATTAATTCTAACATATTGATAGTATTTCATAGATTTAAAACATTTATTAACTCTATTTGACTGAAAATAGCCTATCAAAGAAGATTCAATATTGATAATTTGCTTTTATAGGTTTCTTAGGCCTAATTCTAGGTTTTCAACACAAATAGACTAGAAAAAACTTTTTAAAGACCTTAAATAAGGTTTATAATAATCACCAACACTTATAGGATCCAAAATACACCTTATTTTCCTTTACTTATCTTAGAATTCCAAGAACAAAAAAATAAAACTACTCAATTAACCCTATTTTAGGCCTCCACTAGGTCTAAAAAACACAATTAGCTATAAAACCTTCCGTATAGTGCCAAAAGTCTTGAAACCTCAAAAATATTTTAGATTACCTTATAATATACCAAATCAACAAGTTCCATGATTTTTAACTAGTGAAAAATCTTAGTATAGTTATTTTTCTATCAAAACCTTTCAAGGTTTAACATACCTGTACAAACCTGAGAGGCTATATAAATTGATATTTTAATTTTACATTGGTTGAAAATAAATGGGAAACATTTATCCAATCTTCCTCTATCTTTTCCAATTGTTAGTGTTGTTACTTAAACTTGCACCCTTTGAGGAGATGACAAGTCTCTCCTTATTTAAGTGGCACAATGAAACCACCTTAGGGCTGTGGGTGACCGAAAGTTGAAATGGATCTCTAGATTAGGGCTAGTTCCCTTGATGTATCAATAAAGTTCAAACCTATTACTAACTTTGGGGGGATGAAAAGGGAGAACGATAGTTGAAACAAATATAGTTTAGGGGAGGTGATACACCAAATAGCTATTCCTACCAATACCAAGAGGGAGTTCAAACAAAAAACATTGCTAGAGAGATATGACACAACACTTCTTAAAGGATTTGAAGATATTGCAGCCAATGAGAAGGATAATGAGGTCTTTCAAGAAGGTAAAGAATTACAATAGGTTATCCCTTTCATAGATATGCCAATCTATCATAATGAGACAAAAGGATAGCATTATGAGGCATGTTTCCAAGGTCAAGAAGACTTCATCTACCTTGGAGACTTGTGGGAGATGACTCCATCAAATGACATGCCAAGCTAAGGAGCAAAAAGGAAACATGAGTCATATATCACTACATGCAAAAGGAAGCATGAATGGAACCCTCATTCATCTAGTGAGGAAGGAGATTTAAGGTACTTCACTTTTGATCCAAGAAGGGAGGTGTGTTTAAGTTAAATGTACATGGTTAGTTTCCTTTTTGTTGTGTCTTATTTTCCCTAAGTGCCTAGTAGCACAAGTGTACCTTTACTTTATGTGTTTGTTTGGTCTTTTTGTGTGTTATCCTTCCTTCAAGTGTTTTGAGGTCAATCAAATATCTTGTTACTCAAGTCAATGTCTAATCTTATTATTTTAGATTGCATCTGACTCACATTTCCCAATAGATGGGATAAGGCTATTGGTCCTTAACATAGGCAAGTATGTTACCCTTAGGAATTTCTAAAAGTGTTGACTAAATTTGAATTTTAGTCAAATTGGGTCAACCCCTACATTTTTATAAAATTTTTAAGGTTTCCATAAGTCTTATGGGGTATCATATTATTCTATATATCTCATTTATCCTTGCTTCAGCTTGGGTTTAAGCCTATCTTCCTTATGCTTGTCTAGTCAACCAAAGTCAACTCTATTCAACCTTGGTCAAACATGTTCAAAGATATCTTTAAAATTTCCTAATGTGGTCATTCAGGTGTTCTAAGGTGTTTATAAGTCACAAATTTGTCCTTCACCATGTTTCATATGCAAAAGGGGCCTTTTAATCATATTTCTAGCTCATTAAATGACTTTTACAGTTTCTCAAAAAGGAATATTTGTCACCAAGCTTGATTTTAACATGGATGAGGCTAGGACATTTAAGGAAGTGGTCAAAGTTAGCTCAAGAATTAGTTTCATGTAGAAAGAGGCAAATTTCCCTTAAAAATAGGCCCTTAATAGCACTTGTATAGACTTGTGAAGTCCACCTTAAAAAAAAACATGGGATAGTGTATTTAAACTCCCTAAAGTCATTTTCATGCCCGTTTGCTGATAAAATGTCAAAAATTTCAATTTTTACTTCTATTTTATCTTTCTTTTCTTCACAAGCCAAGGGTTTACTTTACATGCTTGATGTGAGCCATACAGGTGGATTCAGGAGAAATGATCTTGGGGGTTTAAATTAATTTAATTAAGATTGAAAACCATAGTAAGAGTCTTTAGTTTCATGGTTCCTCCTTTATGAACCATCACTAAGAAGCTAGGCAACTTTTTATGTTTCTTCATCTAAGAGGGGTCACTATTTGAGATCATCTTAGAATTATTTGATTTGTTTTGACAAGTTTGATGGTCTCATATGTTTCTCAAAACCTCCCCATAGGTTTTTCCATCATCTTCTCAGTTTTGGAGACCTCAAAAACTCAATAAACTTCTTCTAGGCTTGTTTGGGTTTGTCATTGTCTACTTTTTTCATCTATAGGTGCCTTGAAGGTGTTTTCCATGTAGAGGAAAGTATTTTGAGGTTGTTTTCAAAGTTTTATTAATTTAGGTTATCCATTTTAGGGATAAAAATTATATTTGAAGTGGTCTGAGATCCTTACCCTTGTATATTCTTGTTCCTTCTATGCCTTTGCCTACATAACATAGTAAAAATAGTCACCTTTCAGCCCCTAATGATGTCATGGTGACATATGAGGAGATATAAAGTTACTCCAATTACTTCACATTTTCAAATATGCATTAACATGCCTAAGGAAGGTGTACAAGGTTCACATTCATAAAGGTTTCATCTTGTTCACTATGGTGTATTAGACATCCACCTTCAGGTGGTCTTGATAGAGGCTAAAGTGCCCACTTTGTAACATTGAGTCATGAGGTGAACCCATTTGGGGACCTATAACTTTTTGAATTCATTAGAAACCTTTTATGAGTCAATAAAATGATAAAACAAGAAGTGGAAATAGGTTTTAAGGAAGAAATCTAAGTTTGTCCTTTTGTCCTTGAAATGACAAAACAAAGGACCCATTGGTTTTGTGAGTAACATATACCACCGTCTCAATATCCCTTTTATTCCCTTAATTATTTAGAATTGTATAACTTGGAATTAAGAATGATTGTACCAAGTTTTAGTGGGTGATTTAAAATGGAGAGATGTATTCTAGAGGTCTAAAAGTGCTCTCAAACACACTAAAAAGCTTCAGTATTGTTTACAAGCATGCACCTAAAAGTGTCTCCTTCTCCACTAGGTTGCAAATGAGACCTTGAAAATGCATTGAAATGATTCATGATGTTTACAAATGATTTTTTTAATTTTATAATGACCCTCTAAAAATATAAATACCTATTTTGACTCCCAAGCTCATCCTCTATCTGTACACAGGGCAAATTAGAACCTACAACAGGCAGGATGTATAAGAGTTGAGTTGACACAAGTTTGTGTATCTTGTAGGATGATCAAGATGAGTATAATAATGGGAAATGTGACTCAAAATTAGACGGTATATAAAAGGGTTCATATGCACCATGATAATTCATTAAAGAGCATTGACACCTATAGGTAGGTGTTAATGACTGGCTCAGTCATAAAGTAATATGAGAAGGGTCTTAAATAAAGTTCTAGTGGTCTTTCAGATTTAACTCGTGACTCTATGACATGTATTCATAGATATATAAGGAATTAATGATCCATATACATTGTTCTAGGATTAAAACAAGGCCACAAACACCTATAGGGGTCAACTACAAATAGGTTATCTCAATCAAAACATTGGGTGGCCTATTTATGAGCTATGTGCATGAAAAGGACCTAGTGAAGCATGAATGATTGTAAAAAAAATTAAACCACCATAGATACTTAACGAGGTGTCCCAATCATGTTTTAAATTCTTGTTTCAAACATTATAACCTATAAGGAGGGACAAACAGGGTTTTATCAAATAGCCTACAGTCAGGATTTTATGAACTTAGTCTTGGGAATATAACATAGAGGTCATTTGAGATGTTAGATTGTTTAAGAAAGCCTTTGGAGACATTATATGTGATAATTTAGACATTATAGTTAATTTAAAATATATAATTGGCAAGTCAAGGGTCTCTAAATAAACAAAACATAATTCATCTCAAGGCACCCCTGTAGACAATGCATTCCTCAAGATAGTCTTGTCCTTTTGAAGCTTTGGAAGGTCAAAACTTGGATTCAAGTGCTAAAAATTTGTATATAGATTATTAATATCATTTATAACACCCTAAATGTTTTTTGTGAAACCAATAGGGAAATATGCCTCTATTCTATTTCATAGGCAGGGTACTTTTCCCCTTGCTCAAACCCTATAACTTTTGGAAATGGTCAAGAGTATGAAACAGAAGGTATGGAAACCTTTCCATAAGGTTTTATGAGATTTATTACATCTGAGAAAACATGAAAAACATTTAAGGATGGTATGAAACTAAATAGGAAACTCTATGCATCTAAGGTTGCAGTCATGATACACAGCTTGATAAGTCCTATAGGCTAAGTGGGAGGTAATTTCAATTTCTAGTCTTTGAAAAGATTTCCAATGCTTTGGAGCATGTTAAAATAGGTATATATGACATATTTGAGCTATTTAAAAGGTATGAATAGTTATCAAAGGAGTCCTAGGACAAAAGTTGTAGATAGACACATTGGAGAAGGTATAGGCCTAGTTTCTAAAGGGGTCATTTTTTATTTATAGCTCTTGATGAGCTATTATGATGATTGAATAATGTATTTTTGATGTATATAAAGGTTTATAAGCTTTTATTTTATAGGAGAGTTCACCAAAAATCCATTTATTGGATTAAAGTACGCATAGGCTTGTAGAATACTCAAAAATGGCACAAGTGACCAATTTAAAACACTTATAACTCCCATGACACTTTACATGGTGGCCCAAGGTGAATAGAGGTGTTAGGAAGGGTATCTAGGAAGTTATCAATGGAATTTTTTTGAAAATCCAATGTGTCATCTCTATGAAAAATGCCTAAGACTTGAAACCACTCTAAAACACTTACAAACCATCTTTAAGGACCTGATTGGGGAAAGAAGAAATTTTAAGAATTAAAATGGGGTGTAAATGCCATGAAACAAATTTGGATATGTATAGGACTCTCTATGTCATGACTTATGCAACTAAGGTGTACCCTACCTATATGGACAGGTCTAACAGAGCTTGTTTTGATAGATTTGTGTGTGTTTCAAGTTTAAAAGAGTTTGAAAGGATGAAACCACCTTTGGGAGAGAGATTATGAAATATTATAAGTCTTTGTGTCCATATATTGAAACATCCAATCTCCCAAAGTGTGCCTACCATCTTCTTCATCTTAGCAAGTCATTAGATAATGAACACTTGGTGAAAATGGTGAAAACCCTAATTGGGAAGATTCTTCAATTTTTTTTTATGAACCTGATGGCTTGAACACTCTTGAAATGTGTCATCCATCCTTGTTCATGGATAATATTACATAATTGCAAAGCTTTTGGGTGCCAAGTGTGAGAGGTGCATGAGAAGTAGTCATTTTGTAATTGTTTGAGATGATTACTCATGGATAGGGGAATATGAATGATTTAGGACCAATCTAATGAAATTTAGGGCTTGTCAATAACCCTTCACCTTCAAATCAATCATTAAACCTAAATCTATGTAGTGGTGAGGTATTTTTGTGAAGGTAAATCATGAGGGCAATTCCTTATGCAAGGACAAGGGGCTCTATGCCACATATGGAGGAGTTAAAGAAGTTTAAAGGACATTTTTTATTTCAATAACTATCTCATTCTATATTACATGTTAATTTAACTCCTTCTCATTTATTTACAAGTGTTTTAGTGACTCTTGAGCTTCCTTTTCTCTCTCTCTCTTCTCATAATTACTATAAATTCTAGCCTTTTTTTATTGTTGTAGGTATCTCTCCACCTAGGTATGGAAAAGCCATACTATATTTTTCCCTTTAAATAATAAATAATATAATTTTAAATAATTTGATATTTCAAGAAGTGCATACTATGGTTGTTGGTCTTGTACAAGTGTATTTAGCGTACCTTGACATGTCACTCTTCCTAGTGCCTTGTGTGATTTTGAGATCTCTTTTTTGTAGGTTAGAAAGAAGTTTCTAATTTATATTGTAGGTATAGAGAGTAGTCTATTCATTATTTTTTATATAAGGCCTATTGTCTAAGTCCTCCTATTCTAAGCTCTCTTCAAGACCCCATGCTTGAAACATTGATGTAGAAGAAGATTGTTCCATCAAATGAAGTGTATGTGTAGGCTTCTCTTTGGTTCCAAGTGAAATTTTAAGTGGTGTGAATATAGAAACTATTTATTGTATAACCTCCTATATATTATATTTGTTTTAGTTATCCTTCTCCCTTTTCATCCCCCCAAAAGTTAGTAATAGGTTTGAACTATAGTGATACATCAAGGGAACCAACCCTAATTTAGAGATCCACTTCAACTTTGGGTCACCCACAACCATGAGGTGGTTCCATTGTGATTCTTAAATGAGGAAAGACTTGTCATCTCCTCAAAGGGTGTAAGTTCAAGTGACAACAAGAAGACTAGTATGACCAATATTTTACCTTGATAGATACACCACTGTCCACTAATTATGAAGGGATTTTGAGAGGGTTTAACTCTCAAAGGATAAAAAGTTAACTTTAATTTCTCCCTAAATAATTATAAAGCCTTATTTAACTTTTATATGAGTCTTAAAACCTTTATTAAACGTTTCTTATCCATTTTCAATCACCATGCATTTTGAAATATGTAGATAAGTCTCATTCTAGATGACTATGTTGGTAAAAAAATATCCCAAGACTACAACTTATAAATTTTATCTTCAAATGTACTTAAAGACAAATAAACCATCAAAACTTATCATAAAAATTAAATAAGATAGGTTATATTACTTGGAATCAATAATATTTATTTTTATTCATAACTACAATTACAAAAGTATCTCATGCCTTTGAGTTTGAATGGTAGACTATCATTGAGTGTATAAAATCACTTTTTTCTTGTTTAATTCATCAAATACAATGATTAAAAAAATTACTAGACATTGAGAACTTAACTTAATAAATATCACTTGAATTCCATGCATTGGATTCCATGTTCAATTTCCATGTTTCTACCTTGTTACCCATAGAATTTTATATCTTATTTACATAATCATATAAATGAGGTTCGTTAGAAACATATTATCACCTTATTAATGGTGAGACACATGAAAATAAGTGATAAGGGTATTTAAAACTCATTTTTATTATAATAAACACTCTCTTATTTATCAAACATTCATATACATATATGCAGTCCTAAAAACTATCATATATAGAGTCCTAAAAGCCTTATTCTCTCTTTTCCTCATCAACCACCACATTACATATACATGAGAATGGATTTTAAAGCTTATCCATGATTAATTTTTTTCTATTTATGGGTTCAAATTCTATCTTGACTAAACATAGATTGTATATAGAAAAAGACCATATTTTAGTCAATTACTTGCTCTTCAACTTAGTATGTCTTTTATGCCTTCTCCCAACATATAATTATCCCTTTAGATGATGATGACATAATTTTACACTAGTATTATGTAAAGAGGATGTCTAAAACATAATAAAAAAAATCTAGGACACTTCTATAAAGAATTATATCCTTTAAAATTTCCAATAAGGGCTTACAAGCATTCTTGGGAGTTTGAATTTTTAAATATGAGGCTTTTGGTGAGAAAGTGAAAATTATGAAAATCTAGTCATTTAAACACCTTTATATGACTAATAAAAACTTATTATGAATCATACAAGTTATAAAAACCTCTTAATGGACTTAATTGATCTTTACATGACCATTTCAATGCATAATAAAACATGTCATGACTCATTATTGCTTACAACATGACTCATTAGAAAAATATGTACAACATTTATTCTCCTTAGTTGATTCTTTTACATCACAATGACATATATCTAAATTCACTAGAGTGATGGTGAAGCCAAACCCAAAAACATCTAGGTGTTCGCATCTTATTTTAGTACATATTCCATAGAAGACACTAGAATCAAACTCAAACACTAGTTTCATCATAACTATCCCTGGCTAACACAAGTGTCCAGAGAGATAAAGGCATTGGATTGAAAATATGATGACTATTCCATAACTATCTTCCCAATTTATTCCTACTTGTACCAAATCTAAAGCTATGTTAGCATCAAAAACAACTAATTAACTTCTTTTATGCCATTTATATATCTAGCATAGTTATACTTTCCATTGATAGCCTATCTCAGCATAATAAATTAATCATATGGTACATTTGCATTTATCACATTAATTAGCCTATTTTAGATCTAATATTCACTCTTATGCTCAATAATTTCTTTATCTTTAATCCTATTTACCCAATTAGGGTATCCTCTTATCTAAATTAGGGTTAAACATTTGTTGAACCTAACCTTTGAACATCAAACCCAAGTCCACATGGATTTTTATGATTTTTCTAATTGTTATACTATGTTTCAAATTTTAAAATTTGCATTCATGAAGCAATGGAAAATGTTAGTGCTAAAACCTGATTTTAAATATAGGATAAAGAAGCATTGATTACTAATCTCAAAAATAACAAGGGATTAATAGATGCATTTTTAAATGTTACAAGAGATGAAATAAGCAAACAAGATAAATCCAAGGTTGCCTCACCTAACAATGGTGAATCTGTAGATGATACTATAACTCAACCAACACTACAACTTAATACACCTAATGGGGGCATAGATTATGTATTCCAATCTTTGTTCCCCAAAACTATTATTGATACATATATTAGGAACTTATCCATTATTTCAACACAAATACCAATTTTAATGCCTATTACTACTAAAAACATGTTTTTGGTACCTTTGGTGGCTACTCAAATTGCTAATCAAAATCTCACTAGGATTATAATTTAATCACAACTTTAATTCATAAATACCTTTTAGGATAAGATTACAAACATTGAACAAAATAATTCTAAGTCTTCACATGTTATAGATTCACAAGATGTATTGCATAATCTTCTTGCACTTGAGATATTTTTGTACCCTTTTCCAACTAGATTTGTTACACCTAAGTTGACATTTTATGATGGAAAGGGTGATCTTGAACAACAAATTTAAAACTTATATTTTAAATTCCTTAATTATGCTTTAAATTATAGAATTTTGACTAAATTACTTACAAGGAGTTGGCCAAATTTGGCCTACATACCAAAATGTGCCTAGCCTTTGATGAGAAGTTGAGTAGGGTCTTGATTGAGGAGTGATCCAATGTCACAAGGAGCATATGATATTTAGGATAATATCCCTTATCAATTTCAAGACTTTGAAACACTTTAAGCAAACTTAAAGTGTGAATTTGGTGATCTTAGACAACCAGACTGTCATCAAACATCATGCACAAATGAATAGAGCAAGATGGTTGTACATTTAATATATTTTCTTGGAAAGCCTCTAAGGTCAAAATAAATTTATGGAAATGAATTTATTCATGCCTTGAAATTTATCTACAAAATTCATATCTTGATGACTTTTCTATCTCAAGATATAAAATTCCAAAGTTAGTACTACAAAATGAAATGGGCACATGGATGTCAAGTTCAAGCCTCATAAAATATCCATTTGAATTCAAATGATCAATATCAATGATCAAATTTCAATCATACCAAATATCCTATGGTGATTGCTGATCTAAAATGTTATTAGGTTCCAAATATCTAATGGCAATTACTTTATCATGCATCAAAGATCAATGATGAGTGTTGAGTCAAAAGGTCAGCATGAATGAGCTCCTACCAAGTGTTAAGATCTTGGGTACCTATTAGATGGATCAATGGTACATATAAATTGATAGGATAGTGGGACCAATCAGATATAATGGTTTATATTTGATCATATTGAGAAGATTGATGGTGAGTAATGATTCAATAAGTTAATAGATATCGAAGGCTAATGAGAAGTGCCAAGTGTTATAAGCATGTTAAACTAGCAAAAGATCAATGGTACATGTTCATTCATATATATTGAGATAAATGGTGAGAGAAAGGTAAAAAATTTAGAGGATCCTTAGAAAGAGAGAGACTACTAAGGGTCATGATCACATTAAACTTTAGGTAAATCAATGGCTCGTGTGCATTCTATGCAAAGCAAATCAACAAGCAAGATTTAAAGACAAAATCTAAGGGGATTCAATATAGAGGTCAAACATATGGTCAAGGTATAACCATAATATTTATTTAAAAGAGATATTTCAACATTAGAGTTCAAATGAGCATTGCTAAGCAATGAGATGTAGTCATACATTCAAGTTGAAGCTTCATCACCATTAAAGCTTAATATGAAGCTTTGGTTTGAAGTTTTAGAATATACAGGGTCTACTATCTAGAGTTATAGTATGGGTTCATGAATATGCTCACCATATATTGAATAATCTCCATGTATATAATAGGTTCCTAGCTTCTATAAAATCTTAGAGGCAAAATAAGTCTTTCTAAGGCTAATAGGGATCAAAGATGGGCAACTGGATATTGCAATAAGATCAAGTAGTCCATAGGTTTTCATCGATATTATTGCTATATGAAAACCATTAAATACATTGATTTTCATCTATCACATAACTATTATCATGTTTCAAAGTAGGGTCAGACTATTTGATTATTATGGAGAAGTGTCTCATCTTTTGATATGGTCACATTTTTGACAAACAAGTACCTATGGCTACCCAAAGTAGACATGGCATGGTTCTATTAGTTCTAAGATATGATAAGTTTATCCTCATCACTATATTAGGTAAAAAATGGAATAAAGTCCCAAAAAAGTGACCTGGTGGTTAGATAAGGACAATGGAACATTTAATTCTTTTACAAATCTATTAAAATCTGGTTCCTGCTTGATAAGATCATGACTCAACATCCTCAGATTAATGTTAATCCATCACAACTCCCTCTCTCTCTTCCTTTTTTCTATATATGTCCCATCTTCTTCCACATTTTGGCTCTCTTTATAAATTTTTAAAAAATAAATATTTGATATTTTTAGAGGAAAAACTCTTATGCCTTTGGCTTGCTCAGGATATGCCAAGATTTGTACTATAACACCTATTTGATGCAATAAAGAATAAATTCCTTCATTTTTGAAAGCTAAATTTAAGTGTGTTCTATGAATTTATGTGTTGTGGTTAAGTAAATGTATGATTTTCTTGTCTCTATCTAATTTTCCTCACCTTCATGAAGTGCTTTATATTTTTCATAGGTCATTTAAAGTTTAATATATACTTTATTGATTAGCTTGGAAGTGGAAAATTGCCCTCCCATGCTAAGTTGATAGTTAATCAATGCCTTTTTATGAAATACTTATGTGAGGACTGATCTTATTTAGTATTAAATGTGTCTTATAGTGTGTCTTGTGTAAAGTTTAAGTGTTCAAATTACTAGTGCCTCACCTCATTTTACATGCTTTCATAGATTATTGTTAATCTCTCTCCCCTTTTCTAGGAAAGTGTTAATTTATGTCTAGTTTAGGTGATAGATCTAGAAGGAAGTAGGCCTTCTCCAGAGGTCTAACCCAAGATTAGGTGACCCAAAACCTAGGGTCATTCCCATGTTGGACTATATTTGAGTAGGAGTACTTGAATAATCCCCTTGCTCAGCTAAGGTGCAATCTAGGATGTTAATATGAGCCTCAATAACTATGCTTTGAGGTGGTTCTATGACTTACCTCTCCAATCTATGAAGCTTTCAAACCTATTATAGATTAGTTTTTGGCACAATTTTTTATTAACATTATCAAAAAAAAATTCTATATTAAAATTACAAAGATCAAACAAGGAACCAATGAATGAGTTAATGAATATGTCTTAAGATATAAGATAATGCTAGCTAAAAAATACCAATCCTATGGTAGACACATATTTCAAGACACATTCAAGTAAAGTTTTCTTTCTCCTTTACATGATTCCATTATTTTTAAAACATTTTAATATTTCATTGAATTATGCCATGTTGTATGTGACCTTGAAATTAAGCTTATGTCATTGAAGAAATAAATTATGTAGAAAAAACACCAATTGCATCTACATCTAGTATAAAATTTACAATTAAACCAAGTTATAAGGTAAAACCTCTTGAGTCTAAAAAGTAAAAAAACACCATAGCTAAAATAGTTGCATAATAGACTAATCATCTTATCCTATATAATGCACCAAGGAGATAGTTTACACATTTAATTGAGCTTCCTCCTTCATTACTCCTATGGTTTCTAGAGAGTCATATTATATCTCTCCATCCTCCTATAAAATTTGATGTAAATAGACGTCTACCCAAATACTATGATGAAAATGATTATTGTGACTATCACCAAGACCCTAGACATTATATGAACATTTTTTTTATATTAAAGAATAATATCTAAGACCTCATCAATGATAAACATATTACATTTGATGATCCTCCAAAGGAATTAGGTTCAGAACCTGGTGATCACCATAAATGAAAAATATTTCACAATCTTTTAAAATACCATTATAATAAAGAAACATAATTTCAAGTGGAATATAATGCACATCATCCATCATATTATGGACACCCATTAGATGGGGTCATTGGTAATTACATGAGACATATACCTCTTATGGTTTAGACACATATTTATTTTGATGACAACAAAATTAAGGATGATGAATCTAATATTCATTCTCTATTTATTTTATCACACCTTTATAAACAAACCATATGTAGTGTTATGATTGATAATGGTGCAAAATAAATGTTTGCATCATGACATTACCTACAAATTTGGGTTATACTCATCATAATTACACCTCTCTACTAGATCAATTAGAGCATTTGATGGGACATCCCATAAGATTATTGGTGAGATTGATCTACCTTTATAATTTAGTCTCACATATGTGGTTAATATTTTATCATTTATACATTCTACATGTGTCTTTTACATTTTATTGAGATGACCTTGGATACATACTCTTTGAGTAGTACCTTTTACATCATATGCATGTGTTCAATACATTCGATCCAATCGAGTAATTATAGTTTTTGGTATTCCATATGAACATATTATTGAAAAAGATAAATTCGTAACCATGCAGTTAATTATAAATCTTGTTAGTAATAATGCACCATAAAATTGTAATTAATAATTAATATCCTTTAATATGCAACCGGTACTTGAGATACCTTTATATCAAAGACAAATAATAAGTTCTATAAAATAATCATCTTTTATGCACCATATTCAGATATCTAGAACACCTAAACATGTTCCTAATATTACTATTCCAAAAAACCCTATAATACATAAATATGGGTTTTAAGAACCCCCATTCCTTCTATGGATGTTTCACGATCCCAGAGTCCCATTATACATAAACCAATAATTATAGATACTATAGTGATATATATTACACCTATACATGCTTCTTGGTAATATTAACAATTTATTACACTAAGTTTTGAGTGGGTAGATACCTATGATCACCCTTTGGATGAGATCATAGGATGCTTTTGTATTTTATATTAAAAAATTATTCATAAAAACCAAAAACATTTTCATCACCTACATGTTATATTATCTCCTTGGCATCTATGTGTTAGTTCCATGTTGAGGGATAACATATCATTTACTCCTACATAAACATACATAGGAATAAATTGATACATAATACATTTATGGGTGTTGGGCCTTACTTCTAATCAAATCACTAAGATGTTAGGGACATCCATATTCTATTATCTTGATACACATAGGTTATATGATTTGATGATCACTCTACACTATCATTTTTTAGCTTAAATATGTACTTACACATGCCTATTATCCATGATCATACATTACACAGGATATTTGATATGATATGTACATGATGTTTTTTTATAACATGTGTGATCCATGGGACACTATGACATGTTTATGTTGGTTTCTTATGCTTTTCATTTACACTCTTCCTTGAGTGTGTTGCCTTGTTATTGTCTTATTTTTTTAAGTATTTGAATATGCTTCATTATATGCAATCCCTGTGCCTATGATTTCTTTATTAGATATTTGAATATGTCATTTCATTATATATACATTTTAAAATATCATTATTTTTTTTATGTACATTTGATTATGTCATGTCCATTTTATTTTATTTTATTTGAGTATACCCCTTATTTGTAGTCTCCTTGGACCATTACATTTTGACTTGCTTTTGAGTGATCTTGTGTATGTGCTTGTTTGATTTTTTAGATTTTAATGTTACTATATAGATTTTTCCATGATATTTATCATGCATATTAAGCCTAAATGTTATCACATTGATTCTATGGACTTCAATGACTTATTTACATAGATATGTTTCCTTTTATATGCTACATGGTTACATTCATAGATTTACAATTGTCATACCCTTTTGAGGTGAGATAACTACGAAGTAATATTTTTCCCTCAAATTAAAAGGTGGGGGGATATTAGTGGGGGAATTTCATGGTGACATGGCTTCCATTATTTCATGATCTTCAATTTCAGTGGGGGAATGCTTTAGAAGCATGTTCTCCACACTCATATAGTATATGGTACTTACACCAGTTTGTAGATTCAATGGGGGCGTGTAATGATGACATGACTTCCACACATTAACAATTTTTAAATTTAGTGGGGTAGTGATTTGGAATAATGTTATCCACATTCATTCATCATGGTAATTATAATTCAAAAATTTAGTGGGGAATATTTTGGAAGCATGTTATCCACACCTACTCATTTTTTAACATCTCTAGTTTATAGTAGGGGAGTGTTTTGGAAACATGTCCTCCACATTGGTACTTATATGAGTTTTATATTTCTCAATTTATAGTGGAGGATTGATTTGGAAGCATGTAATCCACACACATTTGTTTTAATTATCCAAAACAAATAATTATATGATTCTGATAAACATTTGTGGTTGAATTATATACATGGTCCCTGTTAGCCAAAATTATCTACCATAGGTGAGTGATATTAAAAAATTGATATCTATACTTGTTTAACTTTGTTGATATCCCTTTAATGTGTTAGTATAGGTCATAAATTATCTTGTCATGGTAAAAATGTGATGTTTTCCTATTATTGATTAAGGTCTTGTCTAGGTCATAACTTTAAGGTAGCTTCTACTTGGTTTATGCTTACTCAAGTTATGCAACATTGAAAATACACTTATCAAGGCTACCAAAAGTAGGTTTCAATGTGGAAAGAGGTATTTTTTAAACATAAGATGATGATTTTAGTGTTATCATGTGTCTTCAGGTGTAAATCAATTGTTGGAAGTGTTGGTAGATCTAAGAAAGGATAAAAAAAATTCATCTTCTCCATTGATTTTCTTGGCAGGATAAGGAAAGAAATTTTAATAAGGATCATTCATGAAGGAATATCTTAGTAATAATGATGGTAGGTGTTATGGGGGTCCATATTCCATCTCATTCCATGGAATTATTTTTATTAAGAGACCTTTTGCTTTATGAACTATCGTTAATAAGCTAGGATCCTTTAAAACCCATGTAAAATCTTGTAGGCTCAGTTTTTCCCATTTGAATGCACTTTGGATCTAGATGAGAGAAGAAGAATGATTTTAATATATTACTATGAAGCCAAGGGACCATATAAATATCAAAATTTGTGTATATAAATATGGTCCAGGTCTACCCATGCAAATAATGTGGCATTTTGTCAAGATTTTTAGGTTTAGATAGGTTTATTGAGAAGTGTGAGGTGTTTTATACATAAGTGTGGTTGAAATCATGTGATAATGAGGTATAAATATTTAAATAGATTAGGGAATCCATCAAAACCATCTTTAGGCTAAAACTCACATCCATGAGAGAGTGAAATACTCACACATAGATCTGCACTATTGAAGAAGTTTTGTATCCATGTTCTTAAGTAAAAACCTCTTGTGTTGATAATATCAATGAAAGATAATGTTTCAAGGATGGTGTTTAATACATATTTAATAGGTTAGAATTTTTTAGATTTTAATTAACCTCAAAACCCCTACTTGACCATGCATGATCAAGATAACAGTAGAGGGACTGCCATGTTGTCTACAACATTGCCTTAAAATTCACTATTATGTGATAAACATGAGGTTTGAGTGTAGTTTGAGATGTGAGAAGTTTTTAAAGAGAATATTAAGTTTCCTTTAGGATATAAGTTGGATCTATATAAAACATTCAATTCAGATTCCTTGAGTGAATCAAATAATCTATAGTCAGAATTCATAGAGACTATGTCAAGACTATGAGAGACCTTGAATAAAAATCACTTATTCTACATTAAAAAAGATATGTATGGGATTAAAATAGGTAAATAGGGTCACTAGGAATATGATGCAGGTTTCAAAATCCTTGGAAAGTTGAAAAGGACACCTAAAGAAAGGTTTGGAAGCAATGAAAGGATGGAAAATGTAGACCTATAGGTTTGTATTTAAGAGATTGTTTAAGAAATTATTTTTATGAGTCTAGGTGGGAACCTAGAATCCATAAAAAATTATGAAACCATGAAGGATATCCCAAGAATATTTTTATTTTAATGGAATGAGAAGATCCCATCAAAAATGCATTCTCAAGGCCTAATAGTTGCTAAGCCTAAACATAGACCTATAGGTCTACCTATAAAAGGACATTGAAATCATGCATTTTTTCATTATTCTAGAATTTTGATAATTATTTGAGGAAGTATGGACCCTATATAAAGTTTTTATGGTAATTTAAACCTTTGAAAGATTAAGATAACATCAAATAGTGGTGGTTAGGGTCAAAATAAGAAGAAAGGTCTAAAACCCTAGGCTTGAGTTAACTAGGTTCCAAGTCTAAATGAGAAGAAATAAACATAATAAAACTAATTTAAGACTTGTTAAATGACGTTAAATACCTAATTTATCCTTTTCCAATCAAAATAAAGCATCAAAATGACTTCCCTTACTACAAAATTGAGACTAGGTTCAAAATTGTAGATGGGTAAGCTCGAAGAGACCAATATTTTAATCAACCCATATAGGAGAAGGTGCATGGTTGGGAATGGTGTTTTTGGATGTTAGATGGGTTTGGTTATATTCCTATACTTTATGAAGAGTGGTTAACAAAATTAACACCTCATAAGCTACCTAGTTAGGCTAGAAAGACCTAATGACTATTTTGGTTCTCTAAATGACTCCAAATGCATATAAATTAGCCTAAAAACAATTAGATAACATATTTAGGTATATTAAATACATATTTTAGTAATATTTTGGCACATGTGGAGTAGTAGAGTGAAGGAAATGGCCTAATTTGGTAGGTTATAGGTCTAAGTCAAGGTATAATGACCTAGTCATAGGCATGTTGAAGATTTATATGCATGATAAGGTCATTTTAAAATAATAAATAATATGGTATAAGTTAATAATGAACAATTACCAATAAATTATGAATATGATAATGGTGTTTGATCTATATCCTATCTTAAGCACATACACATAGGGCTACTATAAAAGGTAAACTTACTTCTAAGAATTGAAGAGAATATGTAATGTTGATATTGAGATTAGAGTTTAGATGAGTATTTATGGTGTATTTAAGTCATTATATACCCTATTTATAATTTTAGAACGTTTTTATATTGAAAATAAAGTTAAGGAAACCTACAACCCATCTCATCATCTAAGAATGCATGTAAAACCTTGAAACTTGGCTTGCTAAAGAAGTATGAAGTTGATATAGGGATAAATGATTATTTGATAAGTTGATAAAAGAATGGTAAAACCTCACATATCTATCATAAAAATTTAAAATTACCTAAAAATTATCCCATGCATTTTTATCTTCTCTTGGCCTACTTTGGCTTGTGTGTAGGCCAACCTAGGGCTATAGTATTGAAATTTTCATAACATGAGTTATACCCCTTAGAAAAGCATGAACATTTGAAAAATGACCTAATTTATTGTAACCTACATGATTTTGGTGATTTTTTAGTATTAATTTATGGTATATAATATTGTGTGCTTATTTTAGGCCTAATTAGCCATAATTAGGAAAGATGGGGGCTAAGAAAGTGGGTATGAATTGGGAGTTAGGTCATGAAATTTTGGGTGAATGTGTAATGGGATAAAAGGTACTCAAATATATTTATATTTTACCTATAAGTTATTTGAATATATCAAACCAAGGAGATTTGTATCAAAATAGGACTATAAGGAATAGGGCTTGAAAGGAGCAAAGTGTGAAAATTATGAATGAAATTAAAAAATGAAGGTATAAATATGATTAGATGGGGGCGTTCAAAATATGTATAATTCAAGTCCATAAGTTATTTCCCAATAATATGAATTTTAACTTCATAATCACTCTTAATGGGTAGTTTCAAGGAAGAGAGAATGAGTCATAAAATCAAACATAACTCCTACACCACCTTGAGAGAAATGTCATCAAAACAAGTGCACACATGTTTAAGAGGGAATTTAGGACTATTTATTTACATGTATTATTATTTTTAACATTTTAATTCATTAACTAACACTTTTCATGGGATTTTACGATGCCTATCTTCTCTCTTCTTCTCATTATCTTCTATATTTATGCCTAATTTTGGCATTGTAATGATCCTTACATGATATATTATAAGCCTATTGATTAATAGTATGTCTATTGTTATGTCCTATTATGGTTATATATACTGTATACCTTGAATGGTTGATATGATCAAGAATATATTAATTTCATCTTGGTTGTTGTCTCATTCTCCTTACCTTCATGTAATTTAAATCATTGTTGCAAGTTGTGAAGAGTGTCATCAGGGGTTTCATAGGGTTAGAAGTGGAAAATATCTTCTCTTATAGTCTCAATTGACCTTACCTCTTTGTAAATCATTGATGTTATAGGGTCTCTTTAAACAAGTGTATTGTTCTTATAGTCTTATAGGTCTTGGTGCATATACAAATCAATGGTAGTGGTCATAAAATATGGTGTATGACCTATCTTTTAGTTTATAAATTTTTTAATCACTTTTCCTTGAAATATAGTAGGTTAGTGATTATTTCTAACTAATGTATCAAGGGAGATATCCCTATCTAGATGTTCTCTTCAACTATAAGGTCACCCATAACTTTTGAAGAGTTACCATGCTATCACTTAAGTGAGGAGGCTTAAACACCCTCCTCAAGGGTACAAATTTTGATGATAATAGTACCATTATTACATAGTTTTAGTATGAGACAAATATAAGGTACACATGATATGCAACATGTGCATAATATATAAAAATACAAATCAAATTTAGATTCCAAAATTATGGCATGTATTGATAGCTAATAGAATTTTATGGGCTTTAAAGAGCCAATCTATTATAATAGTTGGTTCACCTTTTGGTATGGTTTAGGTGATTAGATCACTCAATATTTACAAGTTTTTAGTTTGGATTTGATCATCCAAACTTAGTAGGATATGAGTATAATTGGGTTACATATTTGAATTAATCTCAATTATAGGTGTAAAATCACTCTTGCTCTAAATTTGGGGGCATGCACCTTCTAGTCTCTCTCTCTCTCTCTCTCTCTCTCTATATATATATATATATATATATATATATATATAAGATCAAGGTTTAGGAGTATATATGTGTGTCTATATAACGTCCTTTCCTATTAGAAATTTATTTTTTCAAAAGAAGTATAATTATAAGGATCTATATATCTATCTATATTTATCCTAATCTCAATTTTAGATCCTTATAATTATACTTCTTTTGAAAAACTAAATTTCTAATAGGAAAGGAGGTTATATCAACACATATATATACTCCTAAACCTTGATCTTTCAATTTCAATCTATTTCAAGTAATTTTGACCTAGATTATATGCACTGATTATACACTGTAACATGCTCTTGGTTACAGGTTAGTAGCTAATAAAGCACTAAAACCTAACTCTAACAAAGCACTAAAATTTAACTCAAGTAAATACAAGGTGTGTATACATACCCATGTACTTATTCCTTTCCTTTAAACTATTAATTTCATTACTATATTAAAGTGGGGGAAATGTAGACATTATTTTTTGATTATGTAGCACCTCAGTCTTTTATACTTGGAAAACTCATGACCCTATCTATTCTTGTTATTCCATACATGCCTTGCTTCTATAAGCCTCAATATACTCTATCTTATACCCATTGGCCTATCTATTAGTTTGACAAACCTTATTTTGATAACACATACATCCAACTTTCCTAAAATGCTTAAAATGTACTTATCTTATACTTCTACAAGTTCTAAGCTTATGCTTGTTCTCCTCCCTATAAATTAACATTTGGGATATATGGTAGAGTTGATGTTACTATCCTACCCTGATGTAAGTGTCTATTTCCATAATTCATCCAATTTACAAATTAAATGTATTATAATGGTTAACATAATTTATTTAATGTGATTTATCTCTTGATAAGATTGGTATAAATACAATATCAACCCTCATGCATTTACCAACTAGTAATCAGACTAAAATAACACTTAATAAGCACTCAAATTATCAAAAGTTTTCCTAATCTTCCCTATTCTAATATCAATTTAAGGAACATCCTAAATATAAGTCTGAAGTAATAAAGAAGTAGTAATAAAGTCATATTTTTCAAGTTACAATCTAGGTCATTATTTTACTTACTTTGCACATTACATGATTCACACAAAAGCTAACACATAGGAGAGAACTATATGAGTATGAGGCCCTTGTCTAGAGTATTAGATATGAAGTCATCACCCTTTAATAGTGGGGTCGCTATGGGTCATCTTGACACCCTATTCTCACTAATCCATTTTTCTCCAAGGTCACATTAAAGATATAAATCTAGGGTTTTGCCATTTTACCAGGAGTGATAGTCCATGACCTATATCTGAATGCACTAGATCAAATTTGAAGAAAAACCTAAAACCATAAAGGTGGTAACATCCTATTTTAGTACATATTCCATATGAAACACTATCATTACACTCATTAAACTTATACACTAGCATCGATGTAAGTTTTTTAGGTTAACATAAGTGTTTAGAGAGCTAGAGGTACCAGATCTAGAATCTATTGACTATTCCTAAACTATCTTCCCACTTGATTCCTACATGTACTAGATCCAACATTGTTTTAGCATCATAAAAAACTGATTACTTTATTTTATGTAATTTATATATCTATCACAATTATACAACCTATCTTAGCATAATAAAATTCAACATATGGTACATCTAGGTTTAACACATTAATTGGCCTATTATAGATTTGATATTCACCCTTATGCCCTATAGTTTCTATATACTTAACCATATCTACCCAAAAAGGATAAATTATTATCCAAATTAGGGTTAAATTCATCATTGGTAAAGTGGTGGAATGTGTACTTAACCTTTTTGTGATTCAAACCATTCCTTATATTGTATGTGGTCCTATTCAGAAGTTGTGGAATTAACCCTCATATCATTATGCAAGCCCTTGGATATTATTCATACCTCTTATTATAAACCTTAGGATTATAATTTTCTTTATATTCAATTTATAAAGTGTAATTTTAAGCCACATAAGTGGTCCTATTGACCAAAAACTTGGATGGTTATATTTAACTAATTTTTCAAGTGGATTGTGAGTCTTCTAAAAGTGATTAGAGGTGAATTTAAGTCCCTTGTTTACTATATTATAGATTTATACCTTTTTTGGAGCGTATATGAAGCCAAAGGACTAGACCATGTGCCATTTATGGTATGTGATAGCTGTATCATTAATTAGTGATGTACTTGCTTGGTCATATGGGTTTACAAGAGAATTATTGCTAAGGGAGACTTATTAACATTGGGCCAAGGGATGAGAAGGGACACATGTCACCTTCCCATTACATTTTAGAGGAGAGTGAATAAACTATTGTAGGAATGCAATCCTTCCTTGAGGGGGCTCTTTTCCATTTTAAAACTTGTAAATTGGAGGTCTATAAAAGAAAGAGGAATCCAATTAGAGAAGGAAGGACCTTTGGTGAGAAGGAAAACTTAACCTTTAATTTGTGGAGGGCTATTTGTGTATATCCCAAAGGAGAACCAATGCAAGTTTCCATATACCCTTGTGTTTTCATTTTATGATATTTTATTTTAAATTAGAATCTTCTCTTATGTTTTTTCTTATTTTGACTTGGCCTATAGTGAACCCCTATTTGGCTAGAATCTCCAAATTCAATTTAGATCATTTAATGTAATTAATATGGTTTTGAATTATTGGTGTACTTTTATGTAGCCATCACCAGTTGTTGATGCTTGTCCATGATAGTTTCTTATGGAGCATATTTATATTACAAAGGTTGTATTTATGTTATTATTGGTCTTATGAGTAATGATTTATATTATTGGTGGTTAATAATGTAAGAAAACACTTCATTGTTGTAGGATAAGAACAAAATTATAGTTGTATTATTTCATTGTACTTTTTTTAGGGATATTACATTTATTGAATGGTTCTTGATTTAATATGGGTTGATGTTTGTTATTGGCTTTAAGCCAATTATACCTTTAGATCCATTATGAAGTAGTCATTAAATAAACTCTATTACTAAGGCAATGTTAGTTATTTTGTATCTTGTTAGATATTTCCTTGTTCTATTTGGTTAGACAAAACATGGCATGAATATCTTGTTTTCACCTAATCATATACCAAGGAATAATTTAAGTTAAAAGATTTTATTGAAATATGGTTCACTTTGGGGATAAAACAAAATTAATCATGATGTTTCTTTCTCTTATTGTAAATTTTAGGTTTTTTAATATCAAAGGGAATAAAGGTAAAAAAAGAAAAAGAAAATAATAACATGAATAAATAATTATAGTGATATCCACTATGATTAAATAAAACCCAAAAGGTATTTTTGGGTGGCTTTGGGAACACATGATCATTATGCTTTCCACCTAGTCGAGGGTTTAATAGGGTTTGGAGGAGAATTTGCTTGATTTTGGTGGCCATGGTGTTTGGGGAAAATTGTTTTATGGGCCTTGAGATCTTGAATCTAGGTTCTAGTTAGCCATGATACCTTAAAGTGGTAATAGAGCATAGAGGTAGATGAGTGGGAATCAACCATGGAGGCATTGGAGTTTAGTCTTGGCTAGTCTATGATAAATGGGAGTAATATAAAAATAAACCTAGTTAGGATATTTATCTCTAAGAATGTATTATTTTCATATATTAAGCATATATTCATTTGGTTTCTAGAGTAAGCATGCTATTTTAAATGATAGCATAATTTAAACATATGACCAAATTTATATATCCATGTATGTGAAAATTAACCTATACCCTAAATAAGATAGATGATTGAACTTTGGCTTATTTAATTGAATCCTTTTCAAGTGGATGGCTATGTTAGTTTTGATTTAAAACTATATGGGTATGAGGATTGGTTATGTTAAATGAGGGTTGAGTTTTTTGGTAAAAATTTGGTGGGTTTATTTCCAATGGTTAAAATTCTAGTTGTTTGAAGATAAATCCATGGTAATAGATTATTTAATTCAAGAGTGGTATACATAATGTTGGCTAAATTTGCATATTGGATTCTCATACTTTGTTGTTGTTTTTTTCAAGCTTAAAGTGATTATATTTCAGCTAGAAGTTTTTTAAAAAAGGTGGTCAAACCATAGGGTTTTTTATAGACATCATATTGAGGTGGAAACATTTAATAATAATACCCTTGTAATGGGTGATTCTATAAGCCTAAATAATGTGATTTTGACTCTATTTTACTATAAATTTAGTTGTCCATTTGCTTATTTATTGAATTATATTATTGGTTTATATGGATTGTAGGTAGAAATTGATTGTTTGAGTATTTTATAAATGGGTTGAATTTTCTATTAATTAATTAACATTATGGAAAAAATTAATATTTTGTAAAATAAATAAATAAATATAATATCTATATATTTATATATAAATACACACACACATCTATATATGTAAGTAAAACCATGATATGAATCCTTTTCATCAAGATTGAACAATATATAAGTATTAAAATGGCCATATACATCCTATTATAGATGATTATATGGTTAATTTATGATATGTATTCATTTTATTTTAATGGGATTACCATTTAGTTAATGCGCCAACCTATTCAACCTAGTAACCTACCTAGAAGTGAAAACATGTACTGTGTCCACCTGTTTGATACAATAAATTATACCTGATGAAGATGTACTTAGAAATAACAAAATCATTTTTATGTGATTGTGTGTTAAACCTATCCACAAAATTTAGAAACTATACTAGCCCTGCTAACCTAGTATCACAATAATAATAATAATAATAATAATAATAATAATAATAATAATAATAATAAATAAAATGATAAAATAATGAAAAATGTGAAAGAAAACTTGAAAGGTTTAGATTCACATAAAATTCACTAGAATTTATGCAATTATAAATACATCATGTTTATAAATTAATCCTAACTCAGAGAAGATAAATCATACTTACACTTCTAATTGGGGATACATTAAATAATCAAGGACATGACTAATGTGTGGATCTACTAGATAAAATTAGGGGATCTCTTAACATAATAAGAATGATAGGGAGGGTTTCAAATCCTTTGGTCAAGCACAATCACACAATAACCCTAACTAAGACCTATGTTTTCATATTCACTAAACTAATAACAAGTAAAGTCTAATCTAGTGCTCATGAAATCTTGTGACACAAAGTGCAGATAATAAAAAACAAAAGTAAAAATTCATAAAATAAATATACTCATGTCAATGTATATGGAATTATAATGCATGGAAGAGAAGTAAAAATGCATATCTATCTACTCGTACAAAAGAGGAATAAAGTTAGGAATACTTACCTTTAAAGATGTACATGTTGAGCTTCAATCTCTCCCTAGGGAAAGATGATTCAAAAGAGGTTGTTTTGGTATGTAAGGATGATAAGGATAAATTATCTCTAATATACACAACTGATTAATGCATCTAAAAGACTTATCCAAAAGATAAGATCTGTATCTCCAAAAAAAGTATGAAACCCTAAGCTTGCTCCTCAAGTAGAATGGTGGATATGCAGATGCATAATAGCTATTACTTATTTTTCTCTTTTATAAATACTAGAAAAATTATATTTTATATATAGTTAGATATAACCCTAAGCCCTTCCAAAAGTTTCAATTGATAGGGTTGACCCAGTTGACCTAGTTCTATTATGGACAAAAATTCACTAAGTCACGAGCTAGGTCAGCCAAGAGCTGACCTATACCCTAAATGAATTTCACCCATAAGAGTATAGGGTTGACCTAGTCTACCTAGTAATATAAATATTTGAAAGGGGTTTTAGGCTAAAAAAAGGGGGATGAAAGGTGGGGAATTACTGAGGAGTGTAAAATAGAGAAGAACAAGCTTAGGGATATCATTTTTAGGAGATAAGTGTGTAGATAACAAGTGGTAAAATGGAAAACAATATTGTGAAGCACTAATGGTCTTCCCACCCATTTCTCAATGCACCCCTTAATGTGTGCACTCAAAGAGATAAAGACTCGATGGGTTCTTACAAGATATAGAACATCATTAAGTGATAAAATTATGAAAATATTATGTGTATACACTTTCCACATTTAATAAATTCCATTGTTAAATATATTTCAATTATGTATAATCATATGAATGCTTCATTTTCATAATTTAAAATATAAATTATATTTTAGTTTTTATCTTAATTAGGTTTAAAAGTAATCCAAATTAGGGTAAAATGACTAGCTTCTATTAATTATTTAGTAGATGATTAGGATGTGGTCTCTTTTTTGTTGTATAACTTACCTTCTTTTGATTCATTTGTAGAATCATTAAATATTATTATAGAAACTCAAATAATTAAGTTAAATAATTTAGCAAAAACTATCTTGTATAAGGAATATAGGAAAGATTAAATAGAAAATTTGACTTCAATCACTACAAAGATTAATTAATTTCATGTTTCAAAGGTAGAGGGAAATAGAATAATACTATAAATTTGTCATTTGATACTTCCAAAAGTGATAAATTAAAGTGGAAACATTATTAATATAAATATCCTAGATATTTTAAGTGATTATTGAAAAAGTTATCATGACTTGGAAATTTGTCAAAAGAGATCATAATATTAAAATTTTGTTGAAGGTGGTAAAAAATAAGAAACTAGTGATTTTTCATTTTTAACATATCAGAACCATTCAAATAAGTCTCAAACTCATTCAGGTGCATATTGACACTGAAATATCATAAATATTGGTATGTTAATTTAATTAAAGATAATAATAGTAGTGAATTTATTTCTTTGGGTGATGGTCGGACTCATTATGTTAGAGGGTATGGAGATTATCATATCACATTGAATAGTTGAATGTGTTTCCATTTCAATAATGTTTGGTATGTTATTGATATAAATAAAAATATTCTACTATAAGTTCGATAACTAAGCATCATAATATTTGTGTAAAATTTAAATGAAGTAAATGTATGGTCACTAGTATTCATGATAATAAATTAATTTTTGTTGGTCTTGGTAAGGTGTTATGTGAATTTTTATCCCATAAATGAAAAAAAAACATGTCTTAGTAGTGATTGAAAGTAATAGTAAAATTTAACATGAGAGGTATCTAAATTATCATTATTTTAATGTACTAAGTAAGAATACTATAGTGTATGGACTTTTTCCCATTTAGGAAATTCAAAATGTGTGTAAAGGGTGTCATATGGTAAAATAGATTCAACATCTATTTGATACAAGCAAGGCATGGTGAGCTAAAAGAGCCTTTGAAATGGTACGTGCTAATTTCCATGGTCAAATGTATGCACTTACAATGTTTGAATCATAGTAACATTTTAGTAATAATTGGTGTATTTTTTAGGAAAAGGTGGGTTTATTTTATTAATAAAAATTTAGATTATCTATCTAATTTTATTACATGGAAAAATTTGGTAGAGAAATAGACAATCAGATATGTATACATTTATTTAATTAGATAATGGGGGTGAGTTTGTCTTAAAATAATTTTTCAAGAGAGATGATATACGAAGGAAATATACTACTTCTTACACTCCACAAAAAAATGGATTTGTGAAAAGGAAGAAATAAATGTTATTCAGATGTCATAGTACATGATACATAGATAGAGTGTACCTTATTGATACTAGGTAGAATATGTGAATACACCAATTTACATTCTTAACACAAGTGCTTATAAAGCCTTTCAAAATGTTATTCCTGTCAAAGCATGGTTATGAAGAACACTTTATATAATTTTTTTTCATGTTTTATGTTACATTATTTTTCCATTCATACCTAAATAAATTATAATTAGATTAGATGTCCAAAGTAAAAAATAATATTTTTTTTAATCTATATGGATCAATGTATGGCATACATATTACTTGATGTGTAAACGAACAAAATTATGGTAAATATAGATGTTATTGTAGATGAAAAATAACATTAATTTAATTTGATGGTAAATCTATGAGTAATAGTGTATGGGTAATTACTCTTGATTCAATAAAAAAATTTGGTGTTAACATTTACAAGGTTCAGATCTAGAAACATTAGAAGAGTTAGGTTATAGGGATGGATCTAGAAAATAAAGGATTAATTTTTAGCATTCAAATTCAGATCATGAAAGCCAAAAAAATACACATAATTGGTATTATTCCACAAATATCTATGGGAAGGTAAATTTCTATAGGTAATGGATGGTCAATCTAAAATACCAAGAAATAAAATAGTGTGAGGTGATGAAAAGGTAATTTTTTCTCTTACTATTATTTCACAAGTATTTGACCCTTGAGAATTTACAATCCAAAGTCAAACATGAAACAAAATATTCAATGAAGGTTGGATTTTTTAGTAGGGGCATGAAGATAGGGAAAAATAGATTTATGTGGAGTATATGCCCATAAATTATTCGAGGATGAAGATAACCAAACATTAAAAAATTGGGAGATTGACATAAAAATGTCCCTTAGAGGATATAACATGAAACTATGGTTTTTATCCTTGGATATATAATGAAAGATAATTTGTGTTTGAATTAATGACTCTATCATAAAACAAATGAAACATGAACATTAAATACAAGACAATACTTAAAGTACAAAAAAGTGAATCCAATAAACCTAGTATTCAACACCACTTTTTTATTTTACTATGTGATTATAGTGGATAATTACCCATGTAATTCAACGAGATGGATTGGTGACCATAGGGACACTTAATATTGCATTGGCAGTATGATTACACTTTAATTAATTTCATGTTTCAAATTATTTTTAATCATATTATTATTTTAATGAATAAATCATTTGGATTGTATCTAGTTTAGTCATTAAGGGAGGGTATTAAACTAACTAAAAAATATTTTAATAATTTCTATAAGATCTTGAGTTTTTAATAATGTTTTAGAAATAGGTTTTCTTGTGCTAATGATAAAATGTAGTTATTTTTATTGATATGAATTATACCTTGATTTTAGGTTGTTATATGGTTATATATTTATCCATTTTTCATTGTAATCTCACATCTTAAATATATAATATTTTATGTAAGAGATAGTGATGCATTCATTGTACATGTATGAAATGGTTTTGATATATGTGTCTTATTCACCATTTATTATATCCATTTACTCTTATATGTACCTAACACTTAAAATTTATCATTACTATTACATAAGATCTTCCTATTATTTGCCTAAAATATTAAACAAAATTATCAAAGTTTCTTCATGATCCTATATAATTGTTCCCCTTTCCTAGACAGGTTACCACTCCTCAGACAATGTTTCTATGATATACATGACCACAAGGGTTGGGTTTTTTTACATACCATTTAATAATTAGTTTCAAATTTTTAAATTATTAAACAGGGTTAGTCCATATGTTTCACATGTTGACTTGAAGGAAATTACCCAAATTTTATCTAAATAAATATATAAATCCTAATCATTTACCTATCTATCACTTATCTAACAAGGCATTGGAAATCACTCTACATAATTATATAAGTGTAGACACCTTGATTTTGACACTAGTGTCTTCATTCATCCCACATGTCTAATCCATTATCAAATAACTTATCCTAATACATCATCAAAACATATATATCCATCATGTGAAACATATATATCCATCACACTAATTCACCCTAGCATTAATAACACCACCATGTGACATTAATCACACTTCACACTAATATTACCAAATTATGCATCCCACTCCAAATAATTAATTAATTGATTTTATTTTAATTAAATTACTTAATTATGATAATAAAATCCATGCATAATTATTAATTAAAAATTAAAAATGGAAATTTTCCTCACCATTATCCATGCCATAACATCACAAGTCAATGTTTAGTTCAAAATTATAATCTTGGTGCACACATCCTACTCATATATTTAACTTAGCTTCCATTTGGAAACCAATTAGTTAACTCCTCATCACTCATCTAAAAATTAGCAACAATCTAGTCATCTTAGCATCCAAGTGGAAACATCCTAAATTAATTGGCTAAGTAGGTGTCATCCACATCCAAAGTTTCTAATCTATTTAATAAATCTCACTCATTGTTCTAGTCATCTAGGCATATAAAAATCAAACCACCATCCTTATTTCTTGATATTCAATCATTATGCAATAAAGTTATGTCAGGACCTAATAAGATATTACGTACATTTTGAAAAACCACATATAAATTTAATCATAAGCACATCTAAGCCAAAAAGAAGTGAAAGTAACATTGTGTTTATTCTTTTTTATTTATTGGATAAAAGATGTAGTTAGGTTTAACATTTGTGTTTGATTTCTTGTTAGGATTTAAATATTAGCTTGCATTCATTTGGCACACTTGGTGAGATCATGTCCCAATAATTTTATAACACTTTATTTATTATTTTTAAGGGTTTTTATAATTGTCTTAGTTGTTGTGTAGGTTTTAGGGTGATTTGGAAGTAGATTTCTTGTTGTTTATCTCATATTCATCATTTTTATTTCATGATTTTAAGCTTTATGATTTTTTTAACCTAACACTGTTTATGCTTTGTATGGTGACATTTATACTATGAGAAACACCATTTCTATAAAAATTTCACCATTTATATTTTTTGTGTAGGTCCAAGTCTAAACTTTTTCATTTTTCTATGTGTTTTGAAGTTTACATAATAAATGTTATTGATTTCGACTGACTTTTGTTGTTTCTACCAGTAACATTATTTTTATTTTTTTGTTATGTTTCTAAACTTCACTATTTTTTATCTAAATAATGTTTTTTATTGATCTAACATTATTTATTATCTATAAAGCTATGTTTCTATTTTTTTTTGCTAACTTGTATGGTTGATTTGCTAAGGTATAAAATTTTGAACTACTAAAATCACATAAACTCTAAATCACATAATCATTATATTTCAAGGTCAACTAATTTTTTAATACTTGTTTGGTTTTTTATCTATATGTGCTTATGTATTTTGAGTTCATGTATGATTTCTTGTTGTACCAAAAGGTGATATTGAAGATCAAAAAATGACTTGTATTCTTATATTTATACCCTCCTTGAGATTATTTTTTGTATGATCTTTCCTTTCACTATGAAGTGATCTAGGAAATAAAAAACATACAATATTTTTATTTTATATTTTATATGGTCTATTAAATAGGCTTTAATCACCTATGATTTAAAAAATCCATATTTGATTGGGTTATATAAATGTAAATAACTTAATGTAGTAAGTGGATAAGTAAAATTTTAGTATTCCCTAGGTTCCTTGAAGTGAGGTGGTTTATCCTTTAATGCCCAGGCCTTCAGCAACAACCTTGTCTCATGGATTCAAGCCTCAACATACCATGAGGTATATAGAGGACATCCCTATATTTACTTATGTAAACCTAAAGAGGATCCTTCAACCATACATCAAATAATGGTGCTAGGAACACAACATTCACCAAGATAATCCACTACATATCCTTTAGGGTACTTTCAGTGGACCATTGGTCAGTTACACACCTACTTGATTAATTTATGTTATTTTATTTATATGTTATTATTTTTTCCATTTTCTCAAACAATTTTTCTACGCCAAACCCATTCATACCTAAAAAATAATCTAACCAAACCTATGTCAAAAACTATTCACATTAAATAAAAATAGTCTAATGTAAACCCATATCCCATACTCTCACACCTACACCTTTATCCATTTAAACCTAGATCTTATCTATTTACAATAAAATATTATCCAAAACCTTATCCCATCATACCTAAAATATTTCTATTTAATCCTAAAACTTTTCACTTGAATCCAAAACTTATCCACTCAAAATAAGATGATATCTAAAACTCTACCTAATCATGCTTAAACCTTATTAAATTAAAACTAAACCTCATCCAATCCAACCTAAACCTAACCCAACATGAACCTAACCACAACACTATAACACCCACAACTAGCTTAAAAACTAAGATAAAACAAGACACCATGGATGATCCTCTTAGAAAACCCTTTCACTTTGAGTATAACATTATCAAGAATCTAACTGAAAATCCCATTCACCATGATGATGATATTGATAGTATGATAAACCAAAGTAAGTATGATGAACATGAACATAATGATATATTTATATCTAAACAATTTTGTTCCCAAGTTAACCATCACATATTTTAATGAAAGGATGATATCCATATGAAGCTAATAGAGTTAGGGGATAAATTATTTGCATAATACAATCTTGAAGATGTAACTCACATCATAAGATAAATATATCAGAACCTTACCAATAAAGATCAAGGGACCACTAGTGGTCAAAATAAGTCCTATGTAGAGTCCAAAAATGATAACCCTCACATCTCCCATGTATAGATTGGCAAAGAGAAAACCATTTTTGTAGAATAAATCCCACAGGAATAAAATCAAGTTATGTTCGACCAAATTTATCAATTTATAAAAATGTAGAAAACTTAGTCTCTCATTTCAATTCTTTAATTTCACATCCTTTAGGAGATCAACAACAATCAAAAAATTATCCATCCAATATCAATTTCCTAATGCCAATCTGAGTCCTAGGTCACCTAACTTTATTTTAACCCTATCCACACTACTCAAAGGCAACCCCATTTTTCTAAGAGTGGTAGGTCATGAAGGATACCCTCAAAGGACTACAAGAGGGAACCTAAAATAGAAAATGTCAATTTGGGGAGTTATGCCCATACCCCTTTGATTGAGAAATGTTGAGAATACCCTTTCCTCATTATTTTGATCCACCAAATTTGGTAAATAAAAAGGAAAGGGTGATCTTAGGGATCATGTAAAGGTGTTTTTATTTGATTCTAAGAGGTTTCTCATAGTGAAACTTATATGCTCAAAAAATTTCCCTAGAACCTATGAGGCCAAGCCTTAGAATGGTTCCTCTATTTTCTTAAAGATTCCATCACCACATTTTTAGACCTATCAGATAGGTTTGTGAAACACTTTTAATATAATTTAGAACATGAACTAACTATGACGGACCTTTTTAATACAAAGAAATGAAATTAGATAAAGATTATCCTCTTTCCTAAAAATATATTGGAGCCTTTAAAGTATTTTTATATGGACCATTTCTAAGAAACAATTAATCAAACTCTTTATGGCCAACTTCAAATAGAATATGGACTTCCATCGATAAGTCCACTATGTAAACACCTTTGCTGAGATCATAGTTAAACACATAGATTGAAAAGGAATTTGTATCTAAAGGAATGGTGAAATTTTTAATAAGGATAATCAAAATTAAAATCAAATAGATAAACCCAAGTTATTTAACAAGAATAATAATGTTTTAAGTGATGAGTTATTGATTCTAAACACATTCATAATGTCCAAATCAAGCCAAATGTTACCATTCCTTGGGGTGAACCCAAAATGGAGATTAAGTGAAGAAATTACACTCTAGAAGAACCTCTAGATGTAGATTTCAAAAATATTGTTTAAATAAACATGACTGTGTTTCCAAAAATAAAACCCTTTGAAAAAATTAGGATAAAGCCTAGATGGTACAAGGAGAATGAGTACTACCACTTCCATAAAATCAAAGGGAATTCTACAAATAGATGCATGAAACTGAAAAACTATGTCTAAGATCTCATTAATAATAGAGATATCCAACTTGAAAGTGATGCATCTACTTCTAATATTTAATAGCTCAAAATATATCAAGATACATTCTATAAACATAAAGAGTATAATTCAACCCTTAATCAAGGTAAAAATAACTAGTAAAACAACATCAATCCTAAGAGATCCCTAAAATCATTTGATTCAATTGTTGGTAATATCAGGCACATGGATCATCACATAGCCACCATAAAAATTAAATCCCTAGATTGTGTCATCATAACTATGTGATCCAAAATCATCATCCAAGGGCCTCCTCTTCTCACTTTTAAAAAATTATAAAACCTTATTGAATAACTTTAGAAGACATCAAACCAAATCTCTATTATGGATATTCTCAAAATGTCTTTTATTCATAAATATATATTGTACAAATTCCTTCAAAATTCAAAAATCTCAAATGACATCAACCCATCTAAATTCCAAATGTTTGTCATGCATTTATATTCAAGCCACCATCTCACTTTTGACCAATCCAAAATTTCTCTAGATAGTCCATCTCATAACTTCCCATTATACATCAAGGACTGCATAACTAAGCACAAAGTGAAATGATTACTTGTAGACAATGGATTAGTCCTAAATATATGGAATTTTACCTTGGTCAAGCATATTAGCTTTTCTACAACATCACTAGATCATAAAATGATCACAATAAAAAGATATGATAATATAAAGAGGGAATTAGACAATACACCTTCCTATCATGTAGGTCATGTCATGCAACAAACCCTATTTCACATTTTTGATCTTGATTTCCCCTATTATAACATAATCCTTGACCAACCATAGATCCATGCCAAACAAGTCATTCTATCCATATTACACCAATGCCTTAAATTTACTCATGCATGGAAGTAATCGTACGTAGTGAACCTCAACCATTTCAATACTATAAAATGTTGGAAGGGTGATATCATAAAAATAATATTGTCCTATTAGTGAATATGTTTTTGAATAAGAAGTTACACCACCAAAAATTCTAAACATACCTCATATACCTATCTTGATGAACTCCCTTCCACATTGAAAAATTCCCCTTCCAAATCCCACTTCAAGATCAATAACAAGGGATTGGGCTATTATGAGATTAAAGATTCCTTCCATGTATGAAAAATTCCTAATTATTTTACAAGTTATGGTAGGCCTATTTTGACTAATAAGAAGAGCCATCCTTTTATTTTGGCAAAATAATCTTTTCTAAAATAGGCTTCCTTACTGATGAAACTATTAAAATATCTAATGAATCTTAATTCTATGTTGATGGATTATCATCTTTTATCAAATTCAAGAATATCATAATCTAATAGAATTTTTGAAATCATTAAATACATAAGAAAATGCTTAGGACCTAATGAATAGGATATTGGAACCCCATATAGCTATCTAAAAATAAATAATATTAGGGTATAGGATATAAACCACTTGGTGGTGACCCATATGAGTACATTATTGATGCATCTATGATTTTTTAAGAATCCTCCTCTAATATTTAAATGGCTTCCACTCATATCCTCTTTGAAGACCTTGCCTCAACAAACCTTTTCAATGACTCTTTCACACTGGTCATCAACCTTGACCTTAAATACCCTCATATCGTAGATTGGGACCAATAATTAGATCACATATCAATAAAAATATTCCAAAATAAGGAGGCCATTAAGATTTATTGACCATCAAGTACCATCACTTCCATAAATTTTTTTTTGAATGCCTAACTAAGGTTAAAAAAATAACCACTCTAAAAACACCAATTCTAAAAAAGACCCATAATCTTTTGATTCAATTTTTGGCCATATCAAGAAACTTCACCACCACATAACCACCATCAAAGTGAAATATGTTAATTTTTTCATCATAACTACATGATACAAAATCACTATCCAAGGGCCTCTTCTACCCATTGCTGAGAAAATAGTACAACCTTATTTCATAGCTTGAGAATACACCAACCTAAGTCTCTAGTATGGATATTATCAAAATATATTATATTAATAAGGACATATTGTAAAAATTCCTTCAAATTCCAAAATTAAATTGACCCATCTAAAGTTTAAGTGTTTTTTGGACATTTTTTTTCAAGCAACTAACTCATTTTTTTACCAATAAGTCATCTCTCTAGGTGGTCCATCTCAAAATTTTCCAATGGACATTGAGGTTTTCATAACTAATAAAAAATTAAAATGGGTTATTTTAGAGAATGGATAAATCATAAATATATTCACTTTAACCTTGCTCAATCATCTTAGTTATTATGTATCATCAATAGATCTAAAAATAAACACAATCAAAACATATGATAATGTAGAGAGGGAATTGACATGAACAATACACCTTCCCATCATGATAAGGTCTATCATGTAACAAAACATACTTCACATTATTTATCTTTATCTTACCTATACAATCATCCTCTATTAAATATGGATATATGCCATGCAAGTTGTTCCTTCCACATTCCATCAATGCTTAAAATTTCCCCAATCAAGCATGGAAGTAACCATACATGGTGACTGTCAACCATTTTAATACAAAAAATGTTGGAAGGGAGATATTAAAAAACTAATTAATGTCCCATCAGTAAATATGTTTATAAATTGGACATAGCCACACCACTATAATAGCCAAAACATGCCTCATATATTCATCCCCATGAACTTATTTCCACATCTAAAATTAACATCACAAATACCACTTCAAGATCATTAAAAGGGGATTAGAAGAGTGTGATATTTAATATGAATTCAATGTAGGTGAACTTTCTACTTATCCTAAAATTCATATTAGGCCTACCATGACTAAAAAGGAGCCATCCTATTAGTTTGTTAAAACCATATTTGTCAAAATAGGGTTCCTTAATAATGAAATTATCAAGAGTTCCAATGAATCTTTGTTGTATGATGATGGATTAGCATCTTATTATTAGATATAATAATATATTATTGAAAAAAAATGTTTGAAATCATGAAATATAAAGGAAAATTCTTAGGACCTAATGTATAGGGTAATAGGTAACCCATACAACTATCTGAAAACAAAGACTATTAGGGCATATGATACAAATCACCTAGTGGTTACCCATTAGAGTACATTAGTGATGCCTCTTCAATTTTTTAAGAATCCTCCTATGACATAAAAATAGGTTCCACTCATATAATCTCCAAATACATTATCTCCACAAACCTTTTCAATGACTTTGCCATATGACCATCAACCTTGAGGTTAAATAACCTCAGCTCATAACTTGGGATCAACAATCAGATCATATGTCCATTTATCTCTTCAAAATGAGGAGGCCATTGTTTAATTCATGGGAATTAAAGATAACATTCCAATAGTAAACCATTAAAATGGATTTCAAATCAATCTAGATGAATCAACATACTTTATGGAACATGACGAGTTCTTTAATCCTAAATATTAAAAAAATCAAAACATAAGATGAAAGGTAAAAAATCAAAGTCTCCTAGTGAAATTTTTTAAAAATTACTATTAGAAACAAAAAATAAAAAAAAATATGTGTCTATTGGTGAAAATCTCTTTAAGGTGTTAATGGGAAATGAACTTGTAGTCATATAAAATGTCACTTGAGTGAAATGAGTGTCACTTAAGATAATCCATCCCTAGATTAACCCTAGAGCTATCTTAGGGCCTCTTTCAACACTAGTGTTATTCTTTGGACACTAGCAGATTGTGCTAGTGACCAAGGTACAAAGCTAGTGCCCCTTGCCTAATTTAAACCCCAAAATATATATTTTAAATTCATAATATACCTATGGTTATCCTATACTTATTTTACACTCTTTGCAAGCACTAGATTAATATAAATATGAGAATTTTAGCCTTTTATCCACTAGATGGAAATTAGATGCAAAATACACATATAAGCTCAAAACAAGTAATGCATAATCAAGGTTACTAATCCTTATTTTTTCCTACTTATGAATAAAATCATCTATAGCCACTTTATGCTCATAATACATAGATTTATAATGTCAAGACTCATTTAAATCACTCAATTTGAGACTCATACTAGCATTCCCTTTTAATTACACCAGTGCTTAAATTGGGAGAAATACATTGGGCTTGATCCCATCTCGAGGTATTGGTATGTAGGCAACTCTCAACATAGTGGGGTGTTGGGGACATCCAGTCTACCTAGATAAAATCACACTTTTTCTACTTGCGCTTCTCAATACCCTAAAAATATGGAGGTTTAGGGTTTGCATAAAAAATCAGTCCAAAATAGGGCACATATAGCAAAGCAAGTTTCATCTACATAAGAATAGGCCTATCAAGATTAAACACAAATAATTCCATAATTTCACATTAAACCCTAAAAAAAGACACTAAAGTTGATTAAGATGACACTAACATGATTCATTACTATCCAAGATATTGGACTACTATCAAAAAATATTTATAATACTTGGGTTTTGTTCACAACATCTTGATCAAATTTCATGCCATTTTTTAGTATCTAAATCATCTATTTGAGTTAGTTTATAGATAAGTACTTATTTATGTCATTTATTACTATTTCTACAAAGATAAAATCAGGTCAATTATTGAACAAATTAGTGGCTATATTTATTACATATATCTTCCATAATTTACTACACTCAGACCCTTTAACAACTTAGGGTCTACATTCTATAATCCCTTAAATGTTAAATCATTTGATGAACATGACTTACTTTCAGTACTACCCAAACCCTAGACCTATATGCTATTAGGGTTTGTACCATTATTTTTCTTATTTCCTTTAGTTGTGTTAGGATTGTTAGGTTTTATATATTCTATTTTAGCTACACTATTTAATTTTATTTGTTATATTTCATCTTAAGAAGTTATATCTATTATTTTAAGAATAAGTGTTAGGATTAGTGGTAATCCTATTAATCATACTCAGATTCCTTCAATTTGAGCTTATGCCATGGATAAAGGACTAGTTATAACCCCCATTATTGATCTAAAACACCATGATTATGTGGAGTTTAATGATAATACATCTAAACATGAGTAATATATTTAAGATCAAGATGATACAAAAGATGGGAATCATGACACACTCCCCCACTTGATAATGATTATCTTATAGTCAATAGGGATGAGATTTTATAAGGTTTTAAAGATAGACTATGAGAACAACCACATGATCATGCATAGATTATGCAAGCCATGATGGAAAAAAATAACACATATAATAATGGTCAATCTTCTAATCCTCTATATTCTAATATTGTTACACCTATTATGGGGGTATCTTAGATGTTACAAAAACTTATCCTAACTCAAAAACCTTCAACAATGGAAATAAATCCTATGGCTAATTCCTCCTCTCCAAATGTACAATCCTTTTTACATGAAATCCATGATCTATAGGCCAAGGTGTTACATATTTAACTAGGTGCTACAAGCTATCTATGCATTATGTTTTGACTACATGTCCAATGATTATCTCTTCATTAAGTTTTTCCCTTGTATTTTAAATGACTATGAGTTACAATGGTTCTTTGATATTACTAATCATTCCATCACAACATTAAATACATTGGAATATATGTTTTTAACACACTTTTCAATCAACATCAGTGATAAGGTTTCCTTTTATCAATTTACACAACTAAAAAAAATTCCAATGATCCAATAGATGAATATGTATTGAAATATAAAACTATATTATCAATGATGACTATCCCCATGATAGATAGAGAACTCCAAGACATATTCAAGTAGAGTTTGTTATTGGCATTGCACAAAGCTATCCTATTCAAGAAGTTTTCATCATTCATAGATATTTATCACATAGTGGAAGAACAAAAAGTCAAGCTTATCTCCATGGGTAAATTGAAGTACACAAATGGATCAGATTCATCTACTAATAGTTCTAAAAAGACTCCATACAAGGTAAAACCTAGTGAGAACAATAATGACTCAAAAATAATAGTTAATGCAGCTTTAGAGCCACCTCCTCATTTGGTTTTATAATCTATTCTAAGGACATATTTTAAAACTTTTCCTCAGTCACCAGCATGGGTTATACAATAGATACTAAAATGCAACATCATATATCTCCCTCCCATCAAATAGGTTGATATGATTAGGCCTCTTCCATGGAATATGATTATAATGCATTTTATGACTATCATAGGACACTAGGATAGAATACAAATAAATGAATTAGCTTGTGATATAAGATATAAGATTTTATAAAAGCTAATATCATTGATATTGACACTCCTATAGAGGCTCTTAGACCATAACAAACATAATAACAAACATTGTAAATATTTTTAGATCCATTTCCAAAACATACAACTAATGAGATAGTAGGCACTTTAGGTGTTCATTATACATATCAAGCATAACCACCAACAACATCTTATTAGACTCATATAGTGGATCCACATCCTCTACATAATATAATTGGTGTGTATCATACTACAATTCCAACTAGACCTATTATCAATTTTATAGAGTATGATATAGTTGATGATGACACATATTTCTATGAACTCTTTATATGAACCTACATTAATCACCATCCTATTAAAAGGGTCATGGTTGAAAAGAGATCAAGTGTCAACATGTGTACAATCACACTTATACATCTTTGGGTTATCTAGAGTAGGATATTTCTTATATAGATACGATTATTCATGGTTTTCATTGCCATGTCCATAGCTCCATTTGGGAGATAGTACTACTATTATAGGTTGGGCCTACACATGTGGCCACCATATTCATATTAGTAGCTAGTTTAGGCACATTTAATATTCTATTGGGTAGGCTTTGGATATATCAAGTTTAAGACATGCCATCCACCATACATAGATGTCTCAAGTATATACATGTTAATAAGGTGGTTATAGTTGAGGGTCTTCCATATGAGTATCCTTTACCTATTACATAGACACTTATATAGTAGTCACCAATTATAGTTATAGACACATATTATTTTATCACACCTTAGTTGTTAGTTTAGCCACCATGAAGGTGAGGTCTACTCCTACAACATTACCACATATGCATACTCTCCCATAAAGACCCTTATTAGATAGATCCCTATGTCAAAGACATGTTTTGAATTTTAAAAGGACTATATCTCCACCACCACATAAATTAGTGTTACATCAGAGAGCATCCACATCAATTAAAACTTATTTTACTAGATGGGTTCCCAAACACACCATAGTTCACAAGCCAATTTAGTCAACTTCACAGATTCATATCCCTACTCCAAAAGTATTTTTAGTGATAAATCGCTTAGTACATCTGATTATTGGATCTCAAATGCCTCATCACACATCATGCATGATCATTATCCCTATATTTGATCTAATACACATTTAATGTGATTATCTTGTGAGATTCATCAAGTAATATGCTCTTCTCTACTTTTACATAGCTTATTTTACATTTATCCTTATATGTAGTTTCATTTTCATGATTTCTTTTACATAAATTATATACTTAAAAAACTAAAAACAATATAAAATATTAAAAAATGTATAAAAAAATAAATCTTATTTAAAATAATGAAATTTATATTGCTTGCATATCCATGTTTACTTTATTTATACTTAATAGATATTACATATGCTAGTTATCTTAGTATAATTAGTTTTATCATACATACATCCTTTGCTTATTCTTGTCAAGTGTTCTCAAATTATTACAAGGCTCATGCACTATATATAGATTTATATTTTTTACTATTTACCCAATAGGGGCACATACATAGTTACACATATTCATCATTAATACATTCACCCATTGGGAAATCTTATACATAGATCCTAGTTTCAGGTTACATCCTTTTGTACCCTATATCACAAATTTATCATTGTTTATACCTTGATATTGATCATCACATACTACTCATATTTTTTATTGACTACTACTACTATAGACTCCATTATGTACATATTTACTCTTATACATATTTGTACCACATGTTCAAGTAAACTTTAATTTCTAGTTTTCTTAATTTAGATTTGATTGTGTATCTTTCCTTCTACATATATTTGAGGGGATTTGAATATGCCATTATTCTATAGATCTATGCCAATTTATTTCATTATATGTATGATTTAGACATGTGCCCATGTCCTTGTGTGTGCTTTATTGACTATGTATGTGGACATTTGAACATGTCCTTCCATGTATCTCTATGCCAACCTGCTTGGTTTTTATGCATGTGGACATTTAAACATGCCTTTTTATGTATTATTTTCTCATATTTAGTGACATGTGCCCATGTCCCTTATATTGTATCCCCTTGGCCTACTTTGTGTGCCTCATGTGTGATTATATGTATGTTTTCATGTATGATTTATGTACATGACACTTGTCTCTTGCTTGTTCATTAAACCCAGTTTTTATTACCATGAGTGACATCATGCATCTCCCCTTCCTCCATGGGTACCTTGATGGACATCATGCCCCATCTTGCTAAGTAGTTTACAAAAATTATTACCCATATTTACTATTCATAAACATGATTACATTTTTATATCTATCTTGACAACATTGTGAATTCTATATATAACATACATCATACATTACTGACTTATGATTAGATTACATTACATTATGATGTCATGTATACACATTATATTGGTTTATGACACATATATCATATGTTTTCAACTTAACACATGTCATGAATAGATTTTATTTTTAGATAGTTATTTCAAAGGTACAAAAAATCCCTTTAAAAGAGGGGAAATTCATAAGGGTTTGTCATAGAGATCATACCACATGAGTGCACTAAGAGTACATTTTTTAGCACACAAACATAAAAAAGGGTGGAAAATAGTTAGACACAAATCAATTTAGTTTGCATAGAAAAACACAAAAGGAAATTAATAATTCATAGAGGGAACTAACATGGTACACTAATTTCTAAATAACTACACTAATATCTAGTATTTTAAAAATAGGAAAATTTAGATATGATATAATAATATAATAGTTATAGTCTATATTTGCATAATTTCAGTCATAGATTATTAGATTTGATTAGTTTATGCTCAAGTTTACATATAATTATACTAATTTTATTCATATTAGGAGCATCATGTGTGGCATGATCACTCCCATTCTAGTTTTATATATACATAGACATAGATTGTTATAACTCAGTCCAAAATCCATATGCATAGATATTAGAATTGGGGGCAAGTGCATAACACATTATTTCCACATGAATAATTTTACACTAGCTTATCTCAAATGGAATGGAAAAATCCATGTAACTATCTATGTTTTATACTTCATACACCATTTTCACCAAGTTTCACACCATATTTATGCCTTATTCTATCTACAATAATTGGCATTTCCATGTATTCCCTGAGCTACATTCTCTAGTGCCCAAGAGGCCCCTTGGCTATTTTGCATTTTAGAGTTTTTGAGTGGCTCCAAATCCATCCTACACAATTTTAGTTACATCATATAGTTTCAAACATAGATGCATGTATTACACATGGGTAGGTAATGATGGAGTCATAACCTACTTGAGTTCTTGATCCACCTACATAAGAGGGTTGGATAATCCATTAGTCCAATCCAAGTTATTCAAAGTGTATGAACCACTGAATAGGTGTGGGAAATGATGGTGTCAAGATGAATTAAGTTATTAAGCCACCCAAACATGGGTATTAAGAAAGCCATCAACTCAATCCATGTTATTCACCATTTTATCACTATCTACATGCTCATATACAAGATGTCACCAAGTTTTTGCATTGGTTCATGTACCCAATGAGGTGTATTGATTAATTTTCTCTATCTCTTATCTATTTAATTAGTGTTGTATTTTATTTTGATATTCACTATATAAACATTGATTTGCACATGTTTTATTCGTAGGATATACAATGGATCATGCTTCACATAATTTGACCCATATTTAAGGGTTTTGCCTCTTAGGTAAGTCTAGGTACACCTCTTTTTCCTTTATCCTAGTCATTTCACTTTATTAAATTTATAGAATAAAAGAGGGGGGAATGTAGTCATATAAAATGTCACTTGATCTCAATGAGTGTCACTTAAGGCAACCCATCCCTAGTTTAGCCCTAGACCTATCTTAGGGCCTCTTTTCACACTTATCTAGATTTTATGTGGGCATTACACATCCCTAGACATACCAAAACTAGTCCTAGACCTTCCTCTAGTGATCCAAGCCCCTTTTATTCCAATTTTAGGCATCCTAGCTAGCTTCTATTCCAATTTTAGGCATCTAGATCATTTGTTTTAGTTAGTTTCCAGTTAAGTGTAGACACCTAAAATTGGCCACTAATGGCTTCATACCAGAATTTAGATTGATTCTTAGCAACCTTTGAATATCTAGCCTAAGAATCACTAAACATCTCAAATTTGTCTTCATAAACATGCCAATTTAGCCTATAAACTAATTAAATGGGGAAAATACACACATCAATTAATTTAAATATTAGAAATGATAAAAATCCTAAACAAAATTAATTAAAATGAAAAACTTAATCAAATGCTTAATTAAATTAATAATGAGAAATTAATTAATTATCAAAAAGGAAATTCAAAAATCAAAGAATATCCTAAGAATTCATAATTATCTTTTTATGAGTTGTCAAATATCCCAAAATATCTCACCCATGCCTATTCCATGCTAATCATGAGGTTTGGACACTTTTTAACTCTACTAGGGTTAGTTAAATCACTGAGGTTATGTTTGAAGCCATTATAAGCTCTAACTACACTCTAACTCACCTTGAGTTGGGGTTATTTTTTAAACCTATAAACATGAGCATTTGCCTCTCTATTTGGAGAGCTTGGATAGAGTAAAGTTATAATTTTGGTTTTATGACAACACTATAAATAATAATGTTATAATTCCAAAATTGTAAATCACAATCTAAGCCATAAAAACATGAAGATACATCAAGCAAGCATGATACAAACAATGGTTTCAAGGGGAGAAGAAGATAACCAAGCTCCATTGCCATAAAATTCTTGAGCACAAGCTAAAAAAGCCAATAAAGAGATATTTTGGAGAATTCAAGGAAGGTAAGGAATGTGTATAACTTGAATTTTAGTTGTGCTTTGTTAAATTTTTTTCCACTAAGCTTCCCCTATGATCTAGACATGGAGGTTTTATGCTTTGTTAGTGTGTTTTTAATTTCATTTATTTTAATAGAAATTAACACTTGATCTAACCTCCCCTCCATCATCAAATTATTAACATCATAAATGACATGCCTGGTGGGGTCTAAATGCATCCCACATACCAAGGATATCAATATGCAACTCAAAAACCTTCTAATGGATGCTTGAATTTCTTTAAAGTTGCAAATTTAGCTTTATTTTTGCCATATTTGTGATTATTTTTCTAATTTGGATCTACATAGAGACTGGCATTGGTTAGGTATAACCAACATAAGTTCTACCTAAAAAGACCACATTTATACCCAACCAAGCTCAATTATATGTGACCATTATCAGTTAGATTATAGGGGGAAAATAGTTACAAAGACTGCATTTTGAGTATTTATAGCATTATTTTTCATTCTTTCTTGGTTTTAGTATCATTTAAACTTGCAGTTTAATCCTTATCTTGCAATTTTTGTTGAGATTTTAGATAAATAATCATCTATACTAACATTTTCATTTTGTGTAGTTTTGCCTTTGGGTTCATAGGTGACTAACACTAGTCTTAATCGACCAGTATTGGTTATTTACTACCATCATCAGTTCTCTTTGAGACTGACCAACATCAGTTGCCTTAAAACTACAATCCATCATTTATAACTAATCATAGTCATTGTGTTTTTCAAAATAAAAACCTGAGAGCTATTTTTCCAAAGTTTATTTGATAACTATTGAATGTGCTCATAAGTAGAGGGAGTCTCTATAATTTTTATAGGTCCTAGGTATGATTGGAGTAAAAATTAGAAAATTTATGATAACAAACATTTAGTTTTGAGTTTTTAAAAGGAATCTAGTTTAGTCATTCACATTTCATTTTAGGTACTATAATGAACTTGTTAGATATTAAACATTTAGTGTTGGTGTTAAAATTAATTAGAATGGCTAAGTCTTAGAGATAATTCAATATGGTGCTTAAAATGAATGCTTAAGTCTTGAAAACTTATTTTTGGTGTTTAAAAATGAATTTTAGCTAAATATTGAACATTTGGATTTTTGGGATTAAAATGAATGTAGATGGTTTTGATTGAATTGGATTTGTGAAAATTTATTCAAATCTTTAACACTTAAGCCAAGGGGCCAAGTAAAGAACCTAATCAAATAATTCATATTGGTGAAACAAATCAACACTTCACTTCAATCACATTTCATAAAACCTGTTTGTTGCTTGTTTGTTTTCACAAAAAGAATAATGCATGTATGTTTTCCCCCATCCCCTATAGGGAACTTGGGTGACAAAAAGTGCCTTTTTACTTGCATTTGTGTCTATTCCAAGGAATAAAAATAAAGTTTTCTAGGCTATCCCCAAAACTTGCATGGTTTAGGTGATATAAAAACAAATCTAAATTCTTTCTACCTAGTTTTATTTTCATGCAATTTGGCTTGTGAAGGGGATGTCATTACCTCTCATAAGTCATCTAGAGAATCATTAACCTAGGGATTCATCTCTTGATAGTGTTTCAACCCTACTCCATGGTGGGATATAAAAATTAGGGTACACATACTATGAGAGCTAGGGGGTTGAGTAACTAACCTCTCCTTTCGTAATGAAGGCCCTTGTTAGGTATGTTCAATTAGGGGATTACACTAAGTAATTCATGCATGGAATCATCATGTAAAGGAATATACCCTTGCATGATAAGTTGATCGGTATAAACTCAATTGATGTGATGATTCTATTATATTTTCGACACATGGTATCGATATAGATGGTTGTAACTTGTAAGTTTTAGTCAACTCCATTTGACCAACCTTGATATGATCTAAGACATTACATTTAGATTTTATGTCATTTCATCCTTTTATTGCTTGGATTTTTGAGACAAACTATTTGTTTGTTTATGTCATGTCAAAATAGGTTTTGATTATACATCTCTCTTTTGTTTAAGGAGGCATTATGTTGGCCATTTTACACCACACATGTGCCTTAGAATTTTTCTAAACTTGTTTGTGTGTGTGTTTCACTTGATTAAAGTGGGTAATTTTATATTGCCCAATTTCTTTCAAAGTTTATGTCTTTGAGTCTTTGAAAAAAAACCATTGTTTACATTTTTAGAGAGAAATAACACCATTACATTGCTCAATTTATTTTAAGACTCATTTTACTTGTGCATAATTCCATTTTTTAAAACCATGCCACGTGTGTCATTTGTATCTTTGTTTTATACCATTATTTTGTTTAATTTTGTCTAGCTTGTTTGGTCAAATAAAGCCTAGTTTTCTACATTGAGATTTTAATTAACTTTGACAAGTTCAGATTGAAAAATTGATTGATTTCTATTTAGGCCTCATTTCATATGGCATGAAAAATATATATTTGGTGTGAACAAGGTTATTTCCTATCTAGTTCTACTATCAAGTGTGAATAGGGTCATCTCCCTAACTAGTTTCACTGGTCGATTCCATTTACACCTTACTTGGTTAAGTTTACTTAGGTGTTTTACATATTTGTCTCACCTCATAGGATCATGATACTTATCACAATCCTATGTAGGGTATTTATTATAAATACCCTTCTTTATAAGCTTATTATGAACTAATTCATTCCAATGCATGTGTTTTGCATATGGTTATATCTATTGTGTGAATATATTTTATTCCTCATTTGATTTTCTTTCCCTAGTCTAAGTGATTGCCTAGGTAAATTAGATTCTTGCATAATCTTACATGGTACCAGAGTGGGTTAAGGTACCTAGAGTATCATAGTAAGGTAATTGATCTATAAATTTCTCTCACTATCCATATGCTCTTCTCTATAATCTATAAGATGGTCTTAAGAATCAGAAATATGTGAGAGGAGTAAATAGATTCAAGGGGAACTTCCATTGAATATTTAAATTTTAGGTTCTTTTTAAAATTTTAGAAGCATGTTGGAGCTCACCATCACATCTAGAGCATATTCTATCACTCCTAAGTGTTCTAATTAAGCAGTGGAGGCTACATCATCATGTGGTTTGTGCAACAGTTCTACATGGATCTAATAGATTAAAGGAGTAGGATTTGAAGGATTTCCCTAAAATACATTTTTATTTCCTTAAAATTATTTTTTTTCATAAAATTCCTCTCCAAAGCCTTTCTTAAAAAACTAATTTTACTGATTGTAATTTTTTTCATTTTTTGTATTTATTGGCAAAAAAAAGGGGGAAGTTATATTATTGCCAAAAATACTAGAAATTAAAAAAATATCTATTTTTGATATTTAAAAAAACTAAAAAAAAAGTTTTTTTTTATATTGAAAATCAAAAAAATAAACAATTTTTTCAAAAAAAAGAATTGTTTTGTGAGCTTAGGGCTCACGGTCTGGTAGAAAGCCATCACCTACTCACCAAGGTCGAGGCCTTGGTTGGGGTTATGATCTAACACAAAGGTTTATGGCCTTTGGTGAGTCATCACCCCACCTCCAAGGTCAATGGCCTTTGGTGAGAGGCTCGGCCTCCACCAAGGCCTAAAAGTGCCTACAATTTTTTTTAAGTTTTTTTAAATAAAAAAACTTTCAACATTTTTTTATATGTTTTTGAATATAAAAACTAAAACATTAAAAGTCTTGTGTCTAGAAAATTTTAGACTACTAAAAAAATCAAAATAAAAAAAGCATCACCATTGTCATATTTCTACAAAATTTGGGTTGGCCAATTTCCCTAATTTCTTTACTTTGGGTTTGTTGATTCTAAAAATTCATGGATTATTGTTCAAATATTCTATGTTTTATCCATAACCAATAGATCTAGTTTAGATTTGGGTTTGGTGGGTAAACAAAATAAGAATCACATTTTTCATGCCTTTCTCATTTTTTCTAATCTAGTTGGTGGGAAAATTTTACTGTCATTTTGATTTTTCCAACAAATGAAAACTACATGTTTTGAAAATTTTGGGTCAAATCTGATGACTCCAGCTAACTTTGGTGGAATTTTAATTTTGGTAGACCTCTAAATATGGTGGTAATTATGATAAAATTAGAGTATTTATAAATTTAGTGATATTTTTTCTAAAATTAATAGACTTGTGGATGGACCCCCTCTCCATTGGTGATATTGAAATTGTAATTCAACTTCAAATGACCATATCTTGATCACAAGACCTCTATTTTACAAGTATTTTTTAATGATTTTAGCTAATTTTTCATGCTCTCCATACTAGTGTAGATAGCTTTTGATTTTAATTCCTAGTTTTTCTAGAAATTATGGATTCTCAAAGGTGTCCCTACCTAGTCCTTGGTTTAGGAGCTTCAAATTTGCACAACTTTTTCATATGACCTCAGTTCAAGGCACTTATTTTTTTTTAAAGTTCATAATTTTTTGTATAATTCATAGTGGTGCTAATAATTTCACCTAGTTGTGTGCCAAAATCGTAGTTTTAATATATACTCATTATATGTGAATTTGTAAAACATTGAAGTCAAGTCCACTTTGCATTTATTGTGGGTGGAAATTTTAATCACAATAAATATAAATTGCTAAATAATTTATTCTTAGGGGGGATTATTGCTTGAGTGATTTTTTTTGGGGGGTGCTCTTGTTGTTGTCATTTTTTTGTTATTCTAATGATGTATCCTAATCATTAGAAACACAAATGTGAGTACTATAGAAGTAAAAATCATACCTATAATGATTGCATAAATAGAAAAATTGATGATCACTGATTCCTCATTCAAATTCAAGAAATGAGGTAACTTTATCTTATAAATAACATCAATTTACTAGAATCAAATGACCATGTATTAGCAAATATTACCTCATTATTTGCTAAACTTCAATCATGCATTCATCTTGATCCCATTGATCAAAATTTTCTCATGATAGATTCTACAAATATTCCTGATTTGCCAATTTCAACTTAGTCATCATTAACACCTTTTATAGGACACTTGATTCTCATTTGTTCAGTTCTCTTACCGATGGTGAGAACCATACATCTATGGTTCCTAAACTTGAATCATGCATTAGTCATGATCCCATCGATCAAAGATTATCACCAATTATCATCAATTTAGAACCATCTCATTAATTCTTGGATGATTCATCCACTCCTCCCTCTCATGTTTATAGTACTTTAGTGTAGCATGACATTTATGATCTTCCAGTTCATGCTCCTTGGGATGAATACTTGCCAAATATTACATCTTTGTTTTATGAGTGCCATATTTTAGATTTGGAGGACACCATTGAGGATATTCATTTATTATTTCATGACAACTTTGGATAAGTTTCTTCTTCTTTTAGATGATTTGAGGGCACATTCAAACCCTCTTATTATTTCTTTTCCTACATTTGCTTCTACAGTGACACTTTTTACATCTATTCATGAGTTGACAGTCTACACTTAGTCCTCATTGACACCATCTTTAGTAGTACTAGATTCTTCTTGGTATATTTTTTTTCCCATGATGGGCACCATACATATATGGTTATTGTCCTTAAATATTCTATGGTACCTAATCTATCACATTAGCATTCATTATAATTTGACACTAGCTTGGATATCATTGAGAATAATTTGGAGAAGACATCTTTACATGATGCATTTTCATGTATGGATCATGTTCTACATCCATTTCCAATTGGCTTTGGATTATCATCCTTCGACATCAACATGCCAACACTTGAGTAAATTCTAGAGACCTCATTCATAGTGAGAATTCCTTTCTCACATTGCTTCTTAGAGTAAAAGTTTATTCTACATTGACCTTTGTACTTGTTTCTTCCCAAAGTGAGACATACAGTTTGTCATCATTGGATCATCTTCAACATGCATTTTTTGACATTCAAAATTGACACAAGAGTTACTTGATTGTGGGGGAAATCATAGCCTCTCATTTCCTTCCTCATGGGGGGGTGGTGGTTATTGATTATATATTCATTATGGATTTCACAATTTGGAGGTCATGTTGATACCACCTCCTTTCCTTTTTTTTAATGTTTTTTTCATCTTTTCTCTCTTTTGGGGAGTTACTTTTTTCTATAGGTTTTTCTCCTTTTTTCAATTTTGAGAGATTATTTTATACATGGGTACCTCATCAAGCCTTATTCCCAGGACCCATTCATTATGTTTTGTATATTTTCATTTATCATTCCTCCTAATTTACACTTAAGGGGGGTGTTTGTGTGAACATGGTTCCTATCTAGTTCCACTATCAAGTGTGAGCAGGGTCATTTCCCTAACTAGTTTCACTAGTTGATTCCATTCACACATTATTTGGTTAAGTTTACTTAGGAGTTTTACATATTTTTCTCACCTCCTAGGATCATGACACTTGTCATAATATTTTAATTGGTTGGTGAGGGGTATTTCTTATAAATACCCTCCTTTGTAAGCTTATTATAAACTAATTCATTCCAATGCATGTGTGTTACATATGATTCTATCTATTGAGTGAATATAATTTATTCCTAATTTGATATTCTTTTCCTAGTCTAAGCACTTCTCTAGGCCTGTTAGATTCTTTCCCAATCTTATAATTATGTCATTTCATCCTTTAATTGCTTGGTATTTTTTACACTAAAACTAGTTGTTTGTTTATTCAATGTCAAAACAAGTTTTCTTTATACATCAATCCTTTGTTTGAGAAGGAATTATTATGGCCATATTTCAGCACACATTGCCTTAGAATTTTGTTAAACTTGTTTGTTTGTGTGTCACTTGATTAAAGTGGTTAATGTTATGTTTCCCAATTCCTTTCAAATTTTATGTCTTTGAGTCTTTAAAGCAAGTAATTATTTACATTTTTAGAGAGAGATAATGCCTTTATTTTGTTTAAGCTATTTAAAAAATCATTTTCCTTGTAACCAATTCCATTATTAAAAACCATGCCATGTGTGCCATTTGGATATTTATTTTGTACCATTATGTCATTCAATTTTGTCTAGCTTATTTAGACAACTAAAGCCTAGTTTCACTATGTTGAGCTTTTAATCAACTTTGACAAGTTTGGATTCAAACATTGATTGGTTTTTATTTAGGCCTCATCTCATAGGGGTTGATACATAGATATTTTTTTTTTGGATTGCATAGCTTAAGTTAATTATTTACCCAAATTCAATAACTATTGCTTGTTTGTTTGAGAAGCCTATTTTTCATTATTAATTATGCCTTTATTTTGGAGAAAATAATCTCTCTCCATATGCCTTTGGACTTGTGCATTATGCTAATTGAGCAAGTTCATGTTTGATTCCATATGTTGGGTTTACGCCAAATTTGTTTCAATTTTGTTAGATTAAATCATATCACCTTTATTTCAATTCTATCTTTTGATATCATGTTTGGCTAAGAGTCTTATTACATGCTTTGCTTTGAGCCTAACTTTTGATGCCGTATTTGGCAAAAAGACCTAGCAACTTTTATTTTCCTTTTTTAGATCTATTTGGAACACTTTGGACCCAGAGTTTGGTATTCTAGTTTTTATTTAGACACTTGAAATTTTGTGTGTAAGACATTTTATGTTAGCCATTTGATGTTAGATTATTTTATGACAAGTCTTAGAATAAACCATTTTGGAGATACAGCTCCACATATAGACCATTTTGGAGATACAACTCCACTTTTAGACCATTTTAGAGATACACCTCCATTTTTAGACCATCTTGGAGATATATCTCCACTTTTAAACCATTTTAGAGATACATCTCTACCCCTAGACCAAATTAGACCAAGTTTGAACCATTTGTCTTTTAGACATCTTTTTGAGAGTTTGTAGAATTCTAAGACCTTTTTATGATAGAGTGTTATCATAAATATGAATATGTATAGCTACACTTATGGTGGAGTCATGTACAATCTAATTTATTATGGAATGCCTACACAAAATTTAGGTGAAAACCCCTATTGGGATAGTATTGTTTTTTATGATGATTAGTATCCTCCCTAAAATATGCAATATAGAGAATATAGTTAAGATCCATAAATGATTTTGTTGAAGACCCTTATGAAGATTATTTTTCTTGAGAGATGGATTTTTATCCTCTTAACAATGCTCAATCCAAGGAAAAAAGTTAAGAACTATCTTACGATCCAAATCAAGATCATTATAGGGATAAAGATAATGTTATTTAAGAGGAGGATATATACCCTACTTACAATTATTAATTTAAAGAACAAATCCAAGGTGTTTGATGACACCTTATTCCATCCAACTAATGTATTATACTTGCCCTTATGTGACCATCTATATCCCCACCTATACAGTTAACCATCTTTTTGTTTATGTGAGCAACCAAACTCTACAATGACCCAAGTTTATCATAACAATACCTCATACTTTGGATTGTGTGAGAAACCAAGATCTATAATGACCTAATATTATCATATTAGGACCTCATCCTTTGGCTTGTGTGAGAAACCAAGCTCCATAACACCCCAAACTTGTCATATTAGGACCTTGTCCTTTGGATTGTATAAGTAAATAAGCTCTGCCAAACCCTAATATTATCATACTAGGACCTCATCCTTTAGTTTGTGTGATAAACCAAGCCCCACAATTCCCCAAACTTATCATTATCAGACCTCATCCTTTGGCTCATGATAGTAACCAATCTTCATAATGCCTTGTCCATATCATTCTAAGACTTCATCCTTTGGATTATGTGAGTAACCAAGATCCATGATACCCTACCCATGTAATTTTAGGACTTTATGCTTTAGCTTGTGTGAGAAACCAAGCTCCATGACACCCAAGCCTTATTATCCTAAGACCTCATCCTTTGGCTTGTGAAAACAACCAAGTTCTGCAATGTCCTACAATTACCATTCTAGGACCTTGTCCTTTGGCTTGTGTGAGAAACCAAGTTCCAAAAAACCCTCTCATTATCAAACCACCAATCATTATTTAACTATTTTCATTTGTTCCCCACTTTGGAAAACCCTTACCAATCATCCAACCCCAACCAAGCCAATCATTTGAAGATCAAGCTATGTGCAAAAATGGCAGTTTACAATTGCTTATAAACCAAGACCAAGAGAACCAACCAATCCAAGATGTTTTTATTAAACCAACCATTTATGATGAGTGAAATTGTGAGGAATAACCTCTTTATCCTATACCTATTATCTTTGAGTCTCACTCTGACAAGCCAATCTTTGTTGAGTCACTTCTTAATGATTATAACCACCTTTGGGAAAATCATTATCTTAACCATATTCCTATTTATAAATAACCTCCCTCTAACAAACTAGTCTCTATGGAGTTATCTTTTGACTTTATTACCACCATTGAGGAGTCTTACTTTGACAAAATAATATTTGTGGAGCCTATTATGCCATCACAAGCCATTACTTATCTAATACCAAACATTCAACATAACATCATTATAGCAAAATCCATATCAGATGAAGAATAAAAAATTGAGTCAATTTGTATTCTTGAACCAACATCATATTTAGAATTATAAGTGGAATCAACATCAATCTCAATAATGGATTCAAAATCCATTGAATCAGATCAAATTCAGATTCAAATGCCATGATTTTTGATGGTGATTACTTCATATTCAACATAATTTTTCCTAATATTTCTTATGATGATTATGTAGCTAACCTCATTATATTACCATTACAGATGCCATTACCACCAACCAACATATCCATGTTATTGACATTCCATCTCCCACAAGTGTTGATTGGGACTGATTGAATCATACCTTATTGAACTGCATCCATGGTGATATATCAATTGAATAAAAATAAGTAGGATAAGACCAAATTCATCAAAAACTAAGAACACACTCCTAGTTAAACCTTTTTAGAGGTGCTAGGGGAAAATCAAAGCTAAAACTTGGCATCTTCTAGTGAAACCTTTTTGGAGGCACTAGAAGGTAATCAAGGTAAAAAGTTAATGTTCCTTAGTTAAACCTTCTTGAAGTCACTATTGGACAATCAAGACAAATTCATTGGTAGAAACCTCTTCAAGGTGTCAATAGTTGAGCAAAACATTTATTCACTATTTGATGAAGACAATATCAAATATCAAATCAACATAGCTTCCAATTTACAGTATAATTAGATGGTATCTACTCTTAGGCCTAAGTAATAGAAAAATATAGTGGTCTTATCAATAGCATATTCATAATTCTTCAGCCCCACCACATCCAAAGATATGTTGAATCTAGAATAAACAACAATGTGTGTATTTTAAAACCCCAATATTAATTTGTTCTTGTATCATCATAAATTCCATTATCATCCACATTTACATTTCAAAATCAGACCTATCTTCTATTATTTATCCCTATTTATCATCCATGGCCACACTTTCCTTTGTAAAGGCTATAAATATACCTTGTATTTATGTTTTAAGGAAATATAATCAATGACCAATGAAGATCACAACAACATCATTTGCATCCAACTCTACTTTCAATTATTTATAGAGCAACTATTCAGAAGAGGTGTGGGATATTAATTTACATGATTGATTATTATTATTGTATCATTTATTGATCAAGATGTGCATCTCCACATGAATATAAATAACATAATTATTTACCATAACCAAGACAAAAACATGTACCATGCCATTTTTACTTTGACATTTTTTTCCATCTCTCTAGCCATTGTTTCATACCCTACCAGTTCCCTTTCCTTATCACTTGGGGGAACCCTCTTACCATTTTATCCAATCTTCATACCATCATTATCCTAAAGAATGTTGTACCATATGTCATCCTAACATGCCCTTCCTATTAAATCAAATATTTTTTTTATCCATCCTACCTAAGCCTATTTTTATCTTGGTTCCTTTAGTTCTTCTTATACTTCTACGAGGGGATTTTGATCTAGTTTAGTAGTTTCAAAATTTCATGTTTAGATGATAGTCTATAAAAGTAGTGTGATAGTTGATCTAGAAATATATATCTCATTTACCATTTAATTAGTATTATTTATTATAATTTCCTATGGGAAAACCACTATTCCACCTATGCCAAGTGTTCTTGATTATAACCATCTTTGGGCAAATTAGAGTACCACTATCTTGTTGCTAATTATAACTGCCTATGGGAAAATTAGTATAATTGAGCTATGCCATTATTTCCTAATTATAACTACCTATGGGTAAATTAGGAACAACACATTTACCATACATTTCCATATCACCTTGCCATTATTGTTTTCATTTTCCTTGTTGTTTAGCCAAAGTTTATGAGCTTATTTTTACCTAGTCAGGTTTCACCCTACCTTTTGTGTGGGTGGAGATACTATGAATTAAGGCCATTTTGAGACTATGTAGGCCATGCTCAATTCATGTTAAGGTCACCTCAATCCCCCTTTCCATATGCTCTCACTATTTTGTGAGCAACCTAAGCCAACACTCTCACCATTTTGTGATTATGTATCATGTCAATCTCTAATGAGTTAAGATACCTCAAAATTATAAAAACATTTGTAAAGTTTTTAAAATACATAAACATTTGTCATGTCTAAGCATAGTAAATTATCCTTGATCTACCCTATTGGGGAAAATATATTATTAGGATGATTTATTTTTCTTTATTTATAAGCTTTCCTTATGTTTATTTTCTATTTGTTTATTTATTTATTGTTTATTTGTTTGTTCACTTGCCTATTTTTTTTATCTTAGTACTATTGCCTTGACTCAGTCTATATTTTTTTATTGGGTGATTCTTTATGCATTATTATTGATTCCATCCATATTCATACGTCAACATTTTCATCATGGTTTTTATTATTAGTGTATTATTTTTAATTGTTTGTTAGATCGAGAGTCAGTCCTTACGCATATTTTGGCCAAGTCATTATGGTGTTCTATCATGATGCCTATCATCATGTGCTATAGTATAAATCAACTCATGAAGTCTTACAAGAAATGGATCCACATAATTTTCTCCTTGGTACCTCTGAAAAATCTACCCTCCTTGATCAAATTAACATATTAACCATTCTAGTTGTATCAGTGCTAATAAAGATGAGCATCTTTGTATTGGTAGGTACAATCAAATATTTCACATTGATCAATTCTTGTTCTTCCATTCATCCATTTCATCACTTTTAACATCCTCATATGCTTGGTTGTTTGTGTCTTCTTTAGTTATTAGATCATCAAATCTATGTTTATGCCCGCTCATCTTTAATCTATGCATGAGGTTATATCTTTGAGTTATGCTTAGCAATCTGCCCTACTATGACACAATCAAATCCTTTTTATTCAATTCTATTCATCTTAGTGATTATAACCACCTATGGTAAAATTATTATTGTTTGACTCATCATCCCTAACTAGGGCATATGCCATTGTCACTAATTATAACTACCTATGGGAAAATTAGTGTCACACTCTTTGTTACCGATTATAACCACATTTGGGCAAATTAGTAATCTTTTTAAGTCAATGCATGTAATAATTTTATCATTTGGATTAATCTTACCCATGGGGTAATTCCATTTTTATTCTTGATTCTTTTTGAGGGACCATCCATCCAATGTATGTGATATCCACTTCCTTGAGGGGACATCATTATAGGATTTCTAAACATTATTTGGGGATTTTTTTTCAACCATCATCTTTTTTTGACATACATGACTTTTTTCATTATTTGAGAAGACATTGTTGTGCCTAAAGTTTGAAACATCTTCCAAAATAGGGGTAAACTATAGACACTTAAAATTGGCCACCAATGGCTTCGTACCAAAATTTAGACTAATTCTTACCAACCTTTGAATATCTAGCCTAAGAATCACTAAACATCTCAATTTTGGCTTCATAAACATGCCAATTTATCCTATAAGCCAATTAAATGGGGAAAATACACACATCAATTAATTCAAATCTTAGAAATGCTAAAAATCCTAAACATAATTAAATAAAATGCAAAACCTAATCAAATGCCTAATTGAATTAACCATGAGCAATTAATTAATTATCAAAAAGGAAATTCAAAAATAAAATAATATCTTAGGAATTCATAATTACCTTTTTGTGAGTTTTCAAATATCTCACCCATGCCTATTCCATGCTAATCATGAGGTTAAGACACCTTTTAAATCTATTGGGGTTAATTAAATCACTAAGGTTAGGTTTGAACCCATTCCAATCTTTAACTACACTCTAACTCACCTTAAGTTGGGGTTAGTTGATAAACCTATAAATACAAGAATTTGCCTCTCCATTTGGAGAGCTTGGATAGAGTAAAGTTATAATGTTGGTTTTATGACAAGATTGCAAACAATAATATTATAATTCCAAAATTTTAATTCACAAGCCAAGACATCATGCTACATCAAGAAAGAATGAGCCAAATAATGGTGCCAAGGAGAGAAGGAAATAGTCAAGCTCCATTACCACAGACTTCTCAAGAACAAATTTAGTAAGCCAATGAAGAGATCTTTTGGAGCATTAAAAGAATATAAAATTAAGTGCTTCCCTCACTCTTGAAGAACATGAAATATTTATTACACTTTTAAAAAAATTGTAGATATTTTTTCTTGGTCGTATGGAGACATGTTATTATTGGACCCATATCTTGTAGTGCATCACCTTTTTTTCCATAAGGATGCAAACCAATAAAACAAAAACACAAAAAAATGCATCCTAAGATAACTCTACTTGTTAAGGAGGAATTGTAAAAAAATTAGATGTTGGTTTCATTAGAACAATAGATTATTTAGAATGAATCTCAAATATCATTTTGGTCAGTAAGAAATAAACAAGGATTTTTTTTCTTTTTAAATTTTTTTTTATAGGATAGCAAAAAATCATGCCAAAATGTAACATCCCCTACCTAATATTGATGTGAAGTCTACTCTAAAGTAGGACATGCAATTCTATCCCTCATGGATAGTTTTATAGGATACAACAAAATCATAATCACACCTAAAGACCAACATAAAACAACATTCAACACACCATGGGGTACATTTTCTATCAAATCATACCATCTAGATTGAAAATGTAGGATCAATGTATTATAGAACAATGACAATCATTTTCCATGACATGATCCATGACATTGTGGAATACTATGTGAAGGAAATATTAAGAAATTCAAAACCTAAGGTTGAAAATGTTACTATCTTACATTAAATATTTGAGTAGTTAAGGGAATACAATGTTTAGATAAAACCTAAAAATGTGTCTTTGGTGGTCTATAAAGAAATTTTTTGGGCTTCATTATATCTAGATGAGGTATATAACTTGATCATGAAAAAGTAAAATATATAACATATATGCCTCCTCCTACCAATCTCTAACATATTTACAATCTACAAGGGAATATTCAATCCATTGGGTGATTTATGTCACAATTCATGGTCAAATTTCAACCATTTACATACCTTTTGAAAAAGGATACCATTTTTATTGGAATAAATAGTGTCAAAATAAATTTTAACAACTTAAACAATATCTTTTGAATCTACTAGTGCTCATTACACCTACACCATAGAAACCTCTATTATTGTATATCTCAGTGACTGAGTATGCACTAGGATATCTCTTAGCTTAACATTATGAACATAGAACATAAAGGGTTGTATAATAACTAAACAAAAATTTGGGGTCATATAATTTAAATTATACTACAATTGAGAAAACATGATTATTTATTGTCTTTACTTCCTAAAATATACGACACTACATGCTAAATAATATAATTAAATTTATTACTAAAGTAGACCCTCTCAAATACATTCTTTCTAAAACATGCCTCACAAGTTATATGGAATAATGGGTCACATTGTTAAGCAAGTTCAAAATTGAATATGTGAATCTAAAATATATAAAAGGATAGGTTATAGTTGATTAGTTGGCAAAGGTACCCATATAAGATAAAAAACTTTGATCTTTAGATTTTGAATGAGTCCATTCTATCCCTTAATGATACACCACAATGGAAAATGTATTTCGATGGTTCTTTTACCACTCATGACTCATGGGGAGGTATCTTATTCATAACACCATAGTAATATTTATTCTCAAATCCTTAAAAATTGGGTTTATATGCACAAAAAACAATTTTGAATACAAAGCCCTTATCTCAGGCCTTAAATCAACTATTCAATGGAATATTCAACATCTCTCAGTATGTGGTGATCCATATCTCATCATAAAGTAGGTAAGCAATGGGTATTAGGAAAAATATAATAAATTCATCCCATACACATGAATGGTTGACCATTTTGAAGAATAGTATTTATTAATCTAATTTGAACATATCCCTCAAGATAATAAAAAATCTGTAGACACCATGGAAACTATAGGTCCTCTCTTAGATATACACCAAGCTATCAAATAGTGTCAATTTATAGTGGAATGGTTGTTGATCCTAGCTTATGATGTTCCTAAATTAGAGATGGTATGTGACATTGTTGGTCCCAAATCCCCTTATTACCACTACATATATTCTCATTGACATTATAAAATTATCCCTTATAATCTTTCACATAATTCCAAGAAAACTTTTATCCAACGTGATTCCAATTTTACCCTCCTAGGTGACACACTTTACTGTAGATGATACAATGGAACCTGTTGAGATGTTTAAATTTAGAGGAAGAAAAAATTAGTGATCCAAGAGGTTCACAATGGAATACATAGGGCACATACTGGTGGCATGGTCTTAGCTATTTATTTTTCTAAAAATAGAGTATTATTGGCCCACTATGGAACAATGTCCTACTAATATGTTGAAAGGTGTATGACATGCCATAAACATAGTGATATCATTTATGGACCCTCTCAAGCCCTATATCTAATAATATCACCATGAACCTTTTTCATATGGGGATATTACCTCATTATAAAAATTAACCTTTCTTCCTCTGATGTCCATAAACATATCAATGTAATTGAGTATTTCACTAAATGGCTAGAAGTTATTCCATTGACCTATGTAATAGGGAAAAAAATCTAGATTCATTATTAACCACATTTTTTTTAATATATTATCCCAGCTACCATCATTTATGGTAATGTAAAATCTTTCATTAATAAAGAAATCAAATCCATTTTTACCATTTCCACATCAGACATAAATGGTCAACCTCATACTACCCCCAAGGTAATGGCTAAGCTAAGGCACCCAATAAAATCTCATCCAAATCCTCAAAAGGATTATCAATGACATTGTTCATGATTGACACCTCCAACTATATCTTGACCTATGGTCTTACCACAAAGTATCCACACACCTATGGGGGGATCGCCTTATTCCATCATACTTAAATCATAATCTAATTTTCCAATTGAGATTGAGTTACCCCCACTACAAATTTCATTATAATATATCATTGATGATGAGGAGTATAAAGCTGCACAAATGCATGAGCTATATATTTTTGATGAAAATACATTAATTCACTTAATCACCTAAAGACATAAAATAGAAAGATAAATTATCTTCCAAAGGTAAAAACCATTTATATGGTGCCTTAGGCAAGTACCATGATGAAAACCAATTTTATAGTGTTAGGTGTATAAAATACATTATCTATGAGTACCCCTCACCTTGGGGAAACCTTTTTCTATTCAAACCCATCACACGTAGCCAGTCCTTGTCATCCATATTCCTTGTAGACATTATTCATATGATATCCATTCACTTTCCAATTTTAACTTTGACAAGGACATGAAAAAGATATTGTGACAATCTTGGAAAAATATTATCATATTGGATAATTTAAGATAACATTGAAACATCATCATCAGCAATATTGACATCATATAACAAACAAATGAGGTAAATGGTCCTATAAAACATAGTCTTTAGAAGCTCATACTTTCATTATTTTACCACATCATCTATATTTTCTATTTCCCTTCCTGATGCTTTGATTAGTTTTCATTTTATCAATACCGTTTTAAATAGTTGTCAATCAAAAAGTCCCAAAAACCCAAACAAATCATTAAAAACCTAAAAAATTCCCCCCAAAAGAAGAAAAACTAAAAAATCCAAAAACCCACAAATAACCATGATATCTTATCCTTAGTCCAAACTAAAATCCTTTTTCTATTTTAAACACATCATTACAACTTCATCTAGATACATCATCAAACCGCTTTCTATATAATGTTAATTGGGGGAAAGTGAGGCTATCACATATCAATATCACATCTATCAAACATTAAATTTATAGCGTGATCAAGGCCAACACTTAACCTTTTTTGTGTTTTTTTGTCTATTTTTTATTATTTTATGTTTGTGTGTTTTCATATTGTTAATTATTTGTGAGTTTTTCATATTTGAGTCAATCCAAATAGAACATTACAATATTAACATCATGTTTTTTATATAATCATATTCATCATTTTAATGTTATATAAAAATAAGGTTGATCATACACTTTTAATGCAAGATCAACAACAAATCATCATAACATTCATTTACAAAATGTTCATTAATTTATCACTAACATTCAAATCATACTAGTTATTTATACCTAACATCCATCCTACTATCCATCATAATGGCTGTGTAATAGAAATAATAAAATAAGAGCATCATATAATACATCATAATCCATAGAATCACAATTAAAAAACATAAGAGAGACACCCATATCGAGAAAATAATAATAGTAATAATAATAATAATCATCATCATCATCATCATTATATATATATATATAAAGTGTTTATGTACATGTATATAATGTATCCAAATTATAATTTGTATAGGATGGATCTCTCTAACCCACTGGTATCACAACCTCATATAAAACTTTGAAGTACTAAACCTCTCTCATGGATCTTTCCAACTCTCCAAATTACTGAGTTAGACCTAATGGTACTAATATTGAGCATGCTTGATCTCACTTAGTTGAGACTCTATGCAAGTTAGACTGCATCCATACACCATCAGATCTAAGATACTCCACCTCTATCCTCATTTATTCCCCATAAATTTAGATACTCTCTAGTTTTTCCTCATATGCTTTGTCTCCACCATAAATCATGCAATCTCAAAATTCCATACCACTAGCTATACCTAATGAGTATCCCCATCTATATGAAATTCTACTAGATCTACCTCCCATATCATTATCTCTCACCATAGGCTATCAGTAAATTCATCTTTAATATTCCTAGGCTCTAATGTACCTACTTTATCTCCCCTTATTGTTGCTATAATCAACATTGAAGGTTTATACCCATTACCATCTACATCATTTCCTACACCCCATCTGATGTCCATGGTGATGACCTTAATATCATAAATATCAATTACCATCATTTGATATCTATATTCACCACCACCTATCCTCCAAATATATCTCCACATCCTCCTTCCTCTCCCTCTCTAAGGCTGCATCCTCAATATACCCTATATTTTTTCTTAGAGTGTCCTAGGTTTCTATGATGGGATGGTCAATCTAACTAGTTAGTCATCATACCACCCTACCCTATATGCCTCTGTGACCTTTATGTTTGCCACATCTTCTTGTGAATCCTAGTCTACATGTCACATGGATGTATAACTAAAAATTTATACCCTATGGTCCACTAGGGGTATTTATTATCATTTTTCCCTATGAGTTCATGTAAACATGTAAAACCTATCGAGAATGTCTTGATACACCCAAAACTATCTTTGTATATGGTCTAGTTGGTATTTATCAATAGTAAAATGCCATATACCTATGATGTAGTAAGGCATATATGTATACCCAAAGTATACCAAATTAATCACCAATAATATATCTAACTCTCTATAGGGTCACTATGTGAAGTCCAATGTTTTTATGTCATCTATGGATCTCCTATAAAATGTTAGGTCCCCAAGTGTAACATTTGACTACCCACCACCATATCATAACTATACACTACTATCCCATCCTCAGCCCATTATTACCTCCATCCCATTAGGTGATATAGAGGAATATGCTCCTATATAAAACTATGTAATAGGGTTGATGGATATAAACTCTTCCCATATTTGTATGCCACCATATGAAGATCTATGAACAGTTATGCTAATACATAGGGCCCCTTAATAAAAATTATCATGGCCTCTAGTAATTCCCAAACCACATCTTCTAACCCCATCATAAATTACTTCATGGTCTTATTAGGAAACATTATGCCACTAAAAAGTGATATTAATACCAAAGGAATTATATTTACCAATCCTTCTAAAAATTCATCCAAATCTAGGCACCAATCCTCAAATAGGGATATTAGTCCTGCCCACTACTCTCCCTATCAAATATCATACTATAAAATCTCTCCATTAAAATATCTCCCCATGTATTAAGATCCATAAGATATTTCATATATCTTCTGGAGTAATTATGAACTCCCCTATTGATAGGTGGAAGGCACTTGTCTGTAAGTGCTAATCCTCTTCCAAGGCTATCAACATAACTCTATCTATGCATATCTTTGATGTATATCAATAACATCTAGGCTATATAATATAAACCCAATACCTCCAATAGTCTTTACTCATCATCTTGTGCATTAACCAAAACATCCTAGGTCATCTCCCTTATGTCATGATGCTAGGTAATCACTATTATAATCACCAATAAAATAAGCACATGGTTAAATTTTCAATCAAAAACTCTAAATTGACATAAATGTCACTACCCTAACAATGTTTTTAATTGAAATATCTTCCCTTTATATAAATTTATTGCAATAGTTTGGATTACCTCGACACTCTCCATAAAAAATGTCTCATGGAATTTGATTTCAATGTTTAATTTCAATAAATTAGAGTAATGCATTTAGGGATCCATACTAGTATTTAAATAATTTTATAATTTGTATTAATATTTTTTATAAAACCTATCAAGACTCAAACTAGGGTAGCTATATGTAAGACCTAAGGTTTACTATTGTATTTGTTCAAAGACAAACATAATGCAAACATAACCGTGTAGTTATTTTTCTAATAGAAATTAATTTTTGTTTACATTTCCCATGATGTTTTGATGGAAATGTCTCTCCCACAAAAATAGTGTTTTCCATTAAATAAATTATGTTTTGACAACACAAATATCATGTGCAGATTGACCTCAGTGACATTTTTGTTTTACATGCCCTCACCTCCAATAAATCCATCCAAAATGATAAATTTAAATATCCACTTACCACTATAATGCCTTCATCAAGCCTCTAATACTCTTAGACACACTTGAAATAGTGATCATGGATAGGAATCCTTGGAAATTTTTCTTATAGTTTACTTAAGGTTAGAGCTCAAATTACTAAGATATTAAAGTGAGAATTTATAATTTTTACCTCTTCCCCCTATTTGTTTCCCCCCACCACTCTATTTTTCTCTAAAAATTCCTCCTACCACCTCTTTTATCATTTTGAGAGCTCCTCTATCTCTTTCATCCTTGAAAAAACTATTTATGGGGCATCTTAACACCTATCTTCCTCTCTCTATTTTTCCCTATTATTTAAAAATTCACTACTTCTAGTCATAATGACCTTTCAAATAGGGGGAAATATAAACACCCTAATCTTGATACTAATTCCTTCATTCATCACATGTGTCTAACCCATCATTAAATAACTTATATTATTCCATAATTAAAACATCTCTATCCATCTCAAACTGATTATACCTAACACTAGTAACATCATCATGAAACATTAATTGTATTTCACATTAACATTATCACACCATGCATCCCACTCTAAATAAATAAATAATTTATTATTTATTAATTAATTATGTTAAAAATATATTTGCATATTATTAATTAAAAATAAATAAAAATGAATTTTTTTCTCATCATCCTATACACCATTCATCACAAGTCATGTTCAATTAAAATAGGAAGTTGTAATGTGCACATCCTAATGAACTAGTTAACCTAGATTTTGTTTGGAAACTAATCAATGAACTCCTCATCACTCATACATAAATTAAAAATAATTCAATCAACTCAATCTCAAAATGGAATCATCCTTAGTTAACTAGCTAAGTAGGCCTCATCCACATCCAAAGCTTATAATCTAAGAAATCAGTCTCAATAATTGGCCACATCATCTAAACAAATATAAGTCAAACCACCATATTTCATTCTTGACATTGAATCATTATGAAATAAATTTATATAGAGAAAATAATCTGATATTTCAGGATTTTTTAGAAACCACACATTAATTTAATCATAAACACAAATATGTGAATGTAACATTGTGTTTATTCTATTTTATTTGTTTGATCAGATGTGTAGTTAGGTTTAAGGTAGGAATTAGACATTTTTGTTTGATTTATGGTCAATATTGAAATATTATCTTGAATTAAATAATTATAATAAAGCTCCCAAATATCACATTCCTCAAAGGAGTAATCCTTAATCTATGTGTGCATGGCACTCAAAGATCAAATCACAGGTTTAAAGTGTTGAAATCTATACGCAAGATTACATTGCATGATAGTATTAAAAATGATTGTATACACTTGGTTAGGTGGGATAAATACATTTGTTTTTAATTCCATATTATAAGTATTATATTTATAGGAAATCATCACTCATAATGGGTGTCTAAGGTTAGCTTAACCCATCCAAATTACTCTTTCCCCTATCTCACTATATAGCTCAAAGAGCTAGGTTTCTGAAGTAAGAACAATGAAAATAAAGATATTCAAACCAAATATAATGAATATAAATATAAAATATCCATTTATAGACACATTTACATATTCCATAATTCTTATATAATTTTCACAATGCATATCATTTTATGCTCTAGTAGATGGTTCCACATTACATAGGCACCTAGGGAAGCACATACATGTCCTAACATGTGAAACTCTTATATTTATATATTTGATCATTCTAAAACTCATTATAGTTAATTAAAAAATTACTACATACATCATAAACATTCAAAGTACACCATTTCTCTAGTGTCTACATAAAATACTAAGTTACTATATTTGGCTAAGTACACTCAAATTTGTTAATAAATATATATCTTAAGTAATATAATTTTTCTTTAAGTTTTATGATATTAAAATCACATTAATCCTAATAAATATTAAACATATTGATTAATTTGTTCATTTTATGTAGTATATCAAACCCTAGTTCCTTAGGAGTTCTTTGTATTTTGTTAGGTTTTAAATTTCTATAAATATTTCTTATTTTCAAACATGATTTTAGAATTTTCATTATAAAATAAAAAATAACAACTATAATGGATTTACATAATTTATATTTTAATATTTAACATTTGATGTTTATAATGAAATTATATGTTTTTGAAATATGTAACATCTTTAAAAATGATCTTATTAAATGGATTCAAATTTTGGATAATAAAACTAAGTTTGAAGTTATACATAAAACAAAACATACATCTTAGTAGAATTTTTTTTTTAAGAAATAAATTTGAGATTTTTTTGTTTACAAACATATGCCAAAGATAATTTATGACTCATTTTCCCCTTTACCCTAAACCTCAACATAGTGATGGCTACCATCCCTCTCCTATTATATATCCTAGACTTGTATTAGGTTTAGAGATACATGTTGTCACAACGCAAAGATGTATGGTGAAAGGTATTCATACTATTCCTCCTTATCCCCATCCACTACACATAGTGATAGAATATGATATTATAGATAAACACAAAGATAAACTAAATAAAATTTATATATTAGAGCTAATTCATAGGTCACCTATCTCTAAAGACATTATATACAATCTTTCCATGATATAACTTTAACAAGCGATGTAGAACTATTTTTTTTTACTTTTATCATAAATACATAATGATAGACTAAGGAAAGTTTATTTTTAAAAAATATTTACTACCCACATGCATTATTAATAGATACCTCTCATTATATATTTAATTAAAAATCAACAATATGGGAGTAAAGTTAGTTTTTGATGGATAATGGATATAGACTTAATATCTATAATATTTCTTTCCTTAATTTGATTAATTTAAAATCCAAGGGTCTTGATTACTCAAATATCTATTTTCAAAAAATTAATAATACACCTTTAAATGTGTTAAGAAAAATTATATTGAATATCATTGTAGGTCCTAGGACAATAGCTACAATATGTTAGGGTATGCCCAATGATCTTAGTTATAATATCATTTTGTCAAGTCCTTGGATTCATAATATGAATGTAGTTCCTTTAAATTTTATGCATGTCTAAAATTTAGTCATCAAAGATATATATACTTTTATTATAGATTAATAACCACTCAAATATTGTGTGTCGACACAAACTTTGAAAATTTTTATACCTCATATGCATCTTTCTCCAAAATATTGTGGAGATATTTATTATTTACTCCAAATGACCAACTAAGAAAACAAATACAGATTGGCCATTCTAAAAGACAAAGGGAGGCAATAATGATGGGATGAAAATGTCCCCTCATTAATTTAAGGATTTATGCTAGTTCAATCCAAATACTACATAGTTTAACCAAGTTTATTCTAAGGTCCATAAATAATACCACTAGAGGTTTAATTGATATGAGAATTCATGTTCATTTATGTACTTTCTTGATAATTATTTATCTAAATCATATTTCCTATATGATTCAAATTATGAAACAATAAGTTTTTCTTTACTATAATTCCTATCATAACCTAACTAAGGTAGTACATCATCAAAAGAAAAAAATAGGAGATAAGGGTAGGGTAGAAAATAGAGGGTCACCCTTGAGTTAAACAAGTTTCTTGATACAAATAAATTGAAAAATATGCTTGACCATAGTTATACCATGGTGTGTCTATTTTAGCAATTACACAAATTTTATATACTCAAGGGTAGATATTCTATGAACACATTTGAAATATATTTATTCTTTTAATCAATTCTAAAGAAAAATATTGGAAGTTTATAGCTATTGTACATAATGAATAAGAGAAGTCTACATATAACATGAAAGAACTCAATAAACTAGTTATGATAGATATTATACAACATAACTAAGATAGTCACTTTAAAATAGGCATGTTAATAGTCTTAACACAAATTAACCATCTAAATCAAAATACTAGAGACATTAAATGGATAAAATAAGTAAAATATATATGTAACTCTCTAAAAGAATCTATGTTACAATCAATATCCCATGGATGCACAATCAAGGTGGAAACACCAAGGAAAGGTAGGTGTAATCCTATAAAAATACCAAAAACATTTTGATGATAAAAATATTGATATTGGTAGACAATCAAAGTCCTAAAATCATGAGAGAATAATATTGTTTCTAACTCTTTTTTTGCTTTTTCACATTCAGAAGAAATAAGAAACTAAAAGGTAATGGTCAGGGGTTTGTACATACCCTGATGAAGTTGCGCACTGTATCCAGACGATTGAAGGAGCTCCTCTTTGGCTATGGAGGATGACACCTATAGAGAGAATAACACTTAAACAAAAAAATGTTAGATAGATATATGGTGGACTGCCAAGCAAAGCTCGGTCCCAGAAGTGCAAAGACTTTCTTGAGGGATGATAGTCTACTAGTTGATAAAAGAGTGTTGTTAGAAAGAGAAATGGTGAAAGACTAAACAAAAGAAATAGAGATAATGTGTACCTATATTCTGTTGTCGATCTATCACAATCATCGATGTCAGTAGTTCTACCAGCGTTGGCTAGTCAAGGTTGCTAACGTCGATTAGTCTGCTGACGTCGGTAGCGGCAATGGTCGATGTCGGTCAGGGTAATGGCCTTGGATGGGTTTTGGATGGGTTTATGGGTGACAGAGGATTTTGGGAGCTCTGTAGGAGTTTGGAGGTCTATGCAAGATTGTAGGGAAGTCAATAGAGTCTTAAGAGGGACAAGGGGTAGAGGAAAGGTTGTCAAAAGGAGTAAGGATATGGGGAAGGCCTCTCAGCCTCTCCAAGAAGAAAGTTAGGTCTAGTTGATGATATTTAGAAATGCTAAATAGAAGCTAATTACTAATGCTTTCTAAATTACTGAAATGAAATAGAAGAAGAATACTTAGCTCTTACTTGCTGAAGAATCAGAGGTGTGAACACTTGTTCCCGATGCAACTGATGTAGAAAACTTCTTACAATGTTTCAATCAGGTGTAGAGTGACTGATGCAGAGTTCCTGTAACCTGTGATGCTTGGTGTGTGTCTGGGAGAGAGAGAGGTCAAATTCTAGGAGCAAGAGAATTATCATTCAGGTGAAATTGATTCAGGTAGAATTTAGGGTCAGAATTTGGTTATAAGCAACTGACGTCAGTGATACCACCAGTGTCGATCGATTGTCAATCAACGTTGGCAGCTAGAGAATGGGTGAAAAGGCTATTTTTAGCCTTTTACATGTTCCTCCATCTGCCAAGTTTAGCTACCATTGGTGAATGGTCTAAAGGGTATGTTTAATAGGCATGAGGATTAGTGGAGGAGTTGAAATAGGGCTTAGGTCATTATGATTTGTCATAGGGTGATAAATGGGGGTATCCAAGGGCAAGGTGAGGTGTCATGGGTGATGTGTCAAGGGTGGTGTTATTAATTTAAAATAGGTAATTTATTTTAAATTAATAAGTGTGTGGGTTAGAAATGTTTAGAAGTGGACCAAGGGGACCAAGGGGGGGTTGACCAAGAAGTAGACACAATTTTGGTGTCTACATTTGCCCCTTTTTGTCTTGTTGGTTGTTCTTGACGAACTGCAAGACAAAAATAGGAGTAAGTTGCCACAGGTATGGGATAAGGTCATTTTTGTCCTATTGGTTGTTCTAATGAATTGCAAGACAAAAAAATAAGTGTTGGCTACTCCAGATGTGGGATGAGGTATTCCCCCTCAAAGCAGGAGTCGAGGGAAGGTAACTTGATATCGGGTGTCGATTTGATAGATAGTGGATGGGTATGGTGAAGGTTGAGTGTGAACACTACAAAAGTTGAGATTACATGTATACCACTTCACATGATAGGTAGGTTAAATTATTGCAGTCAAAGGTCAAGGAGTGCTAAAATCAAAATAATTAGGCCCCAACATTTAGTCATAGCTAATTAGGTTAAATGATCCAAGCTGTAGCTCCAATGTTTGTCATGTTCCAAGTATCCCAGGCTCAGGAAGTGCTCCTAGAAAACACAAAAATGTCACAAATATTGGGGATCAGCTTGCTCGTAATCTAATAATAGGTGTGAGGGTCGTAATATGGGTTGCGTATAATTAGCTAACTATTCGTGAGGTAGCATATATGCAATCAAAATAACCAAGGCAGAGTTGTCTCAAAAGTGGTCATGGTTGGAGGAGATAGTCACAATCTCCAAAGTGGTTGGTCGAGTCAGGCTGAGATATAAGTCATCTCAAGTGTAGTTTATTGTGGATGGGGAGATGCATGCAATCTCTAATGTGCCCCATGAAAAATCTAAGGTGACTTCTGTAGTGTCAGGGTTGGTTGTTTGGTCATGATTTTGGGTTGGTAGAGATAGTTGGTCCATTAGATGGATGGATGAAGGAATGGCCAAGCTAACCTCAGAGGACCCCATGTCAACTGAGTGATGCCTACATAGCCCTTTTTAGAAGGGCCACAGGCCAATGTAGTTCTCCCCAAAAGGGAGGAAGGAGTCAAGGTTATGGATGTGGGTTGGACTAGGTTAAGTCATGGTTAAAGGTGAAATGGTTTGTCCATCAAGTAGACAAACAAATGGATGTGGCCGAGCTAACCCCAAAAGACATCATGTCATTTGAGTGCTGCCTACATAGCCCTTGTTTGAAGGGCTTCAGACCAATATAGTTTAGACTAGTTGATAGGTTGGTTTGGTTAGGTTATAAATGATGAGGTTATGATAATGTTATAGCTTTTCCATATTATGTGATGGTGTATTCTGTAACATTGGCTATGTGGTCTTTCATCCCTAGTAATTTTTTGTATTGGTGATGGATGTATGCTAAATGTGAAATGAGTATTTTTATGCCTCAACAAGTAATGGTTTATGCTTAACATAAATTGTGTGGTCGATAGTTTCCATATGTATTGGTTTCCATAGAAACTAGTGTGAATGGGCTATGTCATGTTAGTGGTCTAAAAAAGGTTTGGTTTGATTTGGTTGGTTTGGATTTGGTTTGGTTGTATGTGACCAAAGTGCATAAGAAGTGAAAGGTGCATTGCTCTTTCATTGATAAGGACCATAATGATAGCATAGATAGGGTTATTGAAAACAAAAACCCCATTCATGCATTACGTCATTGACCATTGTTTGTGTTAGAGAAGTATTCAAATTACTTGATGTTAAGTGAGCTCAAAATCCCTTGGGTATGTTGGGGTAATAGGTTTAATTATGTGAGATGTGAGGATAGTGTAACCCTTTTTAGTAAGGATAACTTTGCCCCTTTTATAGGTGACCCTGAGAATGACTATAGGCAAGTCCATGACTCAATAGTTTGTCAGTCAAAATTATTCTTTTTAAAATTTTTTTTGGGTAGACTGATCGATGCAGGAAGTCTAAGTGGGGATGTTGTTTTGTTTTGTGGTCATATGTGAAGCTGATCGATGCGGGAAGCTTCTAAGAGAGTGTTGTTTGGATCAAAATTTGTGTATAGCCATCCTTTGAGGGAGTGGTCTATATTCGAATTTGTATGTTGATGTCTTTAAATAGTTATCCTTCAAAGGAGCTGTCTATTAATTATAGTAATGATGTAGCTGTCCTTCGAGGGAACAATATACATTTATAGTTTATGACCTTTGTATAGGCATCCCAATTTTATGTTTTTTTTTTGACTGGACTTTTGGTCATGGACTTGACTATAGAGGTTTGGGGGTTTCCCTTTTATTAGGACAAAGGCATTCATGCTTTACCAAAGGGTTGACTAATGTTTGTAGGAAAAAAGGGTTGAAAGGAATAGGAATGATGATGATGGGGGTTACTCAAGGGATGAGCTCAAGTTAAACACCAAGTGAATGATTACTTGATTAATAGTAGAATGGTCATAGATGCAAGGCATTAAGGGGCTCAGGTTCTGGCTGGTCTTCAAGAGAAGATAGATGATAAGTCCCTGATCCATACTTATGTGTTATGATATAAGGTCCAAGCCAATTAGGAGCAAACTTGCCTCGTTTACTTCTTTCCATATTGGTCACATGTTGGTTTTCTTTGAGGACAAGATATCCAATTTTGAAATCTCATTCTCTCAAATTTTTGTTATAGGCACGTTTGATACAATTTTGATAGATATGGAGATGATTAAGGGCAGAAAGATGACGTTCATCAAGTAACTCAAGTTGAGCTAACCGATCTTGATGAAAGTCATCGTTAGAAAGTATGTCATGTAAAGAGATGTGTAAATAAGGTATCTATACTTCAAGAGGTAGGACAACATCTATTCCATACACTAAAGAGAAAGGTGTAGCACCCGTAGGGGTTCAAATGCTAGTGCGGTAGGCCCACAAAGCGAAGGGAATGTGAATGTGCCAATCCCTTCTAGTATCGTTGACCACCTTCATCAAAAGTTTGGTTAAGATTTTGTTGGAAGCCTCGGCCTGCCCATTTGCTTGTGGGTAGTAAGGTGAGGAGAAGCTGAGCTTGATGCCAAATGAGTCACAAAGTTTCTAGATAGTTTTGTTTTTGAATGATTTACCGTTATCGATGATGATATTGTGGGGAACACTGAAATGATAGATGATATGGGTATTGATGAATTCAACAATTTTGTTAGCTTTAGTGGAGACGAGGGGAATCACTTCCACCCATTTAGTGAAGTATTCAATTGTGGTGATAATGGACTGATGTCAGAGAGATGAATGGGGGTTAATTTCACTGATTAGGTCTAAGCCCCATTGTGAAAAGGGCCAAAAGTCCTTAGCAAATTATAGAGCATGGCTAGGGACGTGAAGTAAGTTAGCATGTTGTTGGCATTTGATACAATGCCAAACATAGTCACTACAGTCTTGGTGAAGAGTGGGCCAATAATAGCCTAGGCAAAGGATGCACTTTGCAACTGTGTTACCACTAAAATGTCTACCACAAATCCCATCATGGACTTGTTTGATAGAGTGAGAGGTTTCAGTGGAGGTTAGACATCGAAGAAGGAGGCCATCTAAACCTCTTTTATAGAGAAGACCCCCTAGCATAGTATATCAAGTTGTGCTTTTGATAAAAGCTTGTTGCACATTGCTAGAGAGACCTGGAGGGATAATAAAATAAGTTAATTAGTCCACAAGTTGTTTATACCAAACATCTTATGGGCTAGAGTTGATGGTTCTGACAAAGCTAATGTTAGTGGAAATATATGAAGGTAATGCCAAATGGTGTACCATAACATATATTTTTGATGAAGATGATGAGGATGGAATATGTGAGGTGAGAGAAGCCATGGTGTCAGCAAACTTAGTCGTGGATTGAGGAACAGTTTGCAAGAGGTAATGGTCGAAAGATTCTAGTAGGGTGTCAACATGGTGTTTGTACCTTTGCAAAACTTCATTTTTACAAAGATTTGAACCGTTAATTTGATTAATGACTAGTTGTGAGTCGCCAAAGATGTTGATGGTCTTAACGCCTAGGAAAAGGGTGGTTTGACGTCCCAAAATTAAGGCTTCATATTCAGCCATGTTGTTGGAACATTCAAAGTCAAGTTTGAAAGATAGGGGCATGGGCTCACATTCATGAGGGATGAGAATGACTCCTACACCCCTACTATGTTGACATTTAGACCCATTAAAGAACATTGTCACTTGATAGAAAATGTCATCAGTGGATAATGTGGTGATAGATTCATCAAGGAATTTATAGTGAGAAGGTTGGTTGTCAAGTAGAGAGGCATCCGCTAGTTGGTCAGCAATTGTTTGCCCCTTTATAGATTTTTGTTGGATGAATTCCAAGTTGAACTCAACAAGAAGCATGAGCCAACGAGCCATACGTTGGTTTTGGTATGGCTTAGAATGCATGTATTTAAGAGGGTCGGTGTGGGTGATGACATAAGTTTTATGATTGAGAAGATAATGACAGAGTTTGGTAGTGGCAAAGACTAATGCCAAGCAAATTTTTTTGGTATGAGTATACTGAGTTTCATAGTCAATGAGTGTTTGGCTTATATAATAAACCGCTTGCTCACAATGTTGTTCATCTCAGTGCACGATCATGGCACCTAAAGAATGATTTGTTGCTAAAATGTAAAGATAGAAAGGTTGACCTTCTTTAGGTGGAATAAGGACTAGTGGAGAGACCAGATAACACTTAAGAGCCTCAAAAGCCTCTTACCAATCCTTATCCCAATTAAAGGAGACGTCCTTCTTGAGGAGGTGATGAAAGGGTCGACATCAGTCGAAAAGCTACGAGATGAAGTGACAGATAGATTGAAGCTTCCCTTGTAAGCTGTGAAGTTGCTTTAGATTAGTAGGTGACGGCATCTCGAGTATATATCTTATCTTAGTGGGATCAATCTCAATGCCATGAAGGGAAATGATGAAGCCTAAAAGCTTCCCAGAGAGAACCCCAAAGATGCATTTCTTGGGGTTGAGTCAAATGTTGTATTAGAGGAGGCGAGTGAAGATGATTTTGAGAATAGTCAAATGGTCATGGCAGAGTTTAGATTTGCCTAGTAGGTCATCCACATAGTCCTCCATGATATTGTGGAGGAGATCATGAAAGATGTAGGTCATGGCACATTGATATGTCGTGCTTGCATTTTTTAGGCCAAAAGGCATGACCCTATAGCAAAAAGTCCCCCATGGGGTGATGAAGGTAGTTTTGTGTTGATCTTCTGGTGCAATCAAGATTTGGTTATATCCTGAAAACTCATCCATGAGTGATAGCATCTCATGACCGGCCGTAAGATCAACAAGTTGGTCGATGTTGGGTAGAGGAAAATTGTCTTTTAGGCAAGCTAGGTTAAGGTCACAATAGTCAGTACATATTCGGATCCCCCTAGTTGCTTTGGTGACAGGGATGATATTTGACACCCATTGTAGATAATCAATGGGTCAAATAAAGGAGACAGAGAGAAGACATTGAAGCTCCTCTTTGACAAGGAGTGCAATGCGAGGATGCATTTTGCAAAGCTTTTGCCTGATGGGCTTAGCTTCTGGGTTTGTGACGATGTTATGGATGATGATGTTAGGGTTGATGCTAGGCATATTGCTATAGGTCCAAGCAAAGGCTTTGTTATGGTCTGAAAGGAATTTGGTATAGTCAATTTGTTCCTGGGCATCCAAAGATTGACCAATCTTTAAAATGTGAGGAACATCGGAAGATGGAAGGTTAATGTCAATGGTTGATTCATTTAACATAACCTGCATTTCTAAAGGAAGTGATCATTGGATGAAAGAGTCATCTGCACCCATATAGGTGAGAATGGTGTCATCGTCTATGCATTGGATAGTGTTGATGGTAGCAAATTCATCATCTATCATGTTTGGATAAATGAGAGGAAGAGACCTAGATACCCCACCTAGTTGAGAGGTTAGGGGTTCTAAACGAATGGCATTTATGCAAAAAAAAACTAAGAGGGATGGAAACCACCAACTCCATAGGTGAAGATGGGGGAATAGGTGAGTTTGGAGGTGATTGGTATATGATAAGTTTGGGGTGAGGGTTTTTAGAAGTTTCGGTAGCTTCTTCAAAACCCAGGCCATGTCACTTCTTGGCATTCTTTATGGCCTCATCATTTAGTGGTTTGATGGGCTGGTGGGAGCCTTGTTCATAGCACCCAAAGCCAAAGCCCTTCCATGCATACCTATAAAGATAGGTATGAGAAAATTTTGGGTTGCCAAGAAAAGAGAAGTCAGATGTAAATAGTTGGGGTGATGAAAGAGGATTCCCATCAGTGGGAGCTTGATCTAGCCCTCCATAGATGAGATTTGTTTGAAGATTGGGAGGACCATAAGGGATGACCATTCTGATATGATGGTCATAGCTAGGATTGTGATGAAGTTGTCCATACTCTTAAGGAGTCTGAAACATGTCCAAGGTGAGTAAATGATACTCCCCAAGTGAAAGACGTTGAAAGGTATCTTCCATAGGGTCTTTTGTTGTCACTTAAGGAGGTGGTGTAGGTGTAACCGCTGTTTGCTTACTTGTTAAAGCTTCCATGGGTGGAGGCAGTGTTTGGGTCGATGTCTTGAAAGGGATGACAACATCGTTGGGTTGATAAGTTGTGTTGCATGTTTTGAAAGGGGAGGGGTCTACGAGAATGACATGGACTTGACTGTCGTGTTCAAATTTGACACAACGGTGTAATGTAGAAGGGACACAGGCCATGGCACAGATCTAAGGTCATCCTAATAACATGTTGTATTGGAACTCTCCCTCGATGATGTAGAAGAGCTCTGGGATTGTTCATGGGCCAACATGAATATGTAAGACAATGGTGCCAATGGTAGTGGCAGTGGTGTCATTAAAAGATCAAAGAATTGCATCAGTTTTTGACACATAATTCTTTAGGAGGGCTAATTGGTCAAAGGCATGGGTGGAAATGATATTGATGCTAGCACCCCTATCAATCATAACTCACTTAATGTGAGTTTGATCAACATAGGCTATGATGAAAAGGGCAACACCCTGATCTTCCAAGTTAGAGGTAAGAATTTCAGAATCATTAAAGGTAATGAAGGCGACGGTAGGTAATGATTGGACTAAGGCAGCTAGTGGTTGGGGGTCCTCAGGTTAGACCTCCACTACCTGTAAAGCTTTGATTAAAGCTTGATGATGTTGTGGAGAGATTTGAATGAGGTCATATAAGGACATCTTCATGGGAGTTTGGTGAAGCTGTTTCACCATAGAATCATGGATTGCCTTTGAAGAAGTTGGTTGGGATGTACCCAAGATAGAAATCTTGGGTTTTGGTGGTTGAGCAGATTTGACAAATGGGTAGGTCCAAGGAATAAAAACTTTCTCTTTTGCTTTATCCTTTGATGTTTGTGACCTAGTGGCCACATTGATGGTGTTAATCTCGAATAAAGGGGACAAAGGAGGTAAAGGGACCATAGTCTGTTGATGGGATTTTGATGAAGGTGAAGAGGTTTGAGAGACATGAGACAGTGTTGGAGATTTGTTGATGGTATCCTCAACAAGAAGGGTGTCTTTTTCCATGTATTGGTGAATGACAACCTTAAGGGGATAACAATTTTTAGTGTCATGTCCAGGTGTGCGATGATATAGGCAAATTTTAGTGTCATTGAACTTAGACAATTTTAGTCCGAGAGGTTGAAATGGTTTAATAGGTGGGAGAGTGATGCTATAAGTTTGCAAAAGTTGGTGTAGTATCAAAGCATATGAACCTGCTAATGGGTCTAAGCTTGTTGATACACTAGGTGTTGATGATTTTTGTTTTGGAGTTGTTGAGGGAGATTTCCATACAACCTTTTTGATTGGTGGTGTGGCCACTTGTGTAGATGACACTTTATTTGTGAGGGGTGTCAAATTTTTTAGAGGAGGCATGTTTTTGGTGGGTAAAGGGAGTAATGGAGGCAACTTGTTGTTGATAGGTGTTGGAGTAGGGAGTACTCCTATTAACGTAGAAGGATGTGGGCCCAAAATGGAGGGAAATGATGATGGTGGAGGAGGAGTTCGCCGATGTGTTTTTGTAGCCTTCTTTAGTTTGGTTTGAGGACTACTATTATGGGGGGCAAGATTCAAATCTACCTTCACTTGTGAGTGAATGAGGTTAGATATGGGGTGAACACTGAGGGATTTAACCAGTTTTGGTACGATGGATGTTTGTGAGGGTTTAGGTTCAGATGTGGATGGTTGAACTTCTAAAGATTTAGAAGTAGAAGCCTGGTCCTTGTTGGAGACTTTGGGATATTTTGTTGAAGGAGGGTCGTTAGTATGAGATGAGATGGGATGTGTAAGATAAGGAGCTTTGAGTCGTTCCCATAATGCCTCACACTCTAAGTTCCTCAAATGGAGAAATCCTAAGTTTCTAGCCAATCGAGAGAATGGTTTAGATGCTGTTAGATGTAGTGATTTTGGGCCAAAGGCATGAGAGAGCCATTACTGGATCATCTTCGGTCAAAGTAGGTGAAGAGACAAGTTCTTCTCTTGGTTGAAAAGGAAATTGGGAATGTGACTCCTCAAGAGGATAGAGGGCAGGGATGATTGTACCTTCTACTTGCGGTTGAAGAGCAGGAAAGGCATGGTCTTCCATTGGTAGTAGGAAGGATGAAGGTGGGGCTAGTGGCATTGGTATGGTTAAAGCGTCTTCCAATATAAGAGGGTTAGATGGAGAACTAATAGGAGAAGAAGGCTCTTCTACCTGTGGAGGAGAAGAAGGCTCTTCTACATGTGGTGGACAAATAACAGAAGAAGGCTCTTCTTCCTGTGGTGGACAAATAGGTTGACTAACCTCTTCAGACTATGGGAGAGGTTAGTTAGGAATGACAAGAAAGACCATGTTGACAGTGCATATATTACGCTCTTGGGGGTCTTCTACCATGGTTCGTACATTGTTTTGGCTAGGGGGATGGTTAGGGAATTGTTGTCTAAAGATGTCTATGTTTTGGTTAGGTGGCGTGTTTGGTTATCCAAGACAAGATCACCTTTATCTAACATGTCTTGAATGATATTCTTAAGGGTTTTATAATTGTCTATGTCATGGCCTTTGACACGGTGATAATGACAAAAGTCATTTTCCCTATACCATGCAGAGATAGCTTTTGAAGGGTCAAATTGTGGTGGTGGTCAAATTTGGGGGAGGTTGAGGACTCCCTATTTGACTAGTTTATCCAACACGGATGCGTATGATTCTCTTATTGGAGTATATTGACACTATACATATCGTTGTTGGAATTGTCAAGTAATGCTTTGAGATGTGGAAGGTTTGGATTGGTTAGTTTTGGTTGTTGATGATGATCTAAGTACCATAGCATTTTCCATTCCATGGATTTAGAATTAGAGGAAGAAGATTTGGATGAAGGGTCATTTGATTTTGCATTAGTATTTTTACTATGCAATTTGACTTTATTTTTTTTGACAGCATAGAGTTCAAGCTTCCTAGCCATGGTGAAAGCTTTGTCAAATGTGCGGAATGTTTGGACCCATAGAGTAGATGAGATGTGTTTGGCACATACTTGTGAAAAGAGCTCAATGAGCTCAGGTTGAGGTAAAGAAAAGGAGAGTTGGTTGATTAAACTTCTCCATCGAGCAACAAAATCAGCGATTGATTCATCATCGAATTGTCTGATAGAGTATAGGTCCATGATGGAAACCTTTTTAGTGATGTTAATCGAAAAGTGGTCAAGGAAAAGTTGGGATAGTTGAGTGAAAGAAAAGATAGAGTGACTGGTAATAGAACTATACCAATCGAGAGCAGCACTAGAAAGCGACATGGGAAATGTGCGTAGTAATAATGCATCATCATGTGTTATAAGGTAACAAGCGTGTCTAAACACTCGTAGATGTTGTTGTGGGTCTTCTTTACTCTGAAAGTGAGTAAACATGGGAAGTTCCCACTGGCTAAGGTATGGTCAGATTGGGACTGAAGGATGAATGGGTTCATTACAGATTTATTCATATGAGTGAACATTTCTTGAATCAAAAATGGATGTCTCAAGGTTAGACATCTTATCCATCAACATTTTGATTAGATCAGTTGATGGATTTTTAGGTGGGGCACCCCCTAGGTTGTAAGGCATTTGGAAGGTGTTAGGTGGAGCGTATGACATAGTTGGTTGGATTTGTGTAGGTGCAACATATTGGTAACTAGTCATAGGGATTGATGTTGAAGTCAAGGGTGGTTGTGTCATAGAGCTAGAAGGCACAACTTGGCTTGATGTCACCAAAGGTGATTGGATGGTGGAAACACTAGCTGAAGGATAAGTAGTCACCCTTGTGTTGATGGGTGCAAGAGTAGGTGGGATGGAGACAATTAGGTTCTGAAATGGTGCAGAACTTTGTTGAATGGTTTGTGGTTGAGGGGGTACCGAAACTCCATTGGAGGTGGGTCCAAAAATAGAAGGAGAGGCCACACTTTGAAGATTGGTCATGGTCAAGTTGTTAGTTGAGGCAATGGCCTGGGTGTCTATGGGTTGAATTACGAACACTGTTGATATGACTATCATTTCAACTAAAGAAGTTGGCATCCCATAAATTGGGTTACCTGAAGAGTCTCACATTTGAATTCTTGTGAGATAGTGCTAAAGGGCCTTGACATTGAGGTCAAGGAAACTTTAAAAGTCTTGGTCCCTTTCAAGAACAATAGGGGGTTGAGTTGGGGTTGGTTGGATAGGAGTACGTTCAATTTTTGAATTATACTCCATTTGGGGACTTGATATAGAAGGTGAAGGCAGGAGTGGTTGTTGCCTTGCATGGTCAACAAGAGTTTTGGTTTGAATACATGTCAAAACCATCCAAGGCAAAAAGGGTCAGGTTCTAAAAACTATATGTTTCAGCCTCAGAAAATAGATTGTGTTTTTGACAGCAAAAAGGTCAAGTTTTTAGCTTACTGTTTGAGAAGAAAGATTTTTTGACAGTGATCAACGTTGGTATAAAAACTGATGTTGATGAAGTAAGTTACCGATGTCGGTCAGATAACCGATGTCGGTGAAGATAAGTTGCCGACGTTGGTGGAAAAACTAATGTCGGTGACTATGTATTTCTAGAAACTCAGAAAGCTGAAAGCTTTTGGAAGAAAAAGAAAGTTTTGAGTTGTTTTTAGATCTCAAAATGCAACCTCACCAGCTTAAAAAATTAGATACAAACAAAAAAATAGATGATGGCAAGCAACCACTAAATGTTAATTCCTAAGAATAAATTTTAGAGTCTTGTTGGCTTATGCATTATAAGAGTGTGTTTGGGAAGTGGGCCTATAGAACGGGTCCTAAAGAGGTAGTCTAAAGCTGGTTTTGGGTTAAGTTTTGGTGCTCAAAATTTGTATTAGGTTCCATATGTGGCCTGGTGCTAGGAGCTTGATCCCCTCACTTCATGAGCCTAGAGACACGCTGGGTTGCTTAGCCAGTATATACTTCCCCTAGAGTTTATACTCTGCCAGAGAACTGAGTGGGTTCTCCCCTTAGTAGTGAAGTCCAAGTAGGATTACTAGGAAGGGTAAGGTATCTGCTAGGTGATGAAATCCTAGTCGGACCTTGTCTTAGGTATGTTTAGATGTTCGATTGTGAATGTGGTCTGGATGTGTAACATATGTGCGCTATAATTTATTCATAATGTGGTTTTAATTACTAGATGAGCTAAAAATGCATTCAAGCAGGAATGAGATGCAATAGATTTTTAGCCCAAATTGAAATGTTTTTGTTCAGATTCAAATAATTAGGAAAAGGTTAAGAGCATGAACTTCACTACTCTAAGATGCAAAAAAGAAGTGACAGGGAAAAAAATTTCTTTTTAACTTGTGCTAATGGTGTCTTTTCGAAAGAGAAAGAAAGAAGAAGGATGCAAGAAGAGAAATTTTCCTAACGTACCTATATGAAAGTTTGTTTTAGAAGAAAAAGAAATGAACCCAAGGAAAACTCCAGGGTCCCACCAGGCATGCCAAAATGTCTCTAACTCTTTTTTCACTTTTTCACATTCAGAAGAAATAAGAAACTAAAAGGTAATGGTCAGAGGTTTGTACATACTCAGATGAAGTTGTGCACCATATCCAAATGATTGAAGGAGCTCCACTTTGGCTATGGAGGACGACACATGTAGAGAGAATAAGACTTAAATAGAAAAATATTAGATAGATATATGGTGGACTGCCAAGCAAAGCTCGGTCCCAGAAGTGCAAAGACTTCCTTGAGGGATGACAGTCCACTAGTTGATAAAAGAGTGTTGCTAGAAAGAGAAATGGTGAAAGACTAAACAAAAGAAATAGAGATAATGCGTACCTATATTCTACTGTCAGTCTATCATAGTCATCGATGTTAGTAGTTCTACTGGCGTCAATTGGTCAAGGTTACTGACGTCAGTTAGTCTGCTGATGTCGGTAGCGGCAATGGTTGATGTCGGTCAGGGTAATGGCCTTGGATGGGTTTTGGATGGGTTTATGGGTGACAAAGGAGTCTGGGAGGTATGTAGGAGTTTGGAGGTCTATGCAAGATTACAGGGAAGTCAATAGAGTCTTAAGAGGGACAAGGGGTAGAGGACAGGTTGTCAAAAGGAGTAAGGATATGGGGAAGGCCTCTCAGCCTCTCCAGGAAGAAAGTCATGTCTAGTTTATGATATTTAGAAATGCTAAATAGAAGCTAATTGCTAATTCTTTCTAAATTACTGAAATGAAATAAAAGAAGAATACTTAGCTCTTACTTGCTGAAGAATCAGAGGTGTGAACGCTTGTTCTCGATGCAGTTGATGTAAAAGACTTCCTGTAATGTTTCAATAAGGTGTGGAGTGACTGATGTAGAGTTCCTATAGCCTATGATGCTTGGTGTGCATTTGGGAGAGAGAGAGAGAGAGAGAGAGAGAGAGAGAGAGAGAGAGAGAGAGAGAGAGAGAGGTCAAATTTTGAGAGTAAGAGAATTAGCATTCAGGTGAAATCGATCTGGGCAGAATTTGGGGTTGGAATTTGGTTTTAAGCAATCGACGTCGGTGATACCACTGGCATCGGTCAACTATCGATCGACGTCAGCGGCTAGAGAATGGGTGAAAAGGCTATTTTTAGCCTTTTTCCCATTCCTCCATCTGCCAAGTTTAGCTACCATTGGTGAATGGTCCAAAGGGTGGGTTTAATAGGCGCAAGGATTAGTGGAGGAGTTGAAATACGGCTTAGGTCATTATGATTTGTCATAGGGTGATAAATGGGGGTATCTAAGGGCAAGGTGAGGTGTCATGGGTGATGTGTCAAGGGTGGTGTTATTAATTTAAAATAGGTAATTTATTTTAAATTAATAAGTGTGTGGGTTAGAAATGTTTAGAAGTGGACCAAGGGGACCAAGGAGTAGACACAATTTTGGTGTCTACAAATATCTATAATCCTAACTTGATTTTGGTAACATTTTGGGACTAAATTTGTCTAACCGTTACAAGGGAAAGAATGTCCCATATATATATATATATATATATATATATATATATATATATATATATATATATTTTGTCCATGAAGTTGACTCAACCGAATACTAGTGTGGTTACAATATTCCATGAGGATTGGAGAATGTAGTTGAGATTCTTTGGTTTAATGGTAGGTTCACCAATGTTCCCACTAATGTATTTAAACCATGCTTATATAAAATAGATATTTTATATTTTATCTCCTATTTGTCTTAATAGTTGAGCTGTAACTTGTTAGGATTGTGGAGCTAAAAGCTTCACTGATGCAAACAGGAGAGGAGGTTGCTGAAGATTGCAGAGAAGTTGGGGTCGGTCTGATCAGCCGACGTCGGTAGGATAGCAAAGGGAAGCAACCGACGTCAGTCATATATCGGCCGACGTCGGTCACCTCCAGGCAGATAGGGACCGGCGTCGGTCGCTTGTGTGGTTCGACTGCGAGCTATTTACGGGCAGTTAGCTAACGAACCAAGTGTTTGCATGAAGAGATCTATTTTTAGACTGAGAGCTGTAGATCTAATTATTGTAATTAGATGTCTAATTATTGTTTGGATGAGATCTATATAATAGACTCATGGTTGTATTAGAATAGTGTGCTAGGGAGTAAGAGAGCATAATTATAAGCTCCTTATGTGTGTGAGGTAGAGCAATGGTGCGTTCCTCCTAGTGCCTCAGTACCAGGTGTGTTGGTGCTGGATTGGAGAGCCAGCTGGGTTCTTCAAGAGTGTAGGATCTTGGTCACAGTTGCATGGCCTATATAGGAGATCTACATGGTAAGTAAGATCGTTGATCTGTAGGTGTATGTGTGTGCAAGGTCGAGGTTCACAGGTGAGCAGAACCATTGTTTGATTTACAGGTGTGCAAGGTCATACAGACAGCAACACAATAGGGAGCAGTATCAGGCAGGATCTACTTGGAGTACAGGTGTGTACTCAGATAGAGCAAGAGGAAGGCAAGGGAGTTCCTTCCATAAGTATGGTCTATTGAATTGCAGGTTGTTGCAGATTCATGGGAGATCTACTTGAAGTACCTTGAGTACTTGTGGAGCACGTGGAGTGCTTGTGGAGTGCGTGGAGCACTTGTGTTATGCGTGGAGCATGGGAGGTGAACACCAACTCTGTATTTGAGTTGGGTGTTGTGACCTGTGAGAGGGAGAGCTTTGGGGAGAAGAAGTACTGTTCACTTGAGGTGTGGGAAACCTCTGTAAGGTGGTGGAGAAGAAGTGGCATCTTCCTTATTGTATTCTTTTCTGTATAAAGTGTTAATACAAGTTGTGTATTGTCTCTCATATGCTGTGTTATTCTGAATTCTAGTTACTTGGTGAATCTGGTTTATTTCCGCATATTATAGTTGCTTGAAGTTTTGGTAATCAATTGTATGTTTCCGGTTTCGCATCCTGACAAGTGGGATCAGAGCATGTTTGTTGTTCTAGATTCCTAACAAGTGGTATCAGAGCTAAGGTTGTAGGAAGCAGGTTGTGTTTTGATTACAGGGCACTCTCAGGGGTTTTTGATTGAGTGGGAGTAGAGCAACGGCAGATCAAAGTAAGCTAAGAATGGAGGAGTTGAAAAGCATAGACGGTTACTCACGGTCCGATGGAAAGAAAGAGCAGGTAAAAGAAGATTGTTGGTTGGTAACAGATCAGCATGAAGAAACTGAAGATACAGATGTAGCAGGTGTTGTTGCATAGGATGTGTTTGCAGGTTTCTTGGATAAAGTTGAATCTTGGATAAAAGATTCGGTTGCCTCTTTCCATGCAGCCCCAGGTAGAGGAGTTGGTAAGCCTTGCCAAAGAATTGGCAAAGGGGAAGTGAAGCTGAAATTGTAGGCGGCCAACACACAGGTGTTGATGAAGGTCATGCAGGTCCCAGGTTTGAAGATTTGGCTAATTTCTTCAGAAATATTGGGTGATGAGAGATGCACAAGAACTCTCACAGCGGTAGCACTTGAATTAGCTGGTGGTAAGAAAATAGGTATACTTTATCTACTTGTTTATATTACTGATTCTTCTTCTGTTGCGGAGACGTGGCTTCGTAGGCTTGGTCACATGAGCAGGAAGGAGATGCATGTTCTTAAGCAGAAGACAGATATATTTGATAGGCTTAAGAACTGGAAAGCCTTGGTGTTCTTAGAGGAGATGGCGGACAGAGTTCAGTGGATGAGGCTGGATACATCTGAGCAGAGCAGTTTGGACATGGAGTTTTGATCCAAAGGAGCTCGCGGGTAAAAAGTCATCACTCACAGGCGAACACAGACACCGGCGTCAGTCAGGAGGAATCGGCGTCGAACAGAAAGGTGCCGATGTTGGTCATGTGCAGACCGAAGCCGGCAGTGTCGGGCAGGGTAAGACCGGCGTCGGTCATGGGACTGACGTCGGCAGTATGTAAGACCGATGTCGGTCAGGAGGACCGACATCGGCATCAGGGACACCAGCGCTGGCAGGTTGGTAGTCAGGTACAGACGCATGAGAACCGACGTCGGTCGGATGCAGACTGTGGAGTGACCGAGGTCGGTCACTGTAACGAATTTTGGGTGGACAGCATGTTGTCAAGGAGTCTCAAACACCCATACGGAGGACTGAAGGCGTAAGTAGGCCCTCAAATTCGTGTTCCTCTTTTTCATACTTGTTGCTGATTATATAGCAGGAAGGATCCAGGAAATAGGTGTGAGCTTGGCATGGATGAGGATGTGATTCCTTGGAGCAGAACCAGACGGGAGTCTTGGTAGGTTTGCCAGCTAGATGAAAGCACAGAGACGAATGGATTCCTTAGTAGAAGAATAGAGAGAATGGATACGTGAGACGGAAGACCAGGCATATGGTCTTGAGGAGCTACAGGACAGTGGTACCAGGTTTGATAGGTGGAGGATGAAGCATGGCTTCAGTCAGTGTCAGGTAACTACTATGGTTTGCCTTACCAGGTGGATGATGAGTCACGACATCATTCTGTTGCTGTATGTGGATGGTATATTTGCTAGCAGGGTTAGTACATACAGGGTTTCACTGAGCTAAGGGTAAGATTAGTTCAGTGTCATGTCATGAGGAGTTTGGAGCAGCGGAATTCTTTGACATGGGAGGCATGGAGATCACAGGGTGATTTTGTCTTGAGTGGAAGCTGATGTGAATCAGGTGTTGGCGAGGTTCGGGATACAGAACCAGAGCACACTAAGGGCTGGACAGGTACAGTGTCCGAAATCACATGAGGTCTGGTATAGACTTGAGTATTCCCATGCAGTGGGAGCTGTCAGAGTTAGGAGCCAATTCGGGGAAGTGGATTCTCAGGTTTTCTGAGAGGGACCGGCAGCAGGTGTTGCTATGCAGGGTTAGGACTTCACTACAAGTGTTGTAGGTTCGGATGTGGCCGGTTACTCGGATGACAGGAGGTACATCACAGGTTGTGTGGTGGGTTGTCTTCAGGTGGGAGCTTGAAGAGGGATACAAACCAGGAAACAGATTAGACAGAGTACAGGTATAGGTACAGTGCAGCTGTTTATCTCCAAGTGGGAGATTGTTAGGATTGTGGAGCTAAAAGCTTCACTGATGCAAACAGGAGAGGAGGTTGCTGAAGATTGCAGAGAAGTTGGGGTCGGTCTGATCAGCCGACGTCGGCAGGATAACAAAGGGAAGCAACTGACGTTGGTCATATATTGGCCGACGTCGGTCACCTCCAGGCAGACAGGGACCGGCGTCGGTCGCCTGTGTGGTTCGACTGCGAGCTATTTACGGGCAGTTAGCTAATGAACCAAGTGTTTGCATGAAGAGATCTATTTTTAGACTGAGAGCTGTGGATCTAATTATTGTAATTAGATGTCTAATTATTGTTTAGATGAGATCTATATAATAGACTCATGGTTGTATTGGAATAGTGTGCTAGGGAGTAAGAGAGCATAATTATAAGCTCCTTCTGTGTGTGAGGTAGAGCAATGGTGCGTTCCTCCTAGTGCCTCAGTACCAGGTGTGTTGGTGCTGGATTGGAGAGCCAGCTGGGTTCTTCAAGAGTGTAGGATCTTGGTCACAGTTGCATGGCCTATATAGGAGATCTACATGGTAAGTAAGATCGTTGATCTGCAGGTGTATGTGTGTGCAAGGTCGAGGTTCACAGGTGAGCAGAACCGTTGTTTGATTTGCAGGTGTGCCAGGTCATACAGACAGCAACACAACAGGGAGCAGTATCAGGCAGGATCTACTTGGAGTACAGGTGTGTACTCAGATAGAGCAAGAGGAAGGCAAGGGAGTTCCTTCCATAAGTATGGTCTGTTGAATTGCAGGTTGTTGCAGATTCATGGGAGATCTACTTGAAGTACCTTGAGTACTTGTGGAGCACGTGGAGTGCTTGTGGAGTGCGTGGAGCACTTGTGTTATGCGTGGAGCATGGGAGGTGAACACCAACTCTGTATTTGAGTTGGGTGTTGTGACCTGTGAGAGGGAGAGCTTTGGGGAGAAGAAGTACTGTTCACTTGAGGTGTGGGAAACCTCTGTAAGGTGGTGGAGAAGAAGTGGCATCTTCTTTATTGTATTCTTTTCTGTATAAAGTGTTAATACAAGTTGTGTATTGTCTCTCATATGCTGTGTTATTCTGAATTCTAGTTACTTGGTGAATCTGGTTTATTTCCGCATATTATAGTTGCTTGAAGTTTTGGTAATCAATTGTATGTTTCCGGTTTCGCATCCTGACAAGTGGGATCAGAGCATGTTTGTTGTTCTAGATTCCTGACATAACTTGCTCTTCCTCATCAAATATAAATCATAGCCTACTCATATAATTGATGGCCTTGATAGCTAGATAGGTTATTGATCTTATCTCTATCACTTTATGATTCTATCACTACTACATGGCTCTTTTTTAGCTTCATTTTATTTTTCCTTTTTTGGGATATTAGATGTTCCTATTTGGTCCCACTTTACCACTTGATATCTTGTCAACATCCATGGGATTTAGCTCACTATATACCTTTATCATCATTGTGACCATGTGTCATCTTCTCATATTCCTAAGATCTTTAGTTTATGATTTATCGGTCATCACCACATGGACTTTTCTCAACCTCTTAAGATATTTATTATTTTTACTAATGTTGTAATGACCCCAATATTTTGGGCTTCTGATAAGGTTTCATGTGGTGTCTTCTTGAGGCCTTGGGGCCATAGAGATTTACTAATATTTCTCAACTCCCAAGCTTTTAATATAATGCTTTAATAGCCTTAAGGTTTAGAGGTTCTAAGGTTACTGATTTAATGCCTCTGATCTCCTAAGATTATGATAAAGTGCTACATGATATATTCTTACGGATGTAGAAGTACTTATTCATTTTTATAGAAGATTTAGATTTTAAGTCACATGTCGATGATATTTAGACATGTGGAAGATTTTGAGAGTCCATGAGAAGTATTAGAAAACTTGTAAGAAAAATAATATAATTGACAAAGTCAAATTTCTGATAAATTTAAATGTTTGTCAAGTGAAAATTCATGTGAGAAGAAACAAATCAATATTGGTCAAAACCATTCATTTACATAAACAAATATTTAATCCCAAACATTCAAAGATAAATTCTATATTAAAATTATATATAGTTAAATGATAAAATGATTTTTAAAAAATGGGCCAATAAACTTTATTTGTAGGTAAATAACACCATTATTATTAAATATTTATCTAAGGAGTGCACAAGCAATAATATAAATTAATTACAACAAATATTCAAGCCATTTTTACTATGAAACAACATTTTCATGGATTTAATTGTTAAAAGGAATACATTTAAAGTTCTTAAAAGATAGATAAAATTGCATGAATCCTAGATCCAACATTCAAATGGGTTAACATTGGAGCATTTAATCATGGACTAAGACTGCTAAAATTACAAGTTAGACTTTTATGTTCATAGATGCAAGATTAGACTAAATTTTAATAAATGCAAAGACATTGAAAATAAGCATGAAAAATCATTTGTAACTTATCATCTAGCAATTGCTATTTAAGGAAGGGCTCAAGTAGATACACCAAAATATTCCAAATAAGTCCTATAGACTAGGCAAAGTAAAATTTGCCTAAAATAAAGAGTTTCTCTATTTTTAGTGTGAAAATGGGGCATTCTATGAAAGTACATAAAAAATGGATACTTCCACTAGGATAATGTTGTTAAGCATTCATAATCTATAATATTTGGTTAAAGCACTCCAAAATTTAGACTAAAAACCTTCACAAATAACCACAAGTATTAACTATAAACAATTCTCTTTAGATAGAATAAAAAATACGAAGGCACCAAAGTTTACTTCAAAATGTGGCATACTAATTTTCAATTATATTAAAGGCCATTGATGTGTGAAAGTGATAAATTACTTTATATCTCTTTAATTCACATAAAATAATTTAGACATGCTTAGATAACCCAAACATGTAAGAGGGAAGAGATGTGGTAATTTGGATTGGGGGAATGGTATGGGCATTGCTTTGATACTATCCAAGCATCTATAACCCAAATAAAGATACCTCTAGTCCCACTTAAGGCCTTGTTCCATTGTTATCCAGGTTATAAATCCCATAATGGATATTTCCTAAATCACCTTTTTGAGGAATAATTTAGATCTTACATTTTTTCTTCCATTCTTTCAAAATATTTAATGAAAATATTTTTTAGTTTTTTCTATTGAGGGTTGGGGACCAATTTATGGGTAAAAAGATAGACTCAAAATATTCAAATTACTAAGATAGACTCAAACCAAATCAATGTTTTTTATTTACTTAAGATGTTTAATTAAGTGAAATAAATGGATTTATATAATAAAATAAAACTTTATAAAATTCACATGTTCTATTTAGAATCACATGCCTCAAAAATTCAAAATATTCACAAAATAAAACTAAACCAACCTATGCCAGTGTTCAAACATGACTTTTCATTTTATAACTTTTAAGGCTTAAATAATTTTCACATTTCTATCAAATATTTAGGGTTTTTTATCCTACTAACACAAGGAAAGGAAACTCACATGAACCAACTCTCCACTTAATTTTTTTTGTTTTTAGGAGAAGACTCACCATTGCAAATGGATATTTAGGGTAATGAATAGAGAGAATGTTGAAGAAAAACCAAAATAAGAAAAGAATAAAATGAGAAACCTAATATAAAATAAGAATATTTAAAAATAAGAAGTTACTATAGAAAACAAGGAAACTAATTTAATGAAATAAAATAGAAATCGAATAAAACTAACTAAGAAATCAAAAGTGGGAAATAGTAAACTATGTACACTAATAAAAAAATCATGCCCAACATAATTGGGAGGGTGGGTATAAAAACCTAACACAACATGATTTCTAATTTCTATTAGCATCAATTTTATTACATTAAATGTCCTTAGGAAGGCCAATACATCCTTCAATTCCCTCAAAATTTATTTAAGTTACTTTACTACAAATACAAGATCATTAGCAAGCATGCATTCATAATAATTGACCCCATTAGTTTTAAAATTAGAATAAGGACAAAAATTGGAAGCAACTATCTCGAAATCTTGCTAGATGAAAGTAAGAGATTAGTTTACCTAGAGATTTATGGATTTGAAAATTTGATCAAGAGGTTCAAGGCACAGTAACCCTTTAAACATGGATGATCTACTAGTTGAATATATTATTTATTAATTTATTCTATGGGTTGATTATGCTCTTCTAAATCAAAAATATAAATGATATCATCATCATCAGAACTATCTTCTTCTAACAATAAAGGTTGTTTGTGTTTTTAGGACTTTAGATTATCCTTACACCCATTATCATTAGAAAATTCATCCTCCTCTTCAAGCATACCATGATTGATAAAACCAACAGTTATAGGATCAACTTTCTTATATAAATAAGGATATATTGTATAAATAGGAGGATTTTTTATATTTAGATGATTGGGCACAACATTCCATGAAAATAAAACATATTTCTCTTGGCTTATGTTTGGGTATAAAAATTTATTGGTAACTTGAACAAATTCTATGTAATCAATGGCCAAGCTATTTGATAAAGACTTATTTAAAAATGTGGTAGTCATGGGGTCTAAATCATGCAAATAAAAAAACTAAAACAATTGATTTAGGTGTCTAAGAGTGACAGGGACTCTATTAATACTCTTTTTAAATCTTAAATTGATTTCTTTGGTTATCTCGTGAGGTTCTTTCTTAATCATAATAAAATAATTCTATAGAGCATGAGGGTCAATCCCTAGACCAAACCAAATAAAAAATAAATGTTCAAAGGCATTATAGTTATTAATAAAATTAGGCCTCAAAATTATAAACCAATTAGATGCTTCTTTATTTAAATTAAAAGGAAACAACCTATAAGAAACATCTTCAAAATTGACATTTAAAACATGCATAATAGACTTTTAGGTAATGTAGTGTTATTAAATAGTCATTGTGCTTTCACTTTTAAACCTATAAAGGAATAAAAATGGGTCCTCTAAAAATTCATGATGAGTTCCAAGGACATTTATGGCTGACTCACCAAGATAAGACAAGGTGATATCCCTAAGATTCAATGAATTAGGGATAGGCTACAAAAGTATGGAATAACACATGAAAAAAACTTATCCCCATGGTTCTATTACTCATATATCAATAAGTGAAACACAAAGGGTAATAAATTAAATTTGGACCTTGTGATACTTATAGTGGGGTGTAGGTTTCTCTCAAATAGAGAATAATTAAAATAAAACTAAAAAGCAAGAATGACCTTTCTTCTAGTGCCATAAATGGTGTTTGTTCTAAATGACCCAATCATAAAATGGATAGGAATTAGCCATTATGAGAAGAAAAAGGGAGGAAAAAATCATGGGATTAAAATGTCCCCTCTTTAATTTTAGTATTGATGTTGGTTCAATCCAAGGACTAAGCAGTTTAACCAAGTTTATTCTGATATGAATAACTACTACCACCAAAGGTTTAGTTGATATGAAAAATCATGTTCATTTATTTACTTGCTTGTTTTTTATAAATCATTTTGACTATTTGATTTAACTTGTTAAGCAATAAGCTATTCTTCACTAAAATTGTTATCACAACCTAAACTAAGGCAATACATCATCAAAAGAAATAAAAGGGGAGAAATGGGTAGGGAATAAAGGAGAGGTTCACCCTTGAACTAAATAATTTTATTGATATAATAAAACTAAAATTCATTCCTGGCCATAGTTATACCATTATATAGCCACTCAGTGTGAAATATTCTAAGGACAAGTGTCAAATTTGTTTATTCATTGAATCCATTCTAAATAAAATTATTGGTAATCTATAGATGTTGCACACAATGAATGATATAAGTCTAAATAAAATATAAAATAAATAAATAAAATAGTTATGATATCTATTGCACAACATAAATAAGATAATCATCTACAGATAGACATGTTAACATTTTTATCACCAATTAACTAGCTAAATCAAAAGACTAGATACATTAAATAAATAAAATTTAGTAAAATCTATATTCAACATTTTAAAAATATTATGTTGCAATAAATATCCCCTGGATGCATAGTTAATGTGAAAACACAAAGTAAAGGTAGGTGGAATATTAGCACAATCGAAATAACATTTTGATCTCAAAAGTCTTGACCTTGGTAGACAATCAAAGTTCCAAAATCATGAGAGAACAACATGTGTAATCTTGACTTAATTTTGGTAGTGTTTTGGGACCAAATTTTATGACCCTTTACAAAGGAAAATAATGTCCCTTATATAAAGATATTTGTCCATGAAGTTTGTATACACATAAATCTAGCCACAACTAACTTTTGATTGGACTTCAGAATGATTCCTACTAACCATTGCAAATTAAGCCTAAGAATCACTAAACATCACAAATATTCTCATGTATCATTCATCAAAGCCTAGAATCATGTTGAGGCATCCGTATTTGGGATACTATCCCTTATACACCAATAACAACTCATGGATTCATACCTAATCACCTTGTAACATCAAAACTATCAATTTGACACATGGACCTATTAATAGGGCACTTGATCAAATCTTGAAAGAGCTAAAATGTTAATCTGAATCAATTAAAAAATTAAACAAGATTAAATTCTTAGTTAAATTATTAATTTATAATTAATTAATATCTAAAAATGGAATTTCCAAAAATCAAAATATCAAAACCTTACATCATTGCCTTTATGATTTGTCAAGTTCTTCAAAAATATCCTAGAATAGCTAATTTGAGAGCCATGCCTAGTAATTGCAAATCATAATTACTTGACAACTATTTTCTCAACTAAAGTTAGTTTTAACTTACTTAGGGTTAATTTGAACCCATTCCAATCCTAAACTCAACCTTGACTCACCTTGGATGAGATTTAATTCCTAAGGCTATAAATACAAGCCCATACCCCTTCATTTATAATATTGGATATTGTAGAGTTATTATGTAGGATTTGTTCCATAAGACTCATACAAGTAGTGTTAACATGCCTAAATCTTAAGCAATCAACATAAAATCCAAGGTTACAAAGAGAGATGGATGTTAGGAATATAAAACATAGATCAATATTAATGAAATAAAAATGGAAATAAAATGCAGAGGACATAACACAATAGAGACACATATTAAATTTGGTTCACCCAAAATGGGCTACATCCACACATAAATAGCTAGTTATTTTCTTATTCAGTCCTACAAATAAAGGTAAAAATCTTGAAATACACCCATTAAAATATCCTATTCACCCACACATAGTATGTCATCATGGTTACAATGCCCTCATATGAAAGGAAGATTACACGTTAGGTCAAAAATGCACCAATGTAATTATTACCATTAAATCTGCAACTTAATAATAGTGAATGGTCCATATTTACTATGAAATTACAATATTTTACAATGTATTTTTCAAAAAACTTTGCTTCCCCCCTTGGACCCCCATGGCAACCATAGTGGGGGTACATTGTACCCCCACACCCCTTATTGGGAACTAGGCATTCTAATAAGATCAAGATCCACCATCCAACAATATCTTAGTTGGAGACTGATTGCTACAATTCCACTACTACAACTCTTATTTGGAATTTTTTTTTAGCTTTGACCTTGGCATGTTTCTCATTTTCCTTTTTATCCTTGAAAACCTATTGAAGTTGAATAACTCCTGTGCTTCTCCTTTGTGACTACCTTTGTTAGCATATCTAAAATATTTTGATTCATATGAATCTTTTGTAACTTCAATTGACCATCCTCAAAAACTAAATGAATGAAGTGATAATTGAGTTTTATATGTTTGGTTCTTGATTGGAATTTTGAGTTTTTTTCTAAATGAATCACACTCTAGATATCACTATACAACTTGTAATATTCCTTCTTTTGCCTCAACTCTTCCATGAATCATTTCATACATATCATCTCCTTGCTTGCTTCTATAGCTACAACATATTCTACCCCTTTAGTTGACAAAACAATTATCTTCTACAATTTTGAAATCCAACTAGCTATTATGTCAACAATGGTGAATATATAACCTATGGTGCTCCTTATTCTATCTAAATCTCTATCCATGTCTACATCAACATATCCTTGTAAGGTAACATCTAACCCTTCATATCATAATTATCTATCAATGGTCTCTCTCAAGTACCTGATAATCCACTTGAATATATCCCAATGCTCTTGTCCTAGATTATTCATAAACTTGCTAATAACTCCCATTACATGAGAATTTTTTTGGTTTAGTGCACACCATAACATACATTAAAATTCTAATTATTTAATCATAGGGAACTTTGGACATGAAATTTATTTCTTTATGAATTTTAAGACACTATTATTTTCTTAATTTTAAGTGACCTCTCAAAGGTGTACTCACAAGTTTTGCATCTTTCATATTGAACTTGACTAACACCTTCTTAATGTACTCTTCTTAAGACAATGCCAATTTTCTATTTTTATTCTCATACCAAGGATTTACTTTGTAGTACCCAAATCCTTTATTGAAAATGAATCTACTAGTTTTATTTTGAGCTCATTTATATAATGCATGTTAGACCTTTAAAAATCATGTCATCTACATAAAGTAACAAGATAATATAGCTACCATTATCTATTATTTTAAAATAAACATGGTGGTTAGAATGACATCTACTATAACCTTATTTTTTCATAAACATGTCAAATTTTAAATACCACTACCTTGGAGCTTTCTTTAGGCCATACAAACTCTTCTTCAACTTGCACACCATTTTTGCCTTACCTTTGACTTCATATCCCTATGGCCACTCCATGTATATTTCCTCCTCTAAGTCACCATGAAGGAAATTAGTATTCACATCTAAATATTTTCAAGATGAAAGTCTTCTACTGCTACCAAATTTAAAATAGTTATTATGGAAGTCATTTTAACAACTGGATAAAATATTTTGTCAAAATCTATACCTTTCTTTTATGCAAACCATTTTAAAACAAGTCTAGCCTTGTACCTCTTTTTGCCTCCATCTTCTTCTTTAAAACTATAAACCCATTTATTCTAAAATGTTACTTTTCCTATAGGTAACTGAACCAAATCCCAAGTTTGGTTATGTACCAAGGAGTCCATCTCTTCTTTTATGCCTTGCTCTCATTTCTTTCTAGTTTCTATGTGCATTTCTTCTTCATAGCTTTCTAGGTCACCACCATCAGTCAATAGTAAATAATAAAGTGAAGGAAAGTATCATTTAGGGAGTCTACTTACTCTAGTAGATATTCTAACTACACTTTCAAGGATTTGAGGTACTTATTATTGTTGTTGTAGTTGTTGCACATTTTAATTTTTTGGCATTTTTGGAATTTCATTTTTAGTGATTTCATCAAGTATTACATATTATATTTTTGGCTTTTCTTGTTTCTTTCCATACAATTTATCTCTATACATGACCTTCTCATTAAAGATCACATTTCTACTCCTAATGATTTTGTTATTTTCAAAATACCATAAATGGTAACCAAAATCATTAACTCAATATCTAATAAAAGTACATTTCTTGGATTTTTTCTTTAATCTTGGTTCTATTTTCTTTATTAATATGGACAAATGCTTCATAAATAAAAGTCTTTAAAAAAGAATAGTCTACCTTTTTTCATGTCCATGCTTCCTCTATAATGCCACCATCCAAAGGACTTGAAGGCCCTCTATTTATTTGGTAAACAACAATATTCTTATCATCTACCCAAAAATGTAAGGGTAACCCTGCATGCAATTTCATGCTCCATGATTATCTTGTTCATCCTTTTTGACACACCATTTTATTATGGTGTTCTTTGATTCATTTTCTCTCTACGAATCGCATGGGATGAATATTAATTATCAAACTCCTTACTATAGTATTCAACTCCATTATCTAATCTAACACTCTTCAAATTATTTCTTATCTCACTTTTAACCAAAGCTTTCTATTTATTAAAAGTATCAAAAACATCATACATTTTTCATATGAAATATACCCAAGTTTTTCTAGTTGCATCATCAATAAAAGTAACACAATTAGAAGAGACACCAAGGGATGATACCTGAGCTAGTCCCCATACATCTGTATGCATAAGCTCTAACTTTTCCTTCTTTGTCTTCCCAACTCTAAAAAATATGAATCTCTTCTATTTTCCATACACACAATTCTCAAAAAAATCCAAATCTACCTTCTTCAAATATGGTAACAATTTATTTGAGTGGAGAGCTTGCATCCCCTTCTCACTCATGTGGCCAAGTCTCTGGTGACATAATTTTGTGTCCACTTCTGTAGAAGATAAAGTAATATAAGAGCCAACATTATGATTAGATTAATATAATATACCTACCTTCTCTCCTTTTACTATTATTAGTTATCCTTTAGTGACCTTCCATGATTTTTTTTGCAAATATAATTGTGTAGCCCTCACTTCCTGACTGCCCTACTTAAATTATATTTATTCTTAACTCAAGAATATGCATCACCTTTTCATCAACAATTTGTTTCAATTCTATAATTTTATCTGTATCTTACCCTTTCTAATAACTTTATAAGGTTCACCAACACCCAAATAAAATTTTCCAAATTCACCTTGAACTTAGTCTTGAAAATATTTCTTATGGGGTGTAGCATGAAATGAAGCCCCTAAATATAACACCCAATAATCATTAATATTATCTAAGAAAAGGATTAAATCATCTTGTAACACATCTCCTACTACATTTTCTTCTTGATTTTTATCTTGTTTTCCATCTCTTTGTTTTCCTTTTTGAAACCAATAATATTTCTTTAGGTGTCCTTTCTTCCCACAAATCTAGCACACCACATTCCTCTAGATTTAGATATGCCCTTATAAGACTTACCATGATTACCTGTGGCCTTACCTCTATAATTTTATCTTCCCCTACTCTCCATAGTCAAATCATTACCTGATGTCTCACCTATGCTTTTCCATCACATTTCCTCACTAAGAATAATACCAATAACATCATCAAACTTTAAAGTGTTTAAACTAGAGATAAAAGTACTCACAACTATGACAAACCATTCTAGAATTATATCAATAAGAACATGATTAAAATATCCCTAACCTCATCATCAAATTTTACTCCTATATAGCTTAATTAATTTATGACAATATTAAATTTGTTTAAATGATTATCAATAGACCCACCTTCTAACATCTCCATATTAAATAAATGATTCACAAGAAATACCTTGTTGGATGCTGAGGATTTTTTCATACTATCTATCTAATTCCTTTATCACATACTCTATTTTATTTTATTATGAAATATTGAAGGCCACCAACATTTTCAGGCATAATCATATTATTCCTAGTGCATTTCTATCCAAAACCTCTCATTTTTTGTCCTTCATAATCATCAATTTCTTTACTATCCTACCCAATGGTAGGAAGAGATCCTTCTGATATAGATAGTCCTTCATTTTCATCTTCCATATATAGTAGTTTTGGCTATTGAACTTATCAACCTTAAACTTGCCTTCTTCTATCATTACACCCACTTGAACTAGGAATCCTCTTTTCTTGCAAGTTTATCTACCAAATAAATCTTCAGCTTTGATACCCATTGTTAGGAATATAAAACATAGAGAAATATTAATGAAATAAATATGTAAATAAAATGAAAAAAATGCAACACAATAGAGACACATATTTAATGTGGTTCACCAAAAATGGGCTACATCAACACAAAAATAAGTAGTTCTTCTCTTATCCAGTCCAATAAATGAAGGGAAAAAACCTACAATACATCCACTACAATATAATATTTATTTACACACAATATGCCATCATGATTATAATTGTCTCATATGAAATGAGGGTTACATATTAAGGAAAAAATGAACTAACACAATTTTTACCATTAGATCTATGACCTAATAGTGAACAGTCCAAATTTACTACAAAATTACAATATCTTACAATGCATTTTTCACAAAATTTTGCTTCTTCCTTGAACCCCCATGGTGATCATAGTGGGGTGGATTTCTCCCTCACCCTACCCCCACCAACCCCCCCCCACCCGCCCCCCCCCCCCCCCCCCCCCCCCCCCCCGCCCCACACACACACACCCCTATCAAGAACTAGGAATTCTAATAAGATCAAGATCCACCATCCAATAAAGGAACCTAATAAACTTCATTGTTAAAGACTTCTTAATGCACAACCCAAACAAACCATTTAACAAGCCATTTGGAGCTCCGAAGAAGGTTCTTGTTTATTTTATGTTTTTGTTATGATTTCATTTATTTTTATTATCTAAGCTCTCCCTCGTGTCTAGGCTATAGGTTTTAGGATTTTAGTGTGTTCATTTCATTTATTTTATGATAATAACACAAGATTAATTGTTGGTGTCCCAGATTACACCCTAGATGAGTAGAAGATTGTTCAAGTCTTTTAATCAAATATAGTATAACATGAGATTGATCCTAGGATATGGGTATCATATTAATAGATCAGACCTCCAAAGAAGGTTGACTTCCTTCTGGATCTATAACCTATATTAAACCTAAACTAGCACTTGCTTGGAAAAGAGAGAGATTTTAATAATAACTTATAGAAACATGTAAAAGAGGCGATGCACCAATGATTCAATAATTAAAAATCACACATGACACACTATATGATGTATTAAATACCAAAGAAGATCAGTCCCACACAAATATTTCATAATAAGGCATTAATCAGTTATCAAATTAACATGAGAGGGTAAATATCCACTTTCAAGTTAAACAAAAAACTATGAATTGCACTTATAGTGACCTTTGAGAACTACTAAGCACTTATTAAAGGTGATAAAAACTTATACATAGACAAATAACATACATTCACTTAACCATAATACATGAATTCATGAAACACACTTTAATTTCACTTAGAAAATGATGGAATTCAGTCTTTACAACATAAAAAGGTGTTACAATACAAATTTTGATAGAGTCTGGTCATACCAAAAAGAGGGATGCATTTTAAGGTTTGGAAGCCTATATTTATATAAAATATAAGGGGAGAGAGAGAAATAATAGATATAAAACATTGAACAAGGTCCAACTACTCTTGATGGATTAGTATTCTCGAGGATGTTGAGTCATTTTTATCAAGAAAGGTTCTATAAACAAATTGAATACTCCATTGATCTTTATCTATCCACTAGGTATCCTTATTAGAAATCTATGTCATTATCTAATGATATACTAATGAAGATCATGTCTTGGAATTGATAGAATTATGCCACATCTACTTTAGATGGTCAACTGTACCTACTCATTGAAAAAGTGACCCTGATGATAGGTGAGACATGTCTCTATGGTCTGTATTTGATCTAATATCAAACATAGGTCTATTTATAGGTGAAAACCAATATAATTATTGGTTTTATTATATTAACAATATCTATGGAACTTGTAAACTACTTGATCCTGCTTCACACTCATTGTTTTATCTTCAATCTATGTTTTAGGTCCAAAATACCTATTTTTCCTATATAGAGCTCTATTATCAATGCTTGGTATGTTTAGTTCCACTTGGATCTTGATCAATCTATAGTTCCTTTATCTTTACCTTAATCAAGTCTAAAAATTCTTTATTGAATTTTGTTGAAATGTCTTGGGTTTTCCCTTTGCTTATTAGTTATCGATTACCAACTCATATTATTGACATGTTGACCCATCTCACTCCATTAGATCCTACTTAACAAAACAAACAATGATCATTGATCTTTTTCCATTTGAATGAATTATTGACACTTTTCATTCACACATTTTATTTTTAGATTCACTGACCCCTTTAACCTTGGATCACTATTAGATCTAAATGTACGATCAAATGCATGCCATTAGATCTGCCTAAGACCCATGGTTTGAAATCAAACAATAATTTACCAGGTATTAAATTTGACATCTATATGATCATCAAGTGATGTTCATGTGGATGTATTTTAAATCCCATATACCATCAAATTTAATCTCTAATGTATTTTTATAGTGGCTTAAATTTGACATCTACATGAATGTATCCCATTATTTGACATACTTCGAAGATTTATATCTGGAAGCACAAAAATCATGGAGGGACTAAATTTCCTAGAGATGTTCATGAGGTCAAAAATATTTTTCCCACTTGTTCTACTAGTTTTGATAGCTTTATAATTAGAGATAAAAATTGCTCAAACAAGTTGGTCTATGTGTTTTAGCATGATGTCTAAGTGATGGTCTAGTTACTCAAATTTTTATTGACCATCTTTTGCTTAATCTTTCAAGGCTCTGATGATCTCTTAAATCTTGTGAAATTTAGTTCATGTTCCTAGACACCATGAAAATTTATTAGACCATTCACTTGTAATATATACTTATCCCTTAAAGATCAATTATATTACACTTTAATAAGGATCTTGCTCATTCCACTAGACTCTTGGACTAGGCACATTTTTTGTATGTGGACTAAATGGTCAACATCTTTGCTGACTTGGTTGGGTATAATGCCTACTATGCTTGATACCTCAAAAAAAATACATGACTCTTGGATCATTTACATTGAATTCAAGGGAACCTTTTGACTTGTGACGACAAAGAATTTCGACATACATGAAAAGAAACAAACTTGAAAGGGAAACTAACTTAATGAAGAAAAGGAAACTAATCTAATAAATAACTATGCAAACAAATCACTTTGTTTAGGATAAAATAGAAATAAATAAATGTGTTAAGAAAACACTTAGAGAAAATCCAAAGCAACTAATTATGTACAGGGGACTTAGCTTCCTTAATAGCAATGCTTTAGATGTATCTCATTGATTGGGATAGGAAGCTCTTCACCATTCATCCTTTTAAGTTGGAAATTATTGTGGGATTAGTATCTAGAGACTATATATGGACCATTCCAGAGAGAATCAAATTTTGTGTGCCTTTTTGGCTTAGCTCTATCCTCATCCCACTTGAGGACCAAATCTCCTTCTTGAAAACCTCTTGAAGAATCTCCTTTATCAAAATATTGCTTCACCATTTCTTGATGGGATTCAATAGCCAACATGGATTGATCCCTTGTCTCTTATAGCTCCATGAGCTCAACATAGATTATTTATATTACCTCATTCTCTAAAAATCTCAAGTTGATGCATTAATTCTAAAGCAAGTAATTCAAGATAAATAGGTATTCTTGCTTCCTTACCATATATTAGCTTATTCAAAGAATTAGAAATTGACCTCTTATAGGTGATCCTATCAGCCCATAGAGTTTACTTCAATTTTAGATGCCATGATCTCTGATTGTCTTCAACAATCCTCTTGATGATCTTTAATAAATTCTTGTTAGTGGACTTAGCAAGGCCATTGCCTTGTGGATAATAGTTTGATGAGGTACTGAGAAAAACACTATATTCAATTACTCACTAGCTGATCTTAGACCCTAGAAAAATCATAGAATTATTATAAATTATAGTTTAATGGACCCCAAATTTGGTAAATAAACCCTCATATAAGTCCAAAACATTGGTTTCATGGGCTTCTTTTAATGCCACTACCTTTTCCCATCTAGTAAAATAATTTTATGGTAGTTAGGATCCACTTATGTCCTGAGCTTGAAGGGGGATTAATAAAATAAATCAAGTCCATCCCCATTAGACAAAGTTTTTATTTACTAAAATTGGTTGGAGAGGTAAGGATGCAAGCTTTACCTCTTCAACAAATATGGCATATTGTCTTAATTTCCTAGTCCATGCATGACAATCACCAAATAAACTTTGCCAATAATACCCACCTCTCATGATCTTGTGGGTTATGATACTTTTTGAATAATAACCTCTACCATGTTCATCATGAAATTTCTCAAGAAACCTTTATGTTTCACCTGGTTCTATGCACCATAACAATTGCCATTGAGAACCTTTCAAACAACATATTATAAACAAAAAGAAAAAGAATTAATTGCAATCTAAAATATCTCCTCTTTGAAGGGGTTAGATGAGAAGGATAAAAGCCATCTTGTAAGTATCTTACCATATCTTCAAACTAGCTAGAATATGAGGTCTGATTAGTTGTAAGTTATTCATCATTTGACACCATAACCATCCAATTAGTCTCTTGCAAGTAGATGTTAACAAAGTCCTTTACCTCTAACCAGCTTTGTGACCTTGATCTCAACATCATATTCCATGACTTTGGCTATCCAACCAGCTCTCTTGTCATTTATATTCTTGTTTAAAATGAAATCCTTGACACTTGGATGTGCAATCATCAAATATATCTTATTATTAGACAATAATTACCTAAACTTCTTAATAGACCTTATGACTAAAATTACATGCTTCTCAAAAAAATAATACCTTGTTTCATAATCTTCTAATCCTTGACTGAAGAAGGTTATTTGCTACTCTAAAGTCTCTTTATTATACTACATGAGAATATCTAAAATTGTGTCAATGTTATCATAGGTGTACAAGAAGAAATATTTTGTGAAGTTAGGGTTTAGGAGTGTAGGAGCATTGGCTATATATTTCTTAATCTCTTTAAAACTTTTTACTCCTTCTTTGGACCATCTAAAACTTTGACCCTTCTTTAACATGGTTATGAGTGGCCTATCTAAAGTAGAAAAATTTATAATGTATCTCCTTATGAAATTGATCTTTCTTAAAAATATTTGCAAGGATTTCTTATGCTTAGGAAAGGAAAGTGTAAAAACTAAGTATATCCTATCAGGATCTATGCTTGTACCATATTTTTAAATTACATGTCCAAGAAGCCTACCTTCATGAACAAAGAAAACAAACTTTTTTGGATTCAAAGACACTCCAAATTCCCTGCACCTTTCAAAAACTTGTCTGAGGTGAATCATATGCTCATCTACATTGTTAGATAACACTGTTATTTCATCTAGATAAACAAGTATAAACTTGTTAAGGAGACCCTAAAATGCCATATCCATAGCTTCCTAAAAAGTGGCTCCAATATTGAATAAACCAAAAGGCATATTTCTGTATGAAAATGTTCCCCACTTTATGGTGAAGTCTATTTTGAATTGGTCTTCTTCTTTGACCAAAATATGGTTATATCCACTATAGCCATCTAATAAAGACAACCTTTCTAAACCTAAAACTAACTATAGAATTTATTCCATTGATGGCAATGGATAGTGGTCTTTGAGAGAGGCCTTGTTTAAGTCATTGAAGTCAACACATATTCTTATTTCACCATTCGTTTTCCATTTTAGAATAAGGTTTGCCACCCAAATTGGGTGTTTAACTAGAAATATTATAGATGACTTAATAAACTTATGTAGTTCAACTCTCATTAAAGGTTCAAGTTTTGGGTTAATTGACCTTTGTCTTTATCTAACTGGCCTAGTATCATATTCTAACTCAATGGTATATTGAGCTAGGCTTGGATAAAATATTTTAAGGTCACTATAATTCCATGCAAAGACATCTATAAAAATTGAACACAACTCAATAAAAATTTCCTTCTCTGAAGATGTGCAAACATTGCCCAACTTTAAGCTCTTACCCATTACAATTTACACATTTGTATAGTGTTCTTCCTTGGTTGACAAAGCAAATTTTTTTTTTCTCAATTCATCATCTCTATTGAATATGTTTTCAAGGGTGACCAACCCTTTAGGTAACTTGTTTTTCTTTAATTTCATAATCTGGGCATCATATTGCTATAAATGCTTGTTTTGGTTCCTTAAAGAGAACTCAGCTTCCTCTTGTAAGAATACGATAATTTGACTATCATATTCAAATACTTTCCAATTGTCATTGTTGTCTAGGATAGAAGGTATCACAATTAACTTGATGTGTAATTGAACTTTTTCATTTTTTTTTATGTCATTTGGGATACTGAATTGTAATCTAATGGTAGCCATCATGTCTGCATGCTTGTTCTTATTTATTGATATGGCCTAAATCTTGAAAGCTTGAAATTATTAAACTAGGTACCATACTCTATGATTATAGGACCTAATTAGTGGGTTCTTTCATATATTAAGTCCTCTTACTTGGTGAACTACTAGTTCACTATCTCTAAGAACTTGTAAATAATTGACCTTCATCTTTCTTATCCATTATAAACCATGTACTAGTGCTTCATATTAAGTAACATTATTGGAAAAATAAAATAAAAATTGAGATATGAGAAATAATTTTTATTGGATATATAAATTAACATCATTTTATCTCTAGTGCCATGTTTGTTTCTGGATCCATCAAAATATAATTGCCACATACCATCACTGGGCTAATCATATTTCATCAATGTTGGAATTGGTGCATAATTTTAATGAAGATAATACAAACCAATTATTTCTTCTTAAATTTACTTATAGGTATTATTTCCATGTAAATTAGAGACCCATTCATCAAAGAAAATATCTGACTCCATCTAGAGGTGATTTAAATTCTACCTCACTATTTTCTAGTACCTTGTCTGAGATAACATAATTAGTGTTCACCATACTTGGCATATATGGCTCCAAATTAAATCTTGAAATATATTCAAAACATATTTTAACCTTAGTATCATACCTATTATTTAACATTAAATAGTTCTAATAAGTTTAAAAATATCTTCCAATCTTTGAAGTAAAGTCTCTTGATAGACACATGGAAAAATAGGGAGGCAAATCCACTACAACTACATCTTGTTGAATAATAACATTAGGGAAAGCATGCAATGTCAATTTTATATCTTTGATTATGCCTATATATTTTTTAGTTACTCATTTAATTATAATAATCCTTTGGCATTTGGCTCATAGACAAGACCAAGCTTGTCTATAATTTGTTTGGGCATGGCAATGTTAGCCCCACTATCTACCATACAATTATGGACTAAATAGTCACAAAATATCAAAGAGAGATAAAATGGAAAGGTTTTATTTTATTTGACATTATTTTTATCCACATTTTTCATGTTATGTATTTTTTGATTAGGCTACTTAATTTGTTGGTCTGAATTGGCCAAGCTAGTTCCTTACTTCTTGACTAGTTATTTAGATACCTTAAGATCTAATTTTTTTAAATAAGTATGTATTTTTGTCCTATAATGGAAGGATAATCACAAATGATAATTTTAAAATTTTATTTCTTCATTTTATCTATTATGTATAATGAGGTTCTACTAGTTGTTCTCTAGTTAAAGGTATTTGGGAAACCTTCACTGTGTTTGTATTTTGAATATTATATTTTATATGAAAAAGAACTTGATCCTTGAAACTATTAAAAACCAAATTAGGAACACTATAATTATTGATCACATATTGAGATTACTCAACTACTCTTATTTTAGTTCTAGTCAGAGTTACAACTTGACCATTTGTGTTGCTAGTTTCACTGACTTGGTTTAATGAAATATGATCATCCAATTGTCAATTAACATTGATAACATCAGAATATCTTGGAACTTGTTGATATTCTCTTTGTAATGCCATACTAATGTATTGATACTAAAAACCTTTAAGAGATAACTCTTCCTATGTCATTTGTGGCATAGTAATATCTTATGATACCAAAGATTGGTTTTGAGTGTCATTTAGATTGGAAGGCTACCAACCTAGATCTTGCATCAAGTTATTTTTAAGAATAATAGATTTTAAATTGGAAGGTACATTGGAATCAAAGGATGCATATGGCTTAGTTTGGGTTATGTCTCTTTGATTTTGATAAGTTTACCTATTATCCTTGAAACTGTAATAAGGAAATCAGTGGTTATTGAAAGACTAATAAGTATTTTAGTTTTACTAGTGATAAGGTCTACATTAGTACTACTATATCTTGAGTTGAATAATAACATTTAAAAAATATTATAACATGATTTTTAGATCACCAATATTATTATATTGACTAGGAAGGGTTACAACTTAGACTTTTAAAGATGAAAAAGGAGTTATAGATGGAAATTGGGTAACTTTAGGAGGAATAGGTTATAACTTGTATTAAACTATTTTATGCTCTTATTGAAATTTCATAGGCATTTGGAAAGGTATTACCACCCATATACTATATCATGACACTTATATCATAATTAAGGGCCTTACGATAGTATGAAAATTCATACTCTAGAGATGGTCTAACCTATGTAGGGGTCCTAGTCTATGTCTTTTCTAATATGATGTTAATATCAAACATGAACACATGGGGGACCCTTTGTATGGTAGTTAGTTGTTAAACCAAAGATAGATGATCAAAATTATCTTAAAATTTAATAACTAAGGATACACTTAAATCATCTCAATTATAAATGGAAGTCACAGGGAGGTTCATATACCATTACAATGCTTTTCCTTTGAAGGAGTCATCAAGTAGTCTGATAGCCACATTATCTTGAGTAATATTATGAATAAAACATAGATCGGTAACATATTAGATATGTTCAATAGTAGTAATTTTATCCATTATCATGAGAAGAAAGGGATAATTTTTAGGGAAGACATGGGAATGTCATCATATTAGGCTAAATTTAGGGGACCACTCCTATTAAATGGAATAAGCACTTGATTCCTAATAACCATTTGGGTAGAATAAAACAATAAAATGACTAGGAGATGAATGATTATTTTGAGAATAAGGATTTTTACTATTGAATCTTGATCTTTTATAACAAGTAGAAGGTAATTCAATATTTTCAGAAGGATTACATTTACACGATGATCTTGTTGTAACCTTTGCCATGAAAACACTATCCAAAAGATGCTATGAGCTCTACAACTTGAAGGATATTCAAATTTTTATAATTGGTAGATGTCTCATCCTTTTTAAATTTATTATTCTCAATATTCAAACTTCAATTATGAAAATTAATCTAGGTCCCACCAGGCATGCCAAAACTATTGGTGTCTTAGATTTCACCCTAGTTAAACAGAAGATTATTCAAGTCTTTTACTCAAATCTAGTCCAAAATGAGACTAATCCTAGGATGTGGGTATTTTAATAATGGATTAGACCTCCAGAGAAGTTTTTATTCCTTCTAGATCTATCACTCATACTAAACCTAAACAAACACTTGCTTAGAAAAGGGAGAGAGATTTTAATAATAACTTATGGAAGAATGTAAAATAGGTGATGCACCAATGATTAAATCAATAAAAAATCACACATAACACACTATAAGATGTATTCAAGACCAAATAAGATCAATCCCACATAAATATTTCATAATAAGTCATTAATCAATTATCAAATAAGCATGAGAGGGTAAATATCCACTTTCAAGCTAAACAACAAATTATAAATTGCACTTATAATGACCTATGAGAACTACTAAGCACTTATTTAAGGTGATATAATCTCAAACATAGATAAGTAACATACATTCACTCAACCATAGTACATAAATTCATGGAACACACTTCAATCTATCTTAGAAAATGATGGAATTCAGTCTTTATTGCATAAAAAGGTGTTACAGTATAAATTTTGACTAAGTCTAGTCATACCAAAAAGAGGGATGCATTTTAAGGCTTGGAAGCCTATATTTATAAAAAAAAGGAGAAAGAGAGAGAATTGAGCAAATATAAAACATTAAACAAGGTCCAACTGCTCTTGATGGATTAGTATTCTTGAAGATGTTGAGTCATGGTTTTATTAAGAAAGAAGGTCCTATAAAAGAATTGAATGCTCCATTAATCTGTATCCTTTAACCAAGTATCCTTCTTAGAAATCCATGCCATTATCTAATGATCTACTAATGAGGATCATGTCTTGAAATTCACAACATTATGCCACATCTACTTTGGGTGGCCAACTATACCTACTCAATGAAAAAGTGACCCTAATGATAGGGGAGATATGTCTCCATGGTTTGTATTTGCTCCAATACCAAAAATAGGTCTATTTTTAGGTAAAATGTTAAGGTGTGGAGCCTAAAAGTTCACAAAGGAGTGGATTGCAGAGTTGCAGGTTTACACAGTCACCAGCGTTGGTCAGGAGTGACCGATGTCGATCAGGTGTAGTTGAAGAGACGCCAAAGTCGGCAGGGGATCAGCCGATGTCGGTCATAGGCAAGCAGGTAGGAACTGGCGTCGGTTACCTGTGCGTCTAGAATGCTATTTCTGAGGACAAAACCAAGTGTTTGCATGATGAGTTTAAGTCTTAGTCTTAAGTTCGCATCTCTATTATTAGTAAGACTATTTTTAGAGCCCTTGTTCAAGAGGCTTAACTATTGGTTGTAAGTGCATGCTCAAGTCTCCTAATTCTATATGTAGAATTAGATCTTCTTAGCTTATTGTAGTAGTAGTTCATTATATGTGAATGTTGAAAGAATAGTATATAATTGTATAGGTGAATCAATCCAGGTTGTTGGAGTTGGTTGTACTTGAGAGAGAGAGCTCTTGAGGGATAGAGATCTAGAGAGAGATCTTGTGCATCTGAGAGAGGTGTGGAAGAAAGAAGTTTCTTTAATTGTATTCCTTCTGTAAAGAGTTTAATACAAGTTTTTAGGGTGATTTCTTGTATATCTTGTTCTTTGCTATTATCTAATTTAATTCCGTGGTTTATTGCTTTCATAAGTGTAATCATATTATTGGTTGATCCCCAACAAGTGGTATCAGAGCCTTGGTTGTAGGTTTAGAGCTTGATATCCAATAATTGGTATCAAAGCTCAGGTTCACTAACAGGTGGTTTAGATCTGTGTAGTGTGTATTGATTATAGGTAACTCACAGGGGTTTCTATAGGGATTTCTATTTGAGTGGGAGAAGCAATGGTAGAAGAAAGTAAACTAAGAATGGAGAAGTTCAATGGCAAAAATTATCAACATTGGAGAATGCAAATAGAGGACTATCTGTATTAGAAAGATCTATACTTACCGTTAGGTGGGATTGCAAAGAAGCCCATAGACATGGATGATGAAGAATGGGAAGTTCTTGATAGAAAGGCTCTGGGGTCTATAAGACTAAGTCTAGCATCTATTATGATATCTAATTTATCATAGGCAAAAACAATGATAGAGTTGATGACTACTTTAGCAAATTTGTATGAAAAACCCTTAGCTTCTAATAAGGTATATCTTATGAAGCAGCTATTTAATTTGCATATGCAGGAAGGTAGATCTATATCTAAACACCTAAATGATTTCCATGGAATTGTAAATCAATTAAGTTTAGTCAAAATTGTATTTGATGATGAAATAAAAGATTTTTTAATATTATGTTCTTTGCCTGAAAGCTGGCACAACTTAGTAATGGCAGTTAGTAATATATTTTAAAAGTAGAGGATGTTGTTAGTGTTATCTTGAATGAGGAAATTCATAGGAAAAGCACATAAGAGACATCTGGGAACGCTTTAAGTTTTGAGAGCAGGGGAAGGCAAAAAGAGAAGAGCAAGAAAAGGAGATCAAGATCTAAGTCTAAGGGGAGAGGTAGATCCAAATCTAGAAATGGTAGGAAGCCACAATGCTAGAACTGTGGAAAGATGGGCACATAAGTAGAGATTGCTGGTCAAAGCTTAAGGAGGACAATCAACACAAAGGAAAAGAAGAAGCAAAGGTTGCAAGTATTGCACAAGATGCTTTAATATTCTCTTTGCATAATAATATAGAATCTTGGGTATTAGATTTTGGTGCATCTTTTCATGCTATCCCTAATAGGGAATATTTTAGTGACTATATCCATGGAGATTTTGGAATAGTGTATCTAGGGGATGATGAGCCTTGTAAAATTATTGGCAAAGGTAAAGTGCAGCTAAAAATGTAGAATGGAAACACATGGGTGTTGAGAGATGTTATGCATGTTCCTAGCTTGAAGAGGAATTTGATTTCTATAGGAAAGTTAGGGGATGAGGGTTGTACAGTAACTCTCACAGCAAAATCTTGGAAGGTGACCAAGGGTGCACTTGTTATGGCCAGAGGTAAGAGAGTAGGTACTCTCTATTTGTGTAATTGTGTTACTAACAATTCTCCTTCTGTATTATCTACTTCAGATGTGGATGCAAAATTGTGGCACTCAAGGCTTGGCCACATGAGTGAGAAGGGAATGTCAATTCTTAAGTCTAAAGGTAAGCTTTTAGATTTGAAAAGCATGGATCTAGAATTTTGTGAGCACTGTGTATTTGGAAAATAGAAAAGGGTTAGTTTTCTCAAGACTGGGTCTATAAAGAAGAAGCATAAGTTGCAGCTTGTTCACATAGACGTGTGGGGACCGGCTTAGGTAGCTTCTATTGGAGGATCATAGTACTATGTTTCATTCATAGATGATGCTGAAAGAAAGGTATGGATCTATTGTATTAAGAAGAAATCTGATGTATTTGAGACTTTTAAGATTTGGAAAGCTATGGTTGAGAGTGAAATAGGTAGAAGATTGAAGTGCCTGAGATCTGACAATGGTGGTGAGTTCTGCAGCTATAAGTTCAACTGGTATTGTTATATGCATGGAATATGTAGGCAAAGGATAGTTCCAAGTGCACCTCAGTAGAATGGAATTACTGAAAGGATGAATAGAATGATCATGGAGCATGCAAGATGTATGAGATTGCATGCTAGTTTGCCCTTAGAGTTTTGGGCAGAAGCTGTTGACATTGTAGTGTACCTGATTAATAGAGGACCCTCTACAGCTTTGGATGGTGGAATTCAAAAAGAGGCATGGACAGGTAAAAAGGTAGATCTCTCCTTTCTCAAAGTTTTTGGTTGTGAAGCCTTTGTGCACGTTGATAAGGAAAATAGAAAGAAGCTAGATGCTAAGTTTATGAGGTGCACATTTATTGGCTATGGCTCAGATGATTTTGGTTTTAGATTTTGGAATCTAGGAACTAACAAGATAATTAGGATCCATGATGTTGTTTTCAATGAAAAAGTGATGTATAGTGATCAGCTGAAGAAGTTGAATCAATCTGGGTAGAGCAATGGTGAATTAGATGAGGTGACTGTCCAAAATGAGCTTGCAGGAAAAAGAAATAATCACTTGCAGGAAAACATAGAGACCGACGTCGGTAGGATAGGAACCGGCATTGACAGGACAAAAACCGATGTCAGCCATACAGAGACCGATGTCGGTAAGATAGGCATCGACATCGGTCAGGCAGAACTGACATCGGCCAGTAATAGGACTGGAAGTGATCGAGGTTGGTCACTGTCAGATAATTTAGGTGGACAACACGTTGTGAATGAGTCTCAGACACCCATCAGGAGGTCAAAAAGAGTAAGTAAGCCTCCAATTAGATATTCTCCTTCATTATTCTATTTATTGCTAACTAATGGTGGAGAACCAGAGAGTTTTGAAGAAGTAATACAGGTGGAGTCTAAGAGTCAGTGGGAGCGTGGCATGGTTGAGGAGATGGATTCCTTAAGAGAGAACCAAACATAAGATTTGGTTGAATTGCCAGTTGGTAAGAGGACACTGAAGAATAGATGGACCTATAGATTGAAAGAAGGTGAGAATGGACAGATGAGATCTAAGGCCATATTGGTTGTGAAAGGATTTGCACAAAAGCCAGGTATTGATTTTGATGAGATTTTTTCTCTTGTTAAAATGACTTCTATACAGGTTGTACTATCTTTGGTTGTTATTAAGGATTTGCATCTTGAGCAGCTAGATGTTAAGACAGCATTTCTTCATGGAGATTTGGATGAGGAAATATACATGGAATAGCTGAAAGGATTTGAGGTCAAAGGTAAGGAGAAGTTAGTGTGCAGATTGAAGAAAAGCTTGTATGGCCTCAAGTAAGCTCCTAGATAGTGGTATTTGAAATTTGACAGGTTTATGACTGAGCATGGCTACAATAGGTGTCAATCTGACCATTGTGTGTATTTTAAGAGATTGGATAATGGTAGATATATTATTATATTTTTGTATGTAGATGATATGCTGGTTGCAAGATCACACATGCAGGATATCTCTAAGCTTAAGGTGAAATTAGCTCAAACATTTGCTATGAAGGATTTGGGAGCAGTAAAGAAAATCCTTGGCATGAGCATTAAGAGAGATAGGAAAAATCACAGGTTGATACTCTCTCAAGAGGATTATGTGGACAAGGTGTTGAAACGGTTCAATATGTAGGATGCTAAACCGGTAAGCACACCTTTGGCTAGACATTTTAAGTTGAGTAAAGAACAATGTCCTAATTCACATGATGAGGTAGAGTACATGAGTAAGGTTCCATATTCTTCTGCAGTAGGGAGTTTGATGTATGTAATGGTTTGTACTAGACAGGATATTGCCCAAGCAGTGGGAGTTGTAATTATATGGCCAATCTAGGGAAGGAACATTGGAAAGCAGTTTAGTGGATCCTTAGATATCTGAGAGGAACCAGCAGTTGGCACTTGTGCTATGGAGGTTCAGATACTTCTCTCCATGGTTATGTAGATTCAGATATGGCAGGTGATTTGGATGGTAGGAGGAGCACCACAGGATATGTTTTCACTGTAGGTGGAATGGTGGTTAGCTAGATATCAAAGTTGTAGAAGGTTGTTCCCTTGTCAACTACAGAAGTAGAGTATATTGCAGCCACAAAGGCTAGCAAAGAGATGATATGGATGACACGGTTCATGAAAGAGCTTGGAAGGGAGCATGAGAGTTGCAGATTATACAGTGATAGTCAGAGTGAAATTCATTTGGCTACAAATTCAACCTTTCATTCAAGAACAAAGCACATACAACTTAGGTACCACTTCATAAGATAGGTATTGGAAGATGGTGAGTTGAAGCTAGAAAAGATCCATACAGACAAGAATCCTATTGATATGTTAACCAAGCCGGTTACAAAGGAGAAGTTGAATCTTCATTCAACTTCTGTTGGTCTTCATGATTGAGTTGAAGATGGAGGAGCTAGAAGATGTTGCTTTACAGGTACTGTTGCAGCTGTTTATCTCCAAGTGGGAGATTGTTAAGGTGTGGAGCCTAAAATCTTCACCAAGGAATGGATTGCAGAGTTGCAGGTTTACATAGTCACCAGCGTCGGTCAGGAGTGACCAACGTCGGTCAGGTGCAGTTGAAGAGATGCCAACATCGGCAGGGGATCGACCGACGTCAGTCACAGGCAAGTAGGCAGGAACTGACGTCAGTTACCTGTGCATCCAGAATGCTATTTTTGAGGACAAAACCGAGTGTTTGCATGATGAGTTTAAGTCTTAGTCCTAAGTTCACGTCTCTATTATTAGTAAGACTATTTTTAGAGCCCTTGTTCAAGAGGCTTAACTATTAGTTGTAAGTGCATGCTCAAGTCTCCTAATTCTATATGTAGAATTAGATCTTCTTAGCTTATTATAGTAGTAATTCATTGTATGTGAATGTTGAAAGAATAGTACATAATTGTATAGGTGAATCAATCTAGGTTGTTGGAGTTGGTTGTACTTGAGAGAGAGAGCTATTGTGGGATAGAGATCTAGAGAGAGATCTTGTGCATCTGAGAGAGGTGTGGAAGAAAGAAGTTTCTTCAATTGTATTCCTTCTGTAAAGAGTTTAATACAAGTTTTAAGGGTGGTTTCTTGTATCTCTTATTCTTTACTATTATCTGATTTAATTCCATGGTTTATTGCTTTCATAAGTGTAATCATATTGTTGGTTGATCCCCAACATAAAAACTAGTCTAATTATTGGTTTTCACATAGTCAACATATCCATAGAACCTATAAACTAATTGATCTTGCTTCATAATCAATGGTCTATTTTTTATCTCTATTTCAGGTCCAAAAGACCTATTTTACCTATATGGAGCTCTGTTGGCAATATTAGGTCCTAATGGTTCAACCTAAATCTTGCTTGAGCTCTAGTTCCTTCATATTTACCTTGCTTGGGTCTAAAAATTCTTTATCAATTTTTTTCAAAATGTCCCAAGCTCGCCCTTTACTTATTAGCTATTGATTACCAACTTGGATTGTTGAGATGTTGACCCTTCTCACTTCATCAGATCCTACTTGTCTAAATGAATGCTGATAATTGATATTCTACTAGTTGAATGTACTATTGACACTTGTCATGCAAGCATTTTGTTTTGGTATTCATTAACCCTTTTACCTCTACATGTTGAGATCTAAATGTACGATCGAATATGTGCCTTTAGATCTGTTTAGGACCCATGGTTTGAAATAAAATGGTTATTTATTGGGTCTTAAATTTGATGTCTACATGATCATCAAATAAATCTACACATATGTATTTGATATCTCATAAACCATCAAATTTAGTCTCCAATGGATTTTTTTAGTATCTTAAATTCGACGTCTACATGAATGTATCCCATTTTTTGACCAAGTTTGAAGATTTATATCTTGAAGTACAAAAATCATGGAGGGACCAGATTTGGTGGGGATGTTCTTGAGGTCAAAAATATTCTACCCACTTGATCTACTAGTTTTGGGAGATTTTTAAGTTGAGATAAAAATTGATCAAGTTGGTCTATTTGTCTTTGGATGATGTCCAAGCGATGATCTAGTTCTTCAAATTTGCACAGTCCATCTTTTACTCAATATTTCAAGGCTCTAATGATATCTTAAAGCTTGTACAACCTAGTTCATGTTCCTGGACATCATGAAAACTTCTTGGACCCTTCACCTATAATTTTAGACCTACCCCTTGAAGATCAATTAAATCACACTTTAATCAAGATCCTGCTCTTTTTATTAGACTCTTAGACTAGGCACATTTTTGGTATGTGGACCAGATTTAGGCAACATTAAACTCCCCTCTATTTAAATACTTGTTTACATTTTGGTATGTCTGATGGTACATACACCCTACAAAGTTGCTCCTAATTCATTTTAGAGCATTCCCCTAATGATTTTCATTAAAAATTTAAGCTTGCTTATCAAAACAGGTGAAAATTAAAGGCTAGAGGATGTTTTTCCAAGAGCCACAAAAATTTTCTATGCAATCATGACTTTTCTCTATGGAATCATGATATTCCCATAAAATTTCTATTTACATAGTCATAATTTTACCATAACTATTGCATTTTTGAGTATAACTATTAAAGATTTTTATAACTATTTCATGTTTGAAGGTAAATTATTTTATTACAATATCATAAATTTTGAAGATATGGTATCATGTTAAAAGTAGTGATATTATAATATTTATACTTCAAAAGTTGTGATATTACCCAAAATTTTATGGTTTTTGTCAAAACTTTAGCAATATTGCCTTTAACTACTAACAATATGTGCTAACCATTTCATGCCAAGTTTTAATATCATAACTTTATAATTAGAGATATTACCTTTTTTTCTATTATTTTTTGCTTAGAGTAGTGATATTACTTAAAATGTTCTATTTTCATGAAAATTATGGTATTGTGATAACATTCATGGTTTTGTATAGAGAGTTATGGTATTATTTTGTGTTTTTGTGCCTTTATATTATATGTAAAAAAATAGAAAGCTGAGAGAAAGATTTGACAAGTCATTTATCCACTCTTGATGTGCTTATAAGAACAAGGACCTTCTAACATGTTTTTTAGGACCCAAAGGCCAAAAGGAGACATCTAAAATACTCCAATATTGTAAATTTCATATTTTAAATTAGTGTTTTAAAAATATATTTCATTCAAGTTATTTTTGTTTTGTTTAAAGCTTTCAACAACAAATGCCAAGGGGATCAAATTTGATCACATCATTTTGGTATTATAAAATGAATTATCACATTTTTCAAATGATCCTAAGAGTTTTTCATTTTATGCTTGTTTTTTTAATTTTTTTTAAAAATCAATATGACTGATGTGTGTATACTCTCCCCCATCTCCTTTAGGGAACTTGGGTGATTAAGAATGTTCATTCTTTGCCTTTGTTGCTGTGGTTTAAAAGCATGAAAATAAAGTTGCTAAGGCCTTCCCCAAATCTGTATGGTTTGGGTGAGCCCAAAATGACCATAAAGTCTGTACTTGTCTTTATTTTTCATGTATTTTGGCTTGTGAGTGGAAGTTCATCACCTCCTCATAGGTTATTTAGGGAAGTATTGACCCAAGAATTCATCTCTTGGTATAATTTTAATCCCACTCCATGGTGGGTTATATAAATTGAGTGTGACCTATTGGGATGCTTATTTTGAGTGGTTAAAATAAGATTCATTAGTGGTACTCAACCTTATAACATAAGGGAAACTCATACATCACACTATACTAAGAAAGCAATGAATGTAGTGGTTTTAAAAAGGATAAGACTGCTTCAAAACAAGATAGATGATGAGGATCCAAATGATGTGATTTCATCTCTAGTGTTAGCCACACTTGGGACCATCTAGAAATGATAAAAAATTAATAGTTTAAAATAACCCCACTTGCTATGGACATATTATTGATGCAGGGTGAGTAGCTTGAAGTTCAATGTCATAGTACAAAATCTTGAGAGAAGAGGGGGCCTAAAAACCTTGCTTTTCATGCAATTTTACTTTTTGGATTAACAATTAAAATCCTCTAAAGAGTGAGTATATTTATTAAATTTGACAGTATGATGCAACCTTGTCAATTTTAGGATTTAAGAAGTTACACTTAGGTGTTTATGTCATTTTATCCTTTTTATTTTCATGGTATTAAGTTTAAACTATTTTTTTGATATACCAAATCAAAAATTCATCTTGTGTATACATCACTCCTTTATTTTAGGAGGCATTATTCCATCCATTTGACATCATACATTTGCCTTTGTCTTTTGATGGATCCTTTTCATGTGTGTCACTTATTTGTAAAGGGGGTCATCACACTGCCCAATTCATTCCAAGTTATTATACCTTTGAGTCTTTAAATAAATCATTTTACATAAATTTAGATAATAATATCATCATTACACAACTTGAATCATTTCAAATAATTTTTATCTTGTGTCCAAAATTCCAATTTTAAAATCAAAACCATGTGTGCATTTTTTGGATCTATACCTGGTATAGTCATGCCATTCATTTTTGTGTAGCTTATTGTTTGTTTATAAGAAGACTAATTTTATAAGTTGAGTTTTAAATTAGTCTTGACAAGTTCAAATCAAAACATTGATTTATTTTTATCTATGCCTTGTGAAATTTTTTCCTAAACATTGATCTCTCTCTTTTGAGTTGTGTAACTTGGCCCAATTTATTACTCAATTTGATAATTGGTTTTGTGCCTATGTTTGGGGAAGTAGTCTATCTTTCATATGCCTATTATGTCATGTATTTTGCCAATCAACTAAGTTCATGTTTAAATTTAAATGCCTAGTTTATGCTAAAGTGTTTCAAATTTGTCATAGTAACTCTCTTTTAGACCTCATTTTGTTTAAATTATAGCTTTTGTGTGTTTTACAAAAGACTTATAAATGCCTATTTTGAGCCTAGCATTTATGCCTTGTTTTCCAAAATACCTAGAAACTTTTATTTCTTTAGACCTAGTTTAGACTTATTTAAATCACTTTATAACTAGAGTTTGGTAATCTAGTTTTATTTCATGCACTCGACCATTTTGTGTAAGACATTTGATGTTAGACTATTTTTGACCAAGTTATAACACAAACCTTTTTGGAGATACAACTCCATGTTTTGACCAAGTTAGACCAATTTCAAGCCATTTATATTTTGGACATTATTTTTGAGAGTTTATATAACTCGAGGCCTTTTTTGCAAAATAATCATCATTTATTTTGACATGTCTCACTATACTCATAGTGGAGCCATGTATAATATAGGATATGATAATATTCTTGCACAAGATGAATTTGTTTAAGACCCTTATGGTGATGATGTCATTTGTGAGATAGATCCTTATCATCCTTACAACACTCAATCTAGGGAATAAATCTAAGATCTTCTAGCCTACTATTTGGTCAACATGACTCCATGCTTAGAGCAGGACCAAGAATAAATATTGTAGTACCTTACTAGTATACCAATGGTTTTAGAACAAGTTTAACAACAACTATACTAAATTCTGATGCCATCATCATAAATTCACTATTTTTTGGATCGTAAATTGCTTGCAAACAAAGATGAAGTTTTAATTAGAGACATAGAGGTAGGGATTAAGTTTCCAGTAGACTTTATGCATGAAAATTTACCTATCATAGTTAGAGTTCCTTTGAACATACCTTACAATAAAACCATTAAACATGCCTCTTCTAGAAATCCTCAAGCACTTATGTCAATGTCATATCCCCCAATATGATTGTCACATGAAAAGGCCTCATAGAGGATCATTTTATATAAATATAGACAACATATCAAACCTATTTGAACTTAGCACACAACTTTAATAATGTGTCCTTATCAAACACTCAACTCATCAATGTATCTCCTTTAATAGGGGCATTAATTGAGTTAATAGGCAAAGATATTTTAGGTATATACCCATTCATGGAAATCACTTCAATTGGAGACATGTTCAATTCCCTATCTATTGTAGAAGTTTCTACTAATTTTACATAAAACAATATACCAAAAATAGTGGATAACATGCAAGTGTCATCCAATCCATGCCAATATGGTTTAAATGCATCAACATTTAGTCCACAACAAGTGCCTTTAGTTAACACCATGAGTGGATCGCAATATTATGGGGAAGGAATTCCTATGTCACAACCACAATAAGCTATAACTAATCCTCAATTAACTACTTCATTAAGCATGCAATCATAAGGATTAAGTAGTCAAACACAAACTAGTGCCTTACCTCAACAAAATGTAACAAATGTTACTCCATCATAATAGGTGAGACTAACATTCCAAAATAATAAGCACAGTCAAATATACTAATGTAGTAGAGGTAAAACATTCCACCACCTCAGTAGGGGTAACCAATGTTCCACTTCATCAAGTAGTGACAAATATTCCTCTCTAGTTATAGACCAACATGACATTATAATCAGAAATGGTTTCTAATCAACAACATATGTCCATTAGTCAATGATAAATATAGAGAGCTTTACAAGCATCTACTTCAAGACAATTATTCATGCAACAAAGAGGTACCATTATTTAACAAGTGCCTTTTATTCTAAACATGTCACAAATTCAATGATAGGGCTTTGCTTCAAAATAAGTTCTCCTTATTCAGCTAGGTGTGACTAGTCAACAATAAGTCTCTACTCAACCAAAATAGGCACAATACTTCACTCAAATCCATATCCTTCCATCTCAGCCACAATTCCCCCAAAATTAGGCATATATACCAAATCCAAACTAGAATATATCACAATAATGCATGTAATTCTAATAATCACATCTTAATCAATGGATGCATATTCTTACTTAGTTCCTTAACCAAACTAACATTCCACAATAAACCATGCATCCATTATACCCCAGTTAAGGTAATCTACCTTTAACTACCTAACCTCCACCTTAGGCTAATGTTCCATCTATCTTCTTGGATCAATAAATACAACAAATGAAGGATGCAATTTCCATAATCCAAGACAAGAAATAGGTTAAGAAGTTTAAGTTGTATGATGTGTGTTCTTACCCCTTCAACATGGAGTATCTACAAATACCATTTGCTCTAGGGTACAAACCACTAAATTTGACAAATATAAGGGTAAAGGAGACCCTAAGACTCATTTAATAGAATTTTTTATTACTTTCCAACTAGTGGCCTATAATGACATTTATTTGCTCCTCTTATTTCCCCAAAGTCTATAAGGAGAGGCTTTGGAGTGGTTCCTAAAATTTCCAAAGAACTTAATATCTGATTTTGATGACATCTTAGATAAATTTGTGTAACATTTTTCTTACAATCTCTAACATTAGATTTCATTGGGAGTCAAGCCAAATAGAAGGTTGGTGAAAGATTCATAAGTTATTTATTGAGATAGAGAACACTTTCTATTTGATTCACCCACAATTTACTAGATAAACAATTAACCACTTTGTTTACCAAAAATTTGCATAGTGAGATATCCTCTCATCATGAGCTACACTATGCATATACTTTCAAAGAGATCATCAACAAAGGTTTGATAATAGATAAGGACCTTATTAACAAAGGGATTATCAACCTCACCTAGTCAAACCAAAATTATAATCAAAATCAATAAAATGACCAAAATTAGACCAAAACTAAGTCCAAGTATAAGCATTAGCACCAGCTTAGACCATTAATTATGAAAAAACTAAGCAATTCAACTGAAACAAATTTTTTATTGGTAATGGAGTAATTGAGTCATATCATATCCAAATGGTGCAAAAAAAAAACTACTCAACTCATGCCATAAATATAAATTACTCCTCACCAGCAAACCATTCAATAAGCACAACCTTTGTATCAACTTAGACCAACCCAACAAACTTAAAAAACTTTACCTTTACAAACACCTCCTTCAAGGAGAAATGTGCCTACTCATCAAGTTTTTAGTGATATTAGACAGTCCATTAAAGTCATCTTTCACAAACTATACACCACTAATTTTATTAGTTGAACCATATTGAATTACTATCCAAAGGGCATTCATTATCTTGAATGGTACTGAGAGAATGAATTTTGTGGATACCATCATGTTCATAGACATAATCTACATTGTTATGTGTGGATCAATCACCTCATTGAAAATATGTTGGAAAATGGGGAGATAACATTAGATATAGAACATATACATCTAATTACAACCTATGTATCTACCAAAACCCTTTTCCACAACATAACAAAAATAACCAGTAACAACAAAAACAAAGGACAAAATAACAAAAAAAATAGTATCAATAGCTGAAACAACAACAAAAATTTTAGTAGTAATAAGAATAATGTAAAATGAATGGATGAAACCAAGGCCATAATGATTCTAATAACCAATAGACTTACCACATAGTTACACATGACTATATTAAGTTATAGGTCATTTTTTAGGATGGCACATTTCACCCACTACCATTAATCCAAGACCAAGAGCAAACTGAACAAGACCATTTATAAACAATACAAATCAACCCATCTATGCCAATGATCCTTCCTTGACCTGTAACCCCATACAGGCTCACTAACAAGTAGGGATTACTACTTTTGTACCTTATACCAATAACTCATTCTTTCCCCATGACCACATACAAGTACACCAAAAACTAATACTTACCCTCTCTGGCCCCCCTTCACCATAATTATTTAGAAATAATGGTCCTGTATCTAATCCCTATTGTGAAATAATAATTTGACAATCAAATATTACCATTCCTAGCCCATAGCCATCTACCACCAAACCCATCCAACCCACTATTATATCTAGGAATAAGCCATATACCATTGCAAAGGAAAATACATTCAACATTATGGAACAAATTTAGAATATGCTCACCCAAATATCCATTTTGTATTTGTTGTATATATATACAATCCACAAGAAGATCTTAATAGAGTTTTTAAGCCAATCCCAAGTTCCAAGTGATATATCCCTAGAAAAATTCTAAGCTTTGGTTAGACATCTAGCACTAGGCCAACAATTAACCTTCGACCAAAGTGATATGCCATCCCTTGGCCCTATTCATAACAATCTATTGTATATTGAAGTTGTCATTACATGGAAAAAAATGAAATGTGTCCTCATAAACAATGGATTAGGTCTGAATATTGTGTCTTTAAATCTCATCAAGCATTTTGGATACATAATAATTAATCTCCATATAGAAATGATCACTATTAAAACCTATGACAATGAAGAGAAAGAATCATAAGGCACCATCAGTTTATTAGTTATCATTGGGTCCTTAATCCATGATACACTTTTCCATTTGTTAGACCTAGACCTGTCATATAATTTTCTCTTGGGCAGACCTTGGATACATGAAATTCATGAAATCCCTTCAACATTGTACTTGCATCTCAAGTTATACCATTCTAGCATGGAGGTCACCATCCATGGATATTTTCAACCCTGTGAACATTTTAAACATTTGGAGTCCAAGTATGAAAGTTATAACTACCATTTTGGCTTGGATCTAGTTCCTAAAAAGGAAATATTTATGGATTTACCATAGGTTAATTGCATTGACCCAAATACCCTTGATTCATCTTCCCATATACCACCTCCTAAAATGTCTAATCATTTTACCATTACTACTAATGGTTTAAGAGAATATTTAACCCATGACATGTTTTATATTGCCAAACTTCCATAGAACCCCAAATCTTATGGAAGACCTAAAGCCAAGCCACCTTTCATGGAATGGCAACAAAATGGAAAAGGAAAATTGCATATTCTAACTCTTATCATTTTCACACCAGCAACTGGCCAAGAATAGAACCCACTTAAAAATAATGAAACTTGGTTATACAATGACAAGTTAGACAACTACTACAAAAATTCTAAGTATCCTATTCTTAATCTAATCATGAAGAATCAAGCATATGAAAGAGGAGGCCTCAGGCCAAATCAGTAGAGGACACTTGAGCCAATCTCTATAACTTAGTATAAAGAAACCTATGGTCTTAGATTTAAACCACCTAGGGGTGACTCCATATTTATTATCCATGTTCTAATGCCAAAAAATAATGATGATAATGATAGTAGAAAAGTAGAGTCTGATCATAGAATTTATGAAGACCTATCCAATACCAATCTGTTTGACACCCATGCCATTTGTACCTATAGCCTAGTCACTTGCAATAATTTGCTTTCTCTATATCACCATCACCTTATAGCATGGGAATAAAAAAATACATAGTGCTTATAGATGAGTTTGGGAATAATGAGGCCTTTTACAAATTTTTAGGCCTAAGAGACAATGTTCCATTGGGAGACAACAAATAAGGGTTTTCTATCAAACTAGATCTAACAACCTATTTTGGAGAATGGGTGAACACCATTAGCCATACAAAATTAATTAAAACATTGAGGCCTCAAAGTGAAAACCTCTTTGAGGCACTTTTAGACCAAGGTAAAAGTAAAGATAAATGTTAGTCTTCTAGTGAAAACCTATTTTAGGTGCCATTAGATAGCGGTGTTCACCTTTCCTAGAACATAGCTTAGGAGACCACCAATGATAAACTTACCTTTGGGTTAAAATTTAGTTCTAAAGAATAGCATGCTTTTGATCAAATCATTCAAGAGTTTTTAATAGTGTTTGTAACATGGCCATTCCCACCATCAGGAGATTTTGATTATTCTCTCCTAGGAGAACTTGAAGAATTAGTCCAAATAGAGGACTTTATAGTTATAGTCCAATTCGAATCATTGTCAACCATTATAGAAGATGGTTTGAATCTCCTTATATAAGATACTATAGAATTCAATATCAAGACTTTTTATGAATTGAAATGGATCAAATTATGTGTGTCCTTCACTGAGGAGGAATGCGACAATTTTATAACCCTTTTGAGGGAATTTGTTTATATCTTTGCCTAGTCTTATTTAGACATGCCAGGTTTGGACCTTACCTTGGTCATACACTACCTTGTTGTACATCCTGATACTAAATTAGTGAAGCATAAATTATAGAATATGCATCTTCACACTATTATATTAGTAAATTAATAGTTGTAAATAATATTAGAATTGAGATGTATTTAACTAATTGACTACTTAGAGTGGATCTCAGATGTTGTGTTAGTTGGTAATAACTTGAAAGGAATCAGAATATGCATTGATTTTAGAGATATAAAAAAGGCCTATCCTAAGGATGACTTTCCTTTACCAAACATTGACATGATTATTGACTTGATATCCAAGTATGAAATGCTTTCACTAATGGATAGATTTTTTGGATACATCCAGATCTAGATTTTACTAGAAGATGAACATAAGACAACATTCACCACTCCATGTGGAATTATTTATTATCAAGTTATTCCATTTGGTCTTAATAATATTACGCCCACATACCAAAGAGCCATGACTATCATATTTCATGATATGATGAATGACATTGTTGAAGACTACATCGATGACATACTAGGTAAATCAAAGACCAGGGTCGATCTCCAGCCATATTAAGATGAATATTTGATAGGATATGTGAATTCAACATTAGACTCAATCTTAATAAGTGTGTTTTTGGTGTTACTTTATGAAAAATTATAGGCTTCATCATATCTTGTATAGGTACTAAAGTTGATCCAACCAAAGTCCAAGCCATTACCAAGATGCCACCACCTTCTAATCTAAAGTATCTTTATAGTTTGTAGGGAAAGATTCAATCTATTAAATGCTTCATTTATTAGTTAGTTTACAAATTCCATCTATTTACACATTTATTGAAGAAAGGGGTCATATTTCATTGGGATGAATAATGCTAGAAAGCCTTTCAACACTTGAAGGAGTATCTTGCCAATCCAACTATTTTATTTCCACATATTATAAGAAATCCATTCCTATTGTACATGTCTACAACTAAGAAATCCCTAGGGGTACTCCTATGCTACACACTTAACCTTTGACATGTATTGGGATATGTGTGGCTGACTTGTGACTTACATACGTCTTTTATATTTTTGTTACATTTTTCTGTGTTCTTAGTTAGGTCATCTTATAGAATAACCATGGCAAAGTAGACTATAAATAAGAGGTAGTGATTATTCTTTGGTTATCATGTTAAGTATTTTTATCTTAGTGCATTGTTGTGGAGGTTTCCCCCTCGAAGTGGCTTTGCTATATTATCCATTATTCTTCTCTGTTATCAGTTATTGCTATGTGATCTCTCATATTTAATTATTCTATGGGATATAAAATCATTCTATGTGAACATCTAAGTAATTTCATTACAAGTGGTATTATAGCATCAATTTGGGAAAGCTTCCTATGGCATTATTTTTTTGGATTAGGTGAGGCATAACTTCTATGAGGGGAAGGAGCAAAAAAACATAACTTTCAATCTAGGAAGAATTATTTTTTTCTATCATTGCGATATTATTCAATACACACACACACACACACACACACACACACACACACACACACACACACACAAAGTCTATAATTTTTTTTGCCTTGCATATTTGTAGTCATTGGATTCATCTCGATGAGATGATGGCAATGGTATAGTCTACCAGTACACTTTTTTGTGCCAAATTGTTTAACCTTAGTGCACAAAGGTAGTCAATGGATTTGTCTTGGTGAGGTGATTGTAATGGTACCATCCCCTAGTACACTTTTTTCATGGAAAAACCCCTTTTAGGGTTTGTATATGTCTGATCCTTCTACACAAGGATGAAAAGGGGGGAAATAAACTCCTAAGACTCCTATCGATGACATAGAACTTGGAACTTTAGATCCATTAATTTCTCAACTTTAGGGTGACATAAAAGGCTTAGTGTGGCATGATGAATTTATTTTAATTTAAACTAATGTTTTAGGGATGTGCAAAGATATTAATGGGGTTCACAATCAATTGAATTAGATCACTACTTCATTGCCTGCTCTTTCATCTTAGTTACATTCAAATAACCCTCTACTTCAAAATTTGGGTCCTCCTCTCAACACCAACAACTCTAATTTTGGTGTGAAATTGATGTTGCACAAAGTGGAAATGCATAATTTTTATGGTAAGGATCCTCTCACTTAGATTACCCAACTTGAGAATTTATTTAATCTACATCAAACTCCTAGTTCTTAAAAGGTGATCATGGAGTCTCTATATCTAGAACCCAAATAGTTCATTTGGTATTGTTGGTTATGTGCTAAAAAAAAGATTGGTGCTCCTATTGCATGGTCTATTTTAACTAATGAGGTATTGGATCATTATTAAAATAATTTATCTAAGAACTACTTTATCTAGTTATCCAAACTATGACAAGTAGGAACTATGAAGTATTATATTCATTAGTTTTAAAATCTATCCTTATGGGTGGAAGACATCACTGAGGAAAATTTGATTAATTTTTTTTGGGTGGTCTCAAATATATCATCCAGTTTTAGGTTTAAATTTTTAACCCAACATCTTTATCAAAAGTTATCCCACAGACATGCATGGTAGAGGAAAAAGAGATAGCCAAATAGAAAACCTTCACCATTGGTCATGATCACACCTTTCTAGAACCATCATATCCTCAACCCACTAGACTAACACCTTGATAAATTGAGGATAAGTGAACCAAATTATTATCTTATGGTTGTGATATCAAATGGAGTAAATACCATCATTACGTTGAAAAGAATTTGTTTTACATCGAAAGTGCCAATGAGGACGACCATGATGAGGAGGTACTTGGAAAGGATGAAGATGGTCCTAAGAAGGAATCTAAAGAATCTTAAACTAGTATTTGTTATCATTACATTTTAGGTATTAGTACTCCCCAAACTCTTAAGATGGTGGATTTCTTAAAAAAATAGAAGGTCACTATTTTGATTGATTCTAGGAGCACACACAACTTCATTAACAATAATTGGTTGGTTGCTTGAACTATTTCATTTATCTTACTCTAGAATTTTAGGTCATGATTGTAGATGGTGGTATTTTCAAATGCTCAAGAAAATTCCATAGTATTAAGATGGACATGTGAGACTACTTGTTGGATTCTCCTATGTTTACTATTCCCATGGGTGGAGTTGACATTATTCTAGGAGTACAGTGACTTGCCACTTTAGGCACTATTGAGATGAATTTATAAAAAATATTCATGTATTTTAATTCTAAGGGAAGGACATTTGAGCTAAGGGGATTAAGGGATAAATATCCACAACTTGCTAGATCCTATCAAATGACAAAAAATTGTCGAAAAGGGTGCTAAAGGATTTGTAACTTGCTTATTTTCTATGGAAGTTCATCCAACTCAGCCATCTACACCTCCTAATCTACAACAAGTGATTGATGCCCATTCAATTGTTTTTGGAGACATGCCAAAAGTACTTCCACCTAGTTGCACACATGATCATGCTATCAAAATTATTTTTGGTAGTACACCACCCAACATTAGGCCATATAGGTATTACTATGCTAAAAAAAGTGAAATTGAAAAGATGGTACAAGAAATGTTAGATGTATGAATCATTAACCATAGCCAAAGTGAATATTATTCACCAGTTGTCATGGTGTGAAAGAAATATGACACTTGGAGGATGTGCCCTAACTATAGGGAACTCAATAAGTACAATATCAAAGATAAGTTTCCTATTCTTTTCATTGATGATTTTATAGATGAATTAAATGGTTCTCTTTAGTTTACAAAGTTAGATTTTCATTTTGGTTGTCATCAAATCTAGATTCATGATGAAGACATACCTAAAATTTCTTTTAGGACTCATGAGGGCCATTATGAGTTTCTGGTTATGCCTTTTGGGTTAATAAATACACCATCTACCATTCAGAGTTTGATGAATACTATTTTTAGGCCATTTTTTTAAGAAATTTATTTTGTTATTTTTTGATGATATTCTCATTTATAGTAAAAATTGGGAAGACCATTTGCACCATGTGAAACAAGTACTCTCAATTTTGGAACAACATTAGTTGTATGCCAAACCTTCCAAATGTACTTTTAGATCTTGTGAGGTTGAGTATTTGGGTCATCTAGTTTCACATATAGGAGTAAAAGTGGATTCAAAAAAAATTTAAGCAATGGTGGACTATCTGATTCTTAAGGCACTTAAGCAACTCAGGGAATTTTTGGGGCTAACTAGTTACTATCATAGGTTTGTCAAAAATTATGGTAGTATTACAACCCCACTCACATATTTGTCAACTAAGACTCCTTTTAGTAGACTGATATAGCTACTAGGTCATTTGAATAATTGAAATTGGTGATGTGTACCACTTCAGTGTTGGCTACTCCTAATTTTTCTAAGACTTTTATGGTTGAATGTGATACATTTGGGTATGGTATGGGTGTTATACTCATACAAGAAGTCATACCACTTGCATTTGAAATTGGTCAATTGAAGGGTTAAAATCAGCACAAACCTATTTATGAGAAGGAAATGATGGCCATTTTGCATGTATTCAAAGAATGGAAGCCTTATTTGATGGGTCATCACTTTTAGGTAAATACCGATCATGATAGTCTCAAATATTTTTTGGAACAAAGGTTATCATCTGAAGAACAATAGAAATGGGTAACTAAGATGTTAGGATATGATTTTTAAATAGTTTACAAGAAAGGAAAGGAAAATGTAGTGTTAGTTATAGTATATAAGAAGGATGCATCAGTTGAGGCCTTACTATATGTTATGACCATTCTATAGGTAGATTGTCTAGAGGAAGCACACTCAGAATGGGACAAGGATAGTGTTAGCCATGATTTGATTAAAAATATTTAGTAAGGTTTGGGTGGATTTGAAAAATTCACATGGAAGGGTGATGCATTATGGTATAAATATAGATTATACCTATGTAATAATTCTCTTCTTAAACAAAAAATCCTTTAAAAACTTCATGCAACTCCAATTGGGAGCCAATCATGATTTTTGAAAAATTATCATAGAATCAAGTAGGATTTTTTTGGGAAGGACTCAAGGGGGAGGTCTACAAATATGTGCCTAAATGTATGATATGTCAACAAAACAAAGGAGAAACCATCAAAACCCCAAATATTTTTTAGACTTTATCCATCCTAAGCCAACATTGGGAAGAGGTGTCTATGGATTTCATTACAAGGTTACCAAGATCTAATGGTCAAAATGTTATCATGGTTCTGGTGGATCATCTAAGTAACTATTCTCATTTGTATTCTTTATCACAACTATTTGTTACTAGTACAATAGTTTTTGCTTTTTTCAATATAGTTTATAAATTGTATGGTACCCCTAAGATCATTATCAGTGATTGAGATCACATATTCACTAGTAATTTTTGGACTGAGTTATTTTCATGTTTTGGCACCCAATTGGCTCATAGTTCATCATATCATCCTCAATCTAATGGACAAACTAAGGTATTTAACAAATTTCTAGAAGAATATCTCTATTATTTTAATTTTTGATAAATAGGATAAATGGGTTCATTGGTTACCACTTGTTAAATGGTGGTATCATCCAACCACACTAAGATGAATATTTTATAGGCTATGTGAATGCAAGGTTAGACTCAATCCTAAGAAGTGTGTTTTTGGTGTTACTTTAGGAAAAACATTTAGGCTTCATCATATCTTGTAGAGGTACTAAAGCTGATCCAACCAAAGTCTAAGCCATTACCAAGATGCCACCACCTTCTAATTTGAAGTAGCTCTATAGTTTGTAGGGAAATATTTAATCTATTAGATGATTTATTTATTATTTAGTTGACAAATACCATCTATTTACACATTTATTGAATAAAGGGATCACATATCATTGGGATGAATAGTGCTAGAAAACCTTTCAACACTTGAAGGTCTATCTTGATAATCTACCTATTTTTTTGCCATCTATTCTAGGAAAGCCATTCCTATTGTACATGTCTACAACTGAGAACACTAAGGGTAATTTTAGCTCAACATGATGACAATATAAATCAACATGTCATGTATTATCTAAGATGTAAAATGGATGTGTATGAACACAACTATACACCCATTGAAAAAGTTTGTTTAGCTATGGTTTTTGCAACACATAAACTATGACATAACATGTTAAACAACAAGACCATTGTTATTTCCAAATTAGATCCACTCAAATATATACTATCCAAAACAACTTTACAAGGTCACATGGTCAAATAGATAATGCTTCTAAGCAAGTTTGAGATATAATATGTCAATTATAAAGATATTAATGTATAATTACTTGTAGATTAGCTTGTTGAAACACCCCTTATAGATATCAAACCATTTACTTTTAAATTGTCATATGAGTCCATTGTGACCATAATTGAACACCTCTTCAAGAGCAACACTAGAATATATATTTTTTATAGATCATTCACATCACATGGATCAATTGTAGGCTTATTATTGATATCACCATGGGGGATCTTATCCCTAGATCATTTTGTATCATCTTTCTTTATACCAATAACATGGATGAATATAAAGCACTCATTACAGGGATTTTTTAAGTAGTAAAATGGAATATTCAACATCTAATAGTTTATGATGATTCTTAGTCAATCATCAATTAGGTTATAAACTACTTTCAGACCAAAGAGAAGACACATTGGTGCCATACAAGGCAATGATTGACACTCTCAAACAATAGATTACAATCATACAATTTGAAAACATTCCAAAGGATAGTAACAAAACAACAAAATTTATGGCCACTATTAGCTCTTTGATTCTTCATATTGACAAGGCAAAATAATATCAATTCCTCATTGAAAATCTTCTAACACCTACTCATGAACCTTCAACTATCACAATGATTTGTGATATTGTTGGTCTTAGCTCCATATGGCATTCAAACTTCTTTACTACCTTCATAACCATATTATACTAGTAGACCTATCCCAAAAACAACAAAATTCATTTACCCACCAAGCCTTATGATATACCTTACTTGGACCAATCCTTTACTATCATAACTTTGATGGAACTCTACTTCATTATTTAACCTTGATAGAATTAACATTAGCATTATGGGAAGCTAATGGAGTATGTGGCACCCATACCAATGGGGCCATCCTAGGTGAAAATCTCCTACATAGTGGGTATTATTGACCAAGTATAGATGCGAATGCAACTACATATGTTAAAACATGCCACAAATATCAAAAAAAGTCAATCTGATTCATGCCCTAGCTAAAACACTCAAACCAATGCTTACTTCATTTTTGTTTTCCACATGGGGCCTTGATCTCATTGGGAAGATTAACTCCACCTCATTTGATGGCCATAAACACATCCTTACTACTACTAAGTATTTCACTGAGTGGGTTGAAGCTATACCCCTCACATGACTATAAAACAAATTTACAATTTCATCTTCAACCATCTCATTTGTCATTATGGTATCCCATAAAACATTATATTTGATAATGGTGGATCATTTAAAAAAAAGGATTTCAAATATCTTTTTGCCGAGTACAACATTAATTAACATTTTTCTATGGCATATGACCCATAAGGTAATGGACAAGTAGAATCACCCAAAAAAACCATTGTCAACATCCTTAAAAATATTGTCAATGATGTTGGCCATGATTAACACTTTTAAATCATCTATGCCCTCCTAGCATACCAAACTAATTACCTTACCCTAATAAGAGCCACTCCATATTACCTAGTTTTTGACACTAAGGCCATTCTTCCCATTAAGATCAAGTTAACTTATATGTGCATCTCATTGAAACATATCCTAAATAATAAATATTATCAAGTTTCTCACTTTCAATATCTAGAGTTACTTGATGAGAAACACATGGTTCCTATCAACAACCTTCAAGCATACCAAAATAAACTATGTGACTACTATAATCAGTAGGTTAAAACTAGAAAATTTGAAATTGGTGATATTGTTATCAAAGAAAATAAATAGAATACCATAGACAAGAAGAAACACAAGGGAAAGTTAAAACACAACTGGATAATCCACTATATCATTTTTGAAAATTATGGCTCTAGATCATACAGGCTCACTACACCAGATAGGGATGAACTTGATGAGTTGATGAACATAATACACTTAAATCATTATTCACATGAGAGACATAAAATATTGTCTATGAGGCTCATTTATATTGTACCATATTATGATATTATTTATACCATACCATTCCTTTTGACCAAATTTGGTTTTACCCTCCCTAACCAACCCCTTTAGACTTGGTTTTATTCTATTAGTTCTTTGGGCACCTTTAATGAGGGTATTTAGATCAATTTTTGGTAGGCGATTTAGTATTCTAGATAGAAGCCATATTTTGGAGTAGTATGACAGTGTTTTGGTAGTTACATCCTTCATTCCTTATTTCATTCCATTTAAGTACTACTGATTATAACTACCTTTGAGTAAATCAAAGTGCCACCATCATGCTAAAAATCACAACCAACCATTTTTTCCTATTTATAAATACCTATGGTATAATTAAGAACAACACTTATATCATGCCTTGAAATCCAACATTGCCATTCCTATGTCATATTGTGGCATTTACCTATTTTACCTATTTTGAGAATTTACTGCTATCTAGTCATATCCCTCTACTATGAGGTAAAACTACAATTATTCAAGGTCCCATCCTAGGACTATGTATAGATTAATTGATTCATTTTTATGTCAGCTTAGTCACCCATTTTCCACACTCTCACCATTTTGTGAGAAATTTCTAAGTTTAAACACTTGTTATTTTGTGAGTAATTTTAGTTTGCACAATCTTACCATTTTGTGAGTTGGACTGTTTAGAATCTCATTATCCTTGATTGATTTGAGATGCTTAGAAAATTCTAATTTTTTGTAGAAAGACTTATAAAATCATAAAAATCATTACATCAACCACTTCTTTGCCAAAAGGATCTAGGACCTCTAGTTATTTCACAAGAAACCACTTGTCATTTAGTTTCCCCATCCTTACTAACCTCACATCCCATGCTCTTGCCATTTTATGAGACCATTCTCATATTCTTCTATGACATAATCATGTTTTCTTATCATCATTTTCTTCTATCCATTTTTTAGGGTGAACTACATTTCGCCTAAATTTTATGTTAAACCTTGCATCCATGAAACTATGTAGGCAACATCCACTTGACTAGCACATCTAGAGTTAGCTTGGTCTCCCCCTTCCTTTTATTCTATACCACCATTTTGATTTTTTGTTTCATTATTTAATATAACATAGGGTTAATGTTCATCATCTTGTTTTTTCCTTATTTATGCTAACATTGTGATTAACCATTATTTGTGTTTGTTTACTTTTGCCCTCATTATTTTGTTTAGTTTTGTTTTGTGATTTTTATTTCTTGGTATTTGTGTCTTTCTATTTGTTTTTTTGTTTTCCTATTTATTTGATTTCATTATTATGCCTTGATTTTGTATATCTACATTCATTAGATGGTTCCTTGCACACTATACTTTATTCCATCCATATTCATACGTTAACATTTACATCATGGTTTTTATCATTGGTGCATTATTTTCAATTTTTTATAGGATCACTTTTTTCCTTATGCATATTTCATCTACATTATCATGGTGTTTTATATCATGAGGCCTACCATCATGTGTTACAACAAAAATAAGATCAAGATATCTTACAAACAATGTGGTTTAATACTTCTCCTTAGAACTTAAAACATTCTTAATCCACTAAAATCATATTCTATATAGAGTAATTAAATCATGTTAGAATTTTAATCCTTGCTAGTTAGGACATGCATCTCCATTCTAGCAGGTTTCTCAAATTCATATTTCTCCTTTGTATTAGATTACTCTTACTCTATGAGTACATATTTCATATGTAAACACCTTTATTCCACTTTTACATATTACGCCCATCATTTTTCTAATGATTATAACCTCCTTTGGGTAAGTTATTTTGTATCATCCCACTGTAGATATAATGATTATAACCACCTATGGGAAACTCATTGTGTTTCCATATATCTAGAGGTTAATTCTCATAACCACCTTTGGGAAAACCATTATCATTCTTCTACCTAATTGGGGCATGTTTTCATTATGATAATACTTATAACTAAATTTGGGAAAACCATCCACCCAATTGGAGTATGCTTTTATATTGTTAATGATTATAATCACCTTTGGAAAAATCATTCTCTTATTACCTTTATCTTTTTTTTAATGATTATAACCACCTATGGGTAAATTATTGTTTTCCCTTTCAAATGATTATAACCACCTTTAGGAAAATTATTCTCTTGTTACTATTATCCTTTTTTTAATGATTATAACCACATGTGGGTAAATCATTATCTTTTTATCCAACCCTGCCACTGATTATAACCACCTATGGGTAAATCAGTCTTTTCCACCCCTTTTTACCTTTTAGTCTGATCATTTTCCTTTTTTCAAGGGACTAATTACTGACCCTTTATTTTCAACTTCTCCCTTGAGGGGCCATCCATATCTCATCCATTTATATTGTATTATTAGGCATACAAGACCTTTTCATTCTTTTAGAAGATGTTAATGTGAATATATCTTGTAATGCCTTCCTAAATAGGGGAAAACTTTAGACACTTAAATCTAGCCACAACTAGCTTCTCACTGATTCTTACCAACCACTGCAAAAATACTAAAAATCATTAAGCATCCCAAATTTGATAATTCATCATTCATCAAATCTTAGAATCATGTTCAGGCATCCCTATTTGATATACTATATTGTATGCAATATTAACCCCTCATGGATTCATCCCTAATCACCTTGTGACATCACAACTATTAATCTGGCTTATGGACCTATTAATGAGGCACTTGATCAAATATTGAAAGATCTAAAATGTTAATTAGAATCAATTAAAAAATTAAACAAGATTAAATGTCTAATTGAATTATCCATTTACAAGTAATGAATATATAAAATTAAAAATATCAAAACCTTTCATCATTACCTTTATGAGTTGTTAAGCTCTTTGAAAGTATCTAATTTGAGATCCATGCTTATTAATTATAAATAATATTTACTTGAAAACTATTAACTCAAATGGAGTTAGTTTTAAATCACCTATGATTAGTTTGAACTCATTCCAAGCCTAAACTCAACCTTGACTCACCTTAGATGAGAGTTAATTTATAAGGCTATAAATACAAGGCCATACCCCTTCATTTATAAACTTGGATATTTTAGAGTTATTATGTAAGATTTACTCTATAATAATCATGCAAGTAGTGTTATCATGCCCAAATTTTAAGCCAAGAAACATCAAATCCAAGGTGCTAAGTAGAGAAGGAGCTAAGAAAACTTCATTTTCAAAGATTTCTTGATGCACACTCTGAGCAAGCCATTAAAAAATCCATTTGGAGATCTAAGGAAGGTAAAAAACTTATTTCTTTTATGTTTTTGTTGTGCTTTCATTTAGTTTTATTACCTAAGCTCTCCCTAGTGTCTAAAATAGATGCGTTAGGATTTTAGTGTGTTTATTTCATTTGTTTTATGATACTAACACAAGACTAACCTCCCCTCTATTGTAATCCTTAGTCAAAAAGTTCATTCAATCCACTACCAAGGTGGTTTAAATATTTAATGATGATTGGGGAATGAGTTGAGATTCTCTGATTTATTGATAGATTCATCAGTGTGCCCATTACTATAGTTGAACCATGCTCATCTAAAATAGATCCTTTATATTTTAACTCATATTTTTCTTTTTATCCAATCTATAAATAGATATTCCATTATTGAATTTAAACCACATCATATTCATATAATTGATGGACTTCATGGCCATATGGGTCATCAATATTAGCTCCATCACTTTTGTGAGTCCATCACTACCACATGACTCTTCTTAGCTTCACTATACTTTTAATTTTATAAGCTATTGAATTTGCATGTTGGTTCCCATTTTCCACTTGGCATCTTTTTATCATCCTTAGGATTTATCTCACTATGTATCTCTATCATCATAGTGGCCACATGTTTTCTTCTTAGCTTCCTAAGAACTTTAGTCTGTGCTTTCTCAATCATCACCATGTGGCCTTTTTTTGGCATCTTGGGATCTTTACATTTTAGGATAAATTTTTAATCACCTCAAGGTAATGTTTTAGGCTAATGTTTTTGAGAAGCTGAAACATGGCATATTCTTGGGGCCTTTAGGCATCATAGTTTTACCAATATTTCTCAACTCTTGGGCTTCTAAACTAATGCCTTAATACCCATGAGGTTATAATATTATGAGGATCCAAGGTTTTGATGTTAATGCCTCAATGCCTTCAATCTCTTAGGCTTTTAATAAGATGCCACATGGCATCTTCTTAAGGCCCTAAGGCTATAAAAATACTTAATCATTTTTAAGAAAATATTTGGCTCTGAAGTCATACATCGATGATATTTGGATGCATGGAAGAATTTGAGAGTCCTAGGGGAGTATTAAAAAACTTGTGAGAAAATAATAAAACTGAATAAGTTAGATTTTCAAGAAATCCAAGTCTTTATTGAGTAAAAAATCATGTGAGAAATAACAAATCAATATTAAAATCAAAAGAATTCATTCACATAAAAAGTATTTAATCCTAAACATTCAAAGATAAAGTCTATAGAAAAATTATATATATATATATATATATAATTAAATAATTTAAAAACAAATGGGCAATATAATTTATTCATATGAAAAGAGCATAATGATTATTAAATATTTGGCCAAGGAGTGTGTAGTGAGATGTACAAGCTAAAATATAAATGAAGTCCTCAAAATATTAAAGGATTTTTAACTTTGAAATAATATAATCATGGGTTGCATTATGTTAAACCCTAATTTTTATTTTGTAATCTTACTTGGGTAGATAAGGGTTAAGGATATATAATTGATAGGGCACAAGGGTGAATATCAAATCTACAACAACCCAATTAATTTTCTAAACTCAGATGTACCATATATTAAATTTATAAAGTTTGAGATAGGATATTAATGGAAAGTATAGCTATACTATATATTTAAATGACATAAAATAAAATATTTAGTTATTTTTTATGCTAATATAATGTTGGATCTATACAAGTAGGGAGAAGGCAGGAAGATAATCCTAAATTAGTCATCAAATTATGGATCTAGTGCTTCTACCTCTTTGTACACTTGTATCAACATGGGACAGTTTCATTAACACTAGTGTCTAAGATTGATTCTACTATTATGAATGGAATAACTAATTAAATAAGATGCAACCATATTGATTCTTTTGGGTTTGGCTTCACCTTCATTTTGATGCATTTAGATTTGGGTCATGGACTGTCACTCCTGGTGAAATGGTAAAACCCTAGATTTCCATATTTAATGTGACCTTGGAGAAATATGGGTTAGTGGTCATATGGTGTCAATCTGACCTAAAATTACCCCATTATAAAAGGGTACTACCTACATAACCAATACTCTAGAAGAGGGACTTAGACTCATGTAGTTCTCTCTGACATATTGGTTTGTGTGTTAATCATGCAAGGTGTGTAAAGTAAAACAGTGACCTAGATTATAACTTGGAAAATATGAAATTATGACTACTTGTTTTAGTATTTTATATCTATATATAGGATTTTAATTTGATTAATATCAGGATAGGGTAGAATATGAAATAATTTAATAGCTTGAGTGTTTTTTTGGTCTGATTGTTCATAGGTGAGGAATGAATGAGGGATGATATTGTATTTATACCAATCCTATAAGGAGATAAATCACATAAAATCACTTAGGGAAACCATTTTAATATGTTTCATTTAAAAATTGGATAACTTTTGGGTACTGGACACTTACCTCAGACTAGGACAGTAACATTGATGCTATTGTATATCTTGAATGTTAGTGTCCATAGAGAAGGAAATTAGGCACATGCTCAAAACTTGTCAAGGTATAAGAAAATTACAATTTAGGAATTCTATTAAACATGTGATTCTTGTGTCATCAATATAAGGTTGGTCAAACTAAAAGATAGGCCAAGGGGCACAATATAGAGTAGATGTGAGGCTTGTAGAAGTAAGGCATGTGTAAAACTAAGAATAATAACATGGTTTAAATTTTCCAAGTGTAAAATACTAAGGTACTACATAATCACAAAATGTCATCTAAATTTGACCCCCTTAAATCTAGTAATGAAATTTCTTGTTTAAACTAAAGGAATAAGTACTTGGGTGTGCATACACATCTTATATTTATTAGACTTCAATCTGAGTGATTTACAAGAGTTGGGTTTGAGTGCTTAACTAGTGATTGATCTAAAACCAAAAACATGTTACAATGTATAATCAATGCCTATAATTTGAGTCAAAAGTGATTTAAATAGACTAAAATTGAAAGAACAAGGTTTTAGGAGTACACATGTGTGTTGATGTAACTACCTTACCTATTGGCAAGTTAATTTAACAAAACATGTATAATTATAAGAATATAAAAATAAGATTAGGATAAATATAGATAAAAATTTGAAGTTCATATACCCAAAGAGATAGATATATATTAGAAGGAACATTCTGTAAACTTTAGAGAAAAAGTGAGTTTCCACATGCATAGGTAAATGTATCATTAAAGTGCATATAAAGAATGTGATCACATGTAGGAATAGTATGCATGATAAATATCATATAAATGTTTATATAGTAATACTAAAATATCAAAAAGCAAACAAGCACACACACAAAAGCACTCAAAATCAAGTCAAAAGGTAATGGTTAAAGGAGGTCTTAAACAAGGTCCATGTTCAAATGCCATAAAATCGAATGGATATGACTTGGTAAAATGTACACAAAATCAAGTAATGACATATTAAAATGTCCATATAATAATAAATGACATATTAAAATGCCCAAAAAATCATACATAGGCACACGGGCCACATACAATAGAGGATATGATGAGCTCAGAATATGGCTCATTATTGACATGTTATTTCCTTCAATTCATCTCTTTAAGGATATTATCTTATGAAAATCATAGATTTTTAGATAGCTATTACATGGAAAGTAGATATTTGTCTTGTTTATATTGAACCAAAGACTAAACCTTTACTTTGTCATTAGTTTCTAATACATAACATGTTTTAGTGATTTTTGTTGTGAAGAATGCTCAGGAAGAAGACATAAGAGATGTATAGTGAAAGTTAAATTTTGATCTCCATCCATTAGAACTACAAAATCACATAGATGGCTTGTTTCTATGGACTCTGTAGGCTTGTTTCTATGGACTCCATAGGCTTATTTCTATGGACTCCACATGCTCATTTCTATAGACTTCGTAGGATTATTTCTATGGACTCCGCTGGCTAGTTCCTACTTACTATGTAGGGTCAATTCCATGGATTTTATAAAGACAAAGCTAAAAATGGGTAAGCTAGCAGCTAGATAAGATGAGAGAGAATCATTCTAGCTGGAGTCAAATGAGGAAAATACTTGCCTACTGTTTTATAGGATTTGCTTTTGATAAAGTTGTATATATTTAGATCTTAAGACTATTTTAAGATAGTATATCTATTTCATCAGAATAATTAGATCTCTTAGAAATCTAATCTCCTATTTTTGGATGAGTGGATGGACCAAGGAATCCTATCTCTTTGCATCCTATTTTGAGTTGATTATATTAGTATAAAATGTAAGAATTTTATTATAAAAGGGGTAATAGATGAAAGATACATACAAGCATATTATAGGTTTTAGACAAATTATAATCATTTCAGTTTTATGAATTGTCATTTCAGTTTCTAGCATTAATTAATATTTTTTCCTAAGTTTGAGAGGAGCAAGGGACCACTCTCCTTGGAATCAGGAACTATCTAAGGTATTTATGTTATTTTATATTAACTCTTTGTTATAACTAATCAGAATTTTGATAATGTTTGCATTCATTCATAAAACATCAAAACAAATTCACAGTTTAAAAGTCATTTCCTTATTCCAAATTCATTTCTTTCTAAGCAAAGTGTGTTTTCTTTTATAGCAAATGTGTGAAGTAAATTTCATTTTTAAGTTAAACATCTCCATTTCCATGCAAGCGTAAATAGGAGTGTGATTTTACTTTCAAGTAAAAGAGTGGATTTATTTGATTAAATAGTTACATCTTTTCCTTTTCAGCAAAAGAGTGAATAAAGTATTTGAGGACACATTTCTTTCTTTAGTCAAAGTTAGAATAAGACCATCAAACAGCCCCATAAGCAAAATTCTAGATCTACCATCCTACACCTTACTGCAGACAGATTTGGACACCAACCTTGGTTGATAAGACATAAATTGAACATTAATTAAATGAAGAGTTAAATGACACTTGTCAAGATATACACATGCTTGAAAAAGTGAGACAATAACAAGGCAAAACACTCAAGACAGTGTGTAAAGGAAAATCATAAAAAAAATCATAAACATGTCACATTGGTCCATGGATCAAATGCATTTAAAAAAAAATTCAAGTACATAGCATATCAAATACCATGGGTAATGTATAATCATGGATAATATACATGTGTAAGTATATATGTAAGATCAAACATGATAGTGTAGAGTGATAATTGAATCATGTAATATTTATGTATCAAGATCATAGAATATGGATGCCCCCAATGTCCTAATGACATGAGTAGAGGGAAATACCAACATGCATAAGTTCATCATTTAGACGTGTATACCCATGTATGTGTATGTAGGAGTAGATATGATAGTCCACAATATGAAACTAACACATAGATGCCAAAGAGGCAATATAACATGTAATTATCACAAGTGTTTTTGGTTTTTTGAATGGTTTTGATTTTTTTTTGCATTTTTTTTATTTTTTTGGTGTTTTTAAGTTTTAAGGGTTCCAATCAAGGAGTTTATCATCATCAAAAGGTATGGGACCATTTTTTTAAAAAATAAGTGATTTTAATAATGATGGATTTCCTTCTTAAAATACTTATCCAATGGATTCCCTAAATCTAATGGTGTGGGTAGATAATTGTGTCCATCATGTGGTATAAATATATTTATGCCCATATCAATAAAGGTTACACACATATTTTTAGTATCCAACTTGGCTTACTATTCTTCTAGCCAATTTTTTCCAAGCTTTAATTTCAAATGGGGGTAATAGTCTAGTATCCATTTGGTTGTGGTCACCACATGTGTACGAAAAATAATAGTTAATTAAATATATCCATGGTATTATGGCATAAATGGATACTATATGAGTTCATCTATATGACATCCTATTTTTTCAAAACATATCTTGCTACAATATGAGTCCCATTCTATGTCAATTAGAATATGGGTAAAACATAACTAATCAATATTTGTAGAAACTATTATATGTCTACATGTAGGTGTGTTTGAATTTTGGTCTTATTTGTTAAGATGTGAAATATTGGACTTGCTTTGTTATGAGGACAAAAATTTTATTTTTCACATACTCTTGTAAACTTCAATTTTGACCTTCAAAGCCCCACATTGACTTGCATTATGACCTATGATTTGATGTTAATTGTAATATGGAAATCCTTATTGAGGAAAAAAGTTATTGAATTATCTGTGCCAAGTAGAAGGTAAATAAATCATGTTATACTAAAGTAACATGGACAAAATAGTATTAGTGTTATCTTATTTTTCTATGATATTTAAAATTTATTGTGAAGCCTTTTGAGAAGACTCCACATAATAGATATGACTTAATGTAAGTACATTATCATATGATTGATCCAATGTGTTCAATGAAGATGAAGTTATAGAAGGGAGAGAATCCATATTCTCATCAATTTTAGTTATTGTACCTTTCCTTTTTTCTAATTTTGTATCCAACTTTGTCATGCCATGAAGATGGATCACCAAAGGGAACTTGATGGATTGATTCTCTTGGAATTTTTATAATATTAGTTCTCCTACCTTAATGTTTAATTTGATGATAGGCTATTTGTTATCCATGACTATTTTTGAATACCCAAATCCTTATCAATTTTTATTACACTTGAGTGTTATAAGATGGGTGATACCTTGTTCATGTTTGCCCAATCCTTGTCCTTGATACCCATATTTGAGAAAATATCAAAGCCCAAAATTATTCAATGTTTTACTTAAGGATTTTGAATAGTTATAATAACATGAGGCATCCAACATTTTCATATTGGAAAGTTTTGGCATCTTATTTTTGTAATGTTCTATATGTGTAGGATGCTTCATTTTTCTTGATGCCTTCATATGACTTGGTAAAGATACCATAATTACTTGGTTAACCTTTTGAAAATGTTCAATATAAAATGAAGGCCAAGAAATATTATCACCCTTAATAAGGGGAATATTTTTGTCAAATGTAGGAATAAGAGGGGTTTTAATCAATGAACTTGAAGGAACATCTCATTTAATAATGATTTATAAATCCTCCATGATTTCATTATGGAGTTGACAAAAATTGTCACAATCAAATGAAAGTACCTTATCTCCATGGGTGATCAATTTTGGTATAAAATGTAAGGGCATATGTTTTGGATAATCCTTGGGATGTACCACATCATGTCTTGAAAGGATGGGATCATGGAATTATTAGAAGGCTAGTAGTTACCACCATTAAAACCTTTTATATTATTTTCCTTAGAACTTGGAGGAATGTAAGAGTAATGGATTTTGATCCCTGATTAGAGAGATTATTGAAGGGTTTCATATTCATAATAATCAAATCAATCAATGTCATCCATGATAAAATATAAAAATAACACAAAGATTATGAAAAGGTAGGAGCTAAACATCTACAAGAGAATGCTTATGTAATAATTATGTTCAAAGGTCAGTTTCACCAAATGTTTAACCCTAATTTATATTATGGAATCCTTATTGGGTAAAAAGTGTTAAGGATATATAAATTATAGTGCACAAGGGTGAATATTATATCTACAGTAGGCCAATTAATGTGCTAAACTTAGATGTACCATATGCTGAATTTATAAAACTGAGATATGATATTAATGGAAAGTAAAACTATAGTAGATATATAAATAACATAAGATATATTACTTATCTATTTATTATGATAATATAATGTTGGATCTAGTAAAAATAGGGATAAATCAAGAAGACAATAATAGATCAGTCATCAAATTTTTGATCTAGTGCATCTAGCTCTCTGGACACTTGTGTCAGCTTAGGATAGTTGCATTGATATTAGTGTCTAAGTTTGATGCTAGTGTCCTATATATAATATCTAATCAAATAGGATGAGAACACATATATACTTATGGTTTTGGATTCACATTTCTTTGGTACATTCATATCTAGTTTATAAACTATTTCTCTTAGTGAACTGATAAAACCCTAACATTACATCTTCAATGTGACCTTGGGAAAAATGGGTTAGTGGGCACATGGTATCGAGATGACCAAAAATGACCCCATTGTCAAAGGGAACCACCTACATATAAAATAATCCATAAAATAGCCTCAAACTCATGTATTTATCCTCTACATGTTGGATTATGAGTGAATAATGCAATGTGTATAAAGTAAGTACAATAGTGACCTAGCTTATAACTTGGTAATTATGACCTTATGATCAATTTTTTAGTATGTTAGACCTATATATGGGTTATTATTTTTAATATCATCAGGATAAGGTTAAATAATAAATATTTTGGTAACATGAGTGATATTTTAGTCTTATTAATAGGTATTCATAGATGAGTAATGAATGAGGATTGATATTGTATTTATAAAAATACAATCAATAAATAAATATCATAAAATCACTTAGGCTAACCATTGTAATATCTTTAATTTTAAAATTGGATGACTTTAGGGCATTGGACACTTGTGTTGGTCTAGGATAATAATGTTGACACTACTTTCTATCTCATATGTTAGTGTCTAGGGATAAAGAGAGTAGGCACAAGCTCATAACTTGTAGAGGTATAAGATAAGTAAATTTTAAGAATTTTAGTCAAGATGGGATCTTTGTGTTATCAATATAAGTTTGTTCAAACTAAGAGATAAAAAAAGGGGCACAAGATAGAGTAGATTTGAGGCTTTTAGAACCAAGTCATGTGTAGAATTAAGAGGGTAAACTAGACTCTAGATTTTATAAGTGTACAAGATTGAGGTGATACATAATCACAAAATATCATATGCACACTGTTAAAACAAATCCATGTAAAGGTCTCAAAAGATAGATAAAATTGCATAAATCTTAGGTCCAACATTCAAATGGGTGAATACTTAAGAATTTAATCATTGAGTAAGACTTCATAAAATTACAAGTTAGAATTTGATGTTCATTTATGAAATCTTAGACTAAACTTGAATAAATATAAATAAATTGAAAATAAGCACAAAAAATCATTTGTAACTTATCATTTAGCAACTGCAAATCAAGGAAGGGCTTAATTAGATACACCCAAAACATTCCAAAGAGGTCCTCTAGACCAGACAAAGCAAAATTTTGCCTAAAATAAAGAGGGTCCATATTTTTAGTCTAAAAATGGGGCATGTGTGAAATCACACAAAAATATTATTTTGCATAGTAATATACTAAAACTATTATATATTCCACCTACTCTTTCATCCCCACCAACAAATATAAAACAATATTATTTTGAAAAAAAAAATGTATAAGTTGGGATGTATATGACATGGATTATGGAAACATGCACATGTTATTATTAGTCCCATTGTATTATTTAGTCATAAAGATAATCAAGTCCTTGGTTTTATAGATAATTTGACACATAACAATGAAAGTAATAAACATATTATTTATATATCTTTTATAAAATCAAATCTTAAGCCTAAATAGGATGTTCATCATTTATAAACATTATATATAGTACATATATTTTATATTAATGATAAATCTTCAACATAAATTTGGACATTATATGAATTTTATAAGTCTTACTTTAAATACTTGGGGGTATATGATGATCTCCCTCCCTTATATAATAAGAGCAATTTTTCATCATACAAAAAATGCCCATGCATATTTTGGAGAGAGAAAAGGTCCCAATAATGATGTACAACTAGTTGGTCCAGCTACAATTCCAACCACACCATATGTGGAATATAGATAAACTTTGAATTCCATATTGGAACAAATATATATCCAAGACTAGTTCTTCTTGCATATATGTTAAAATATGATAAGGGTAAAGACTTTATACAAGTTTCACATGATTACCCATATTTTTTTCTTGGTCTTACTTAGATATGCCATGAATTGACCCTAAAATTTCAATGCATAATGTATTATTCTATTTAGATGCAAAGTATAGACACATAAATTAACATTTAATCTAAAATAGTGTACTTGTGACCACTCCTTTTATGAACTTAGCTCATACCTCATTCCAAAATCTTTCAACCACCTTCCTTAATTTTATATGTCAATAACCCATTCTTAAAAACAACTAATGATTTAAAAAATTTCCTATTCCTCATTACAAATAGTTCAAGCTTATCCCTTAACTAATTCATAATCCTAGCTCAGCTATCTTTGCTCCTTAAAAAAAAACATGCCATATGGACTATCCCTCTCCTTAGTCTTATATATTTCTATCAATAGCATCTTCCTACAAAATAATGGCTACTTACTCAAATTTTAAAATCATGTAATATGTCATCCTACACATTTATTAAACCTTATCTAAAGTAATTCCATATTTACCACTACAAAAACACATTTTGAAGTAAATTTTCACACAAGAGGATTTCATATTGAAACACACAAGAATTCTAATTGAACATTTAGAGTGATTTACCTATTTCTCACATTTATGAATACATACAATATTAGTAGCCTTGAGATAAAGTCTAAATATATATTCAAGGTAAAAATCTATGGTTGAAACACTTAATCACATAATAATTTTAGAGTCATCTAACATTACACTAGTATTCCACACAAACAACCATAGTATGGGAGAACTACATGGAGTTTGGTCCCTCTTTTAGGGTATTAGTAAGTAGGAAATGCTCAACATAGGGGTGTTGAGGTGTAGCATAGCTTCAATCATTGACCCTTTTTTCCATTTTGTTTAATTATTTCATCATTTACTATTAAGATAGGGTTCTACATGAATAATAATGCATATAATGGATTCTAAAGTAAATCACATAGATATGATCACATATATAAAGTCAACAGATGTAGGTGTATGGGTAAATAATTTCATAGATTTATAAAAATCTACATGATGTCAAACCATGAGGATAAAATTAATTTGTGCCCCAATTTTATTCCATTGGCCTTATCTAGATATTTATCAAATACCATTTACTTATTTAAATTTAGCCAACATAATCACATATTCATTTTCTAGATTTTGTCTTAGTCCTGCATTCTTATTTTCTATCTAGGTTGTATTTCTTTGTCATTTCCCCTTTTAACATATTTCTAAATATAGTAATTTCTAAGTCAGTTTGTGTCATTTATTAAATATTTATAGAATTCTAATTTATGTATAAGTTTTTCATGTTTAGGTAATTAGTTTTATATTTTTCTAAACTTGATAATACATATTGATGAACTCATCTATTAATTTAATGTTGCAAAAACCTTAACCATAGATGTTGCTAGGGTTTCTATCCTTATTTTTGTTATTTTTTATTGTTGTATAGGTGTTTTCAAATTTAATAAATTATTTATTATCATAAATATTATAATTTTTTATATCTTATTTTATTTAATTCAAGAAAATTATTTCAACCTATCTTGGACACAACAATACATTGAGTTACCCCCAAGCTAGATATTTCTAGATTTAAGTTGATAATATCATAATGGCCAAACAAGTTTATATATTTGATGTCATAAATAAAATAAATTTACAAGGATTTATTTCAAATAATAAATATATGAAATATGTGTTTATCAAATTTATTAGAGAGGAAATTAGGAAATCATCTGAAGGTCAATCATTTAAGACTTCTAATCTTATAGATTCTTTACCTTTCTTAGAGCCATTTAATTATAATGTTATACCATAATTCACTATGGGGGAAACTCAAGGATTTTAGGAGATTAGTATGTCTATTCCTACTTGGTAACTATTGATGTCGAAGATTGCACCCTTGGCAGGAGGCTGAGCTCTGCCTTCTGCTTACAACTATGGAAACTCCCCTCTCGCCTATGGGACTAGAGAAGCTAGAGGGGAGAGTCTCTAAATAAGGGCTAGCTCCCTTTGATGAATCATGTTCATTCTAGCAAGTGTACACACACACACACACACACACACACACACACACAGAGATATAATGTGGGGGGGTGAAAAGGGAGAAAGATTACAGGAAAATAAACTACTCTAAAGAGGTGATGCACCAAAATAAGTCAACCTTCTCACATCCACACTTTAAAATCAGACAAATACATACATACACTTCACACTTGGTAGAAGGACTAGGCTACAAGAAACTGGTAGGGAGGCTTTCATGAAAACACAGAAAATAGAGATTCACCGAGGTGCTGTGAAAGGCACACTGTAAGTAATTTCTTCTGCTCCTACACTTCCAAATACAACTCTCCTCTTGTTAGATATAGAAATGGAACCTTATATACAACAGGTATGTTGGTGTTGGACCTATGAAAGCATCAAGAGACAATGACTAAACACAAACAAATACTCAAGACATACTCAGATATATCTATCCAAGATAGAGGTAAAAACTGTGTTTATTGATTTAGGTGGAAATTTTCCTAGGGCCACACCTTACAAATGTGGAAGATCCTTTCTCAAAATGACAAGTCCTAAATATATAGGAGAAGAAGGAGGCCTATTTGGTGCCCCTTTTTTACAAGTGGCCCATTTGTGTCCCCTCAATGGGAAGAGCAAGTCATTCAAAACATTAATGAGCTGTGCGCTTTGTCTATTTGTAAGGCCACTTCTGCAAGGTGATTACACAGTTTGTCTACTCATTAATGTGAAATGGAGAAAACCGGTTGCACTACTAGCTATTACATCCTATGATGGTCAATTCACTGGCTTTTTGTGGCTTTACTTTTGTCATCCCTCTCTGTGGGCACTCTTTTTCCTTTGTTTTCTTCTTAGCACCTTTCCAAAGGGAAGGTGACCCTCCGGCCCTCAAAAGTGTCCTTTGTATTTGGCTGAGAGTCCCTTGTACGGGCACCTACCCTTTAGGGTCCTTCGGTGGGTCATTCTTTGCCTTTAGATTACCTCTCGAGTTCTTGTGGACCTTTTATCCGTGGAGAATTTCCCTGCAGACTTTTGTCTATAGACATTTTCCTGTAGACAAAAAGTCTACAAAAATTCTCCCTAGCCCTGACCTTTGCTTTGTATATGCAGCCTGAATTCCTTCAAAAAATTTATCGAAAGGAATTCCTTCAGACAAAAAGTTTGAAAGAATTCAGGACTTAAACGAATCCAGACTTAAACAAATTTGAACTTACCTGGTCCTTTTCCTTTGAAGTACCTACCCTCCATAAGGGTATTTGAACTTGAAGACTACTCCTCAACCAACTAGCATACCCTTGAACCAAGCTGTTGAACCAAAATGGTTCAATGGTTCAACCATTGTGCACTGATGAACTGGCTAATGAGCTGACTAATTAAACTAGGCTGATGAACCAAGCTCATTGAACCAATCCATTGAACTGAAATGGTTCAACGATTCAATGGTTCAACCATTTCATGCTGAGATGTTTCAACTTGAAGATGGATGAACCAAGTGCCGATTGAACTAAGGGGCTGAACCAAAGTGTTGAACCAAGATGAAGAACCATGGCATGAACTTGTGCAACTTGAAAATGACTGGCATTGAATAGCAAGGGAAGAAGGGGAACAAAAATTTTGCTTGAAGGCAAAATTTGGTCAATAGTAACACCACCTTCAATAAACACACATCCTTCTTCTCTTTATGTACAATCATTTATGTGTGAGTTTTAATCTCTACAAATTAAGGTGTTATATTTAGAGAAAGGTGCTTTGAAATAAATTTAGGCACTTCATTATCACAATCTATTATGCACTCAATTATCAAAACACATATCATTATATCCTATACATAAAAATTTTATGGCACTAAGATTAAACTATATGATGGAAATGGTGACCCTCAACAACATTAGAGAGTACTCAAGGCAATATGTTTGGATTGTGTCCAATGATAGCTTATTGACCTAGATATTTAAAAGAATTATAAAGGAATATGATTTACACTGGTGATATGGTTTAACACATCAATAAATCCATGAAATTATCCTTTATATGATATGTTTTTAACACACTTTTCAATCAATATTAGTGAGAAGACTTCATATGCTGAACTTGCTCAACTCAAACATAAATATATGAGCCTATCACAAAATATGTATTATAATACAAGATAAGAATATATAATATGACAATTAATAGGATAGATAAATATATATTAGATATATTAAAGCATAGATTACTTCCAAAAATACATGATTCCATCATGTTTAATAATTTTCTCTCATTAACAAATTTGTGACATAGTATAAAGGAAATAAAAGTCAAATTATTGGCAATGAATAAGCTTAAGTATGTGAGAAATATAGATTCAAACATAAATAATTAAAGTAAACCACCATATAAGGTGAGGTCAACTGATAATAATAATAATGATCAAAAGTAAAAAATCCCTACAATTTTATAACCAACTCCATGCATTGTATTATCATCTCCTCGAAAGAGATAACTTACCAATCTACCATAAGCTCCATATAAGGTCCTAAAAAAAATCTTGGAATGAAATATCATCTCTCTCCCTCGCATTAAAGAGGTTGATGTGATTAAGCCTCTTAAAATTTTATTTAATTAGAATGCATTTTATGAATTTGATAGAGCAATAGGGCACACTCCAATAGGTGCATCAGTTTACAACATAAGATTCAAGTTTTGATAGATGCAAACATAATTTATGTGGGAAAACCTATAGAAAGTTCAAAATCACAACTGAGTGAAAGTAAAGTAATTAAAATATTTAGTTATCCTTTTCCTAATAATATAGATAATGATATTAAAAAAATACATCAAAAGTGCATTATACATATAATGTACACCCTCCTCTAGTTTCTTCTTATTCACATAATTAGGAACAACATAATTTGAATGAAATCATTGTCACCTATAATTCTTGAGTGCCATGTATGCCTCTCATTGATTTTTTATAGCTTGTACTATTAGAATATGATTCATATTTAAACTCTTTGTTCACTCACACACACATTGATCACCATCATATTCAAAGTTTCATGATCAATAATGGTTCAAGTGTGAATATGTGTACAATCACACTTGTTAATCATATTAGATACATAGATCAATTTTTGCTTCCTACAACCATGGTAATAAAAGGTTTCAATGGTCACATTCAGATATCCATTAATTGGTGATATTTAATTACCATTATATGTTGGTCCAACACATGTGGCCATCATATTTATAGTATTACCTAGTCTGGGGTTTTTTAATATGTTATTAGAGTGCCCTTGGATTCATCATATTTATTTAATTCCTTCCAAAGTTTATAGGTGTTTAAAATATATCTATGTTAATGATAACATCATAGTTTGGGTTATCCAATATGATTACCCCATACAATAGAGATATATGGTTCCCATTAAGTAGATTCTAGTTGATCTACCTAAAAAGGTGAAAATTATTTAGAAAGGTCAAAAATAGGTATCCACCTTCCCAAGGAGGCCTATCCATGAGAAGACACTTCAACAAAGATTTGTCACAGATTCAAGAGAGTCTCTCACTACTCCTACACATCTTGGATTAATATTAAAAGCCATTAAGGGTGTTTCACCTTAGGAACCAATACATAGTTCATACACTCCACAATGGGTTAAAAAAATTCCTAAAGTTCCTCATACTCAAGCACATGCACAATATGTTATAGATCGTTATTATGATAGTGGCAGTTATGGTACATAGGGAAATTAATATTAATATTCTAAATTCAAGCTAGTTTAATAAAAATAATATGACATTTTCCATTTATGAAAGGTCACCATTCCTTTTATATGTATAAGACATCGATTTTGAGTTATTTTCATGATTCATTGGTTAGTATCCTTATCTCTCTCTACTCATTTCATATATTTTAAAATATAAATAAAATATTTCAAATTTTTTTAGGACCCATGCATTACTTTTGTAGTTATTTGCATCAATATTTTATTCTCATTATAATCAATATTTATATATATCCAATTTTTTATCTAAAATTATTCATAAAGTGTAAATGAGTGAATACAAAACATATATGTTTTCATAGGGATTCCAAACAACAAACTAAGGGAGAGTGAGTGGACGTTGCTATGTGTGGATAACATTTGAAACTAGTTTTTTCCCACCTAGTTGGGCCCCCTGAGTGAGATCGGAGGGATCACGGATCCAATGGAGGCTACTACCAGTGGCAGTGCCTCTGGGGATCTATTCAAATACTTGATAGTGGGTAGTCCATCCAATGGATGGAAGAAAGCACTTACAGGTAAAAAGACATGCCCCTCAAAAAGCATGTCAAGCCTCCCTGTTACCTCTAAGGGCATGGCCTTGAATATCCCAAATGATTTGGTGGAGTAAATCATGGCATCCATGGACCTTACATTGGTAGGTAAGTTTTTTTCATTCCATCCTAATATTGAAATGGTTAAGAAATGGGTTTTATCTAGGTGGAAAGTTAAGGGTAGTGTTTCAATCACTGCCATGGCAAGAGGCCTATTCCTTTTTAGATTTATGAATAAGGAGGACATGATAGCTACTCTTGCTTGAGGACCATGGCTGTATGACCCACATTCTCTTTCCTTATGCTTGTGGAAACCAAGTTTTGATCCTAACTCATACCTTAATAAGTCTACTCTTGCTTGGGTAAGACTGCCAGGGTTCCCTTTGGAATTTTAGGATGAAAATTTTTTCACATCTATTGGCAATTCTATTAGCCAATATGTCACTCTAAATCACACAACTAGAAAAAAATCTAGATGTGTGTACGCTAGACTTTGTGTCAATGTTGAAATTAATATGACTCTCCCTATGTCCATAGAGCTAAACTCTAAATATGAGACTTGGACTCAGCCGATCACTTATGAAAATGCTACCATTTTCTGTCAAATATGTAAGAGAAAGGGACATTTAATGACACAATGTAGAACAAAGCAAAAGGGAAGGAAAGATGATTCCCAAGTTGAAGGGGAGGATCAAGCTCTCAATCACAGAAATAACAAGCAGGAAATAGAGAGTAATGTGGAAAATCCTGACAATACAAAAAAGGGAGAGGAGGAGACAGGGAAGGAGGATATCACTAGTAGTGAGGGAAAATCTATCCCAAAGGAAAACATAGTATCAGATGATAGTCAGAAGGCTATATTTAACACAGCTAGCCCTCTAGAAAAATAGACTAATATGTCTAAGGAGAAAGAGGTAACCATTCGATAGAGGAAGTCAATGAATAGGACAAAGTTCTAAGAGATGGATAGGAAGAACTAACTCTAGAAAATCCCACTAAAGGAGAAGTAGACTTACAGTTAAATAAAGACATTTTCCATGCTTTGGAAGTCAGAGACCAAGTAGGAAACTATTTAGCAATAGGTGAAATAGGACAAAGTGGCAGTAATGAATAGGAGGAATGGGTTACCACAAAGAAAAAGAACTGAAAAGGTAAAAAATTTGTAGATGTTGGCACTGAGCTCAAACAAGGGAGACCAACCCTAAGAGAAATAAGACAAAAAGAGATTGCTAAGGAGATTGCCAGTGGTAAACAGAAAACACTAGAGACCCAACCCCCCAAACCCTCTAAATGAGAATATTATCTTAGAACCTGAGGGGCTTTAATAGTCCCTCAAAGAAATTTGAGGTTAAAAACTAAATTTTAAATAATAAATTAGATATTTTATTACTCCAAGAAGTCAAGATGAATGAGGAGAGTTTTACGAAAATTGCTGCCTATATATGGCCTAAGGCGGCTTTTTGCATTAGTCCAGCTGAAGGGGCTTAAAGGGGGATTGTCACTATGTTTAATAATACTAAAATATAGGGGTCTCTTATGGCTTATAATAAACACTTCTTGATTACCAATTTCTTTGTGAAATATTTGAACTGGTCGCTGATCAATGTCTATGGACCGAATAATAGAGCTTTCAAACAAAAATTATAGATAGACTTGAGTAGTTTTAGGAATAATCCCTAGAACATTAGATGTATGTTAGTTAGAGATTTTAATGCTCCTCTATACCCTTCTAAAAAATAGGGTGGGATTATGGATTACTTGGACAACATGTTCGACTTTGTTGAATTCATTAATGATTAGGGATTATTGGACATAGAGCTGCAAAACCAAAATTTTACTTGAAGCAATAAAGAAGAGGAGATCAAATGATTCAAGTTAAATTAGACATATTTATTATATCAAGCAACTGGAAGGATTATCGTAATATGTAGGTGCAGGCTTTCCCTAGAACCATGTCTGACCATTGCCCGATCTTCCTTAGTTGGAGAGAATAGGGACAATTCAGACCTTCCCCATTCCATTTTGAAGCTTTGTGGATCAAACACAAATACTTTAGACAAATGGTGGCCCAATGGTGGAAAATTCCTATTCAAGATACTCCTAGTTTAGAATAGTCAAGAAACTTCATCACATTAAACAAGAAGTTTATGGATGGAATATATATAGCTTTGGGTAGGTCTTCCAGTAGAAGAAAAATATAGTGGGAAAACTCAATGATATATAAGAATTGATAGATCAAGGGGATGACTCCGAAGACACTTTAGAAGAATATAATTCCCTATATTTTGAATGGAAGAATCTTATGGAAAGAGAAGAGATTTTTTGGAAATAGAAATCTCATGTTCAGTGGCTTAAAGAGGGGGATAAGAACACTGCCTTTTTTCATCTCTCAGCTATGAAACATAGGAAAGCCAACTCAATAACTAAGCTTGTCCTGGATAATAGTGACATTAATATTGAGGATAATTAAATAAGAGAATAAGCCAGGGATTTCTTTCAAAATCTGCTCACAAAAGAAAATAATAATGATAGAATTGATAGACCTATGAATCAATTCATTGATAAAATCCCCTATTTGATAATGGAAGAAGATAATCTGGAGATGTTAAAGCCTATATCCAAGGAAGAAGTCCATGCTATTTTATTCTCCATGGGTGCATTCAAAGCCCTGAGTCCTATTGGCTTTCCTCCTATATTGTTTCAAGAATATTGGGAGATAGTAGGAGTGGATCTCATGGCTGCTGTTCGTGATTTTTTTAGATCAAGTAAATTTTTGAAACAAGTTAATAATACCTTCATAGTACTTATTCCTAAAAAATCACAACCTTCACACCTTACTAATTTTAGCCCCATTAGTCTATGCAACACTATAAATAAGTTATGTACTAAAATGCTCGTTATGAGGATTTAACCTTTGCTAGACAAAATTATTTCTCCTGCTCAAAAAGGTTTCATCCTAGGCAAGTAGATTCTTGATGCTGTGATCACCACATATGAGACTATTCACTAAATGGATAAGAGTAGAATCCCTGGTATGGCTCTCAAGCTATATATTTCTAAAGCTTATGATAGAGGCTCATGGACTTTTCTATTCCAAGTGATCAAAAAATTTGGGTTTAATGATAAAATGTCTCACTTGATATGGAACGCAATCTCTTCTACAAAATTCTCGATGTTGATTAATGGTGTTCCTAGAGGGTTTTTCTCATCCTTTAGAAGAATTCATCAAAGAGGCCCTCTCTCCTCATACTTATTCATCATTATGGTAGAGGCACTAAGAAGATACATATAAGCGGATATAGCCTCAAAAAAGCTAGTGGGCATCAAACCTGCCTCCTCCCTTCATCTTATGGTGGTACAATAGTTTGTGGATGATACCATCTTATTTCACATCTCCTCAGTGATTAAAGTTAGAATATGGAAGAATATCTTAAATAATTATGCCAGAGAGTCGAGACAAATGATAAATTTCCAAAAAAGCAATGTGTATTTCTTCAACACTCCTAATGAACTTAGACATATAATCATTGATATATTAGAATGTGCTAAAGCTGCCCTACTAGCTACCTACCTGGGTCTCCCACTCTCAATAAAATAGGTATCTCCTATTTTTTTAAATGGAATTGTGGAAAGAACACAAAGGAAACTTCTTGGTTGGAAAGAGAAATTACTTAGCAGTGCTGGTAAATTGCAACTTCTTCAGGCTTCACTGCAAGGTATTCCTACATACTTCCTATCTCTTTTTAAAATTCTTGCATATATTATTGAGAAACTAGAATAGATCCAAATAAATTTTTTATGGATGGGAGTGGAAGACAAATAGAGAATGTCTTTAGTTAGATGGGAAAAAGTGTGTCTTCTAAAATCTCATGGTGGACTCAATATTAGGTCTATCAGGAACATGAATAAAGCCCTTCTCTCAAAAGTTAGTTAGAACCTGATCCGTAAAAATAATGATCGGGGGAAATAATGTATGCCAAATACATGCATAGCATTAATGATTCCAACTTTATTCAATAGATGGGATTACCCTACGGATCTGTGATATGGAATAAAATGTTAAAAAGTAGAAGCCTTCTTAAACAAGGAATTAGATGGAAACTTGGAAATGGCTGGAATATTAAATTCTGGGATGATATCTGGTTAAAGGACAAGGCTCTAATCACATAGGGAAACTATGGAGAGATTACTGACTTGGCTACCTAATTTTTTGGAGATAGGGTCAGTGATTATATGGAAAATAACAATGGGATGAGGAGCTAGAAAAATCTATTGGATTGCTGTGATCACCAGCTTGATCTTTTCCCTAGAGTTTGGGAGATACACTAGTGCATTCAGGAGATCAGAATCCCTCTCTTCCCCTAGGAGGATGAACAATACTAGTGGCCAAATAAGAATGGATTGTTATCTGTCAAATATGCTTTCCATCTGCTCATTCCTGAAGCTCAAAATAAAGATGTATGGAAAAAGGTTTGGAATCATAAACTTATTCCAAAAATTAACATGTTTTGGTGGGTTGTTACTCATAACAAAATCCTTACTCAGGATAACCTTCAAAAGAGAGGGTTTACTCTGGTTAACAGATGTTTCTTGTGTGGTTCAAAAGAGGAATCAGTTTCACACCTCTTTATCCACTATGATTTTACCCTAGAATTATGGGGCATAATACCTAACAACTTTGGTATTAAATGGGTTTGCAATTCTAACCTTAAAGAAGTAATTCTTAGCTGGAATCCAACCTTCACACATCCCTGGCTTATGGAATTATGGAAGAAAGTTCTACCATGTTTGAGCTAGATTTTATGGAAAGAGTGCAACCATAGAATTTTTAGGGACACTGCTAGAAATACTTCTCAGGTGTTTAACTAATTTGCTAAGACCATTATGGAAAGTGCTACAACAGCTCATATTCATGTTGTAGAGAAACCCCTATCTCAAATTGAAAACCAAATTGTAGCCAAATGGAAGGTTTTAAACCAGATCCCTGGGTATAATAACTCCAAAATGCTACAAAGATTAAATACTAAATGGATCCCCCCTAAACCTAATTGGATGAAACTCAACTTTGATGGGGCATCCAAGTTGGATGGTAAAGCTAGTGGAGGAGGAATTATAAGGAATGATAAAGGATGGATGTCTATTGTCTATGCTAGTCGAATTAGATGCCAGAGAAACAACTATGCTGAAGTAATGGCTTTACTATGGGGATTAAAGTTAGTTATATCCCTAGGAATAAGGAACTTGAATATACAAGGAGACTCTAAGATGGTCATAGATGCCATTAATAAAGCATCACATGTGGGAATCAAGTGAAAAGACATCATTACTAATATCCAATTTCTTTTGCAAAAGTTTTCCAGAGTTAAGATTTCCCATACATACAGAGAAAGAAATAGGGTCGTTGATGCTTGTGCCAACCTTGGTCAGCAATTTTTAGGTTGGAGGGTGTGGTGAAAAGGTGTTCATATTCCCTTAAACATTAAGCAGAACATTCAAAAGGAGATGACTTGTCAATAATCAGGTGCATTGATGACAAGGATAGCTCTTGGAGGTGGTCCACGTGGAGAGGGCCATCAGGGATCTTAGAACTTGATAACCTTAGTACTTTTTTAGTAATCATTCATAATTAATTATATCATGAGGTTGAGGTGAGTGGGTCTCATCATGAAAATAAAGGGAAAATAATTTTCAATCATGGGAGTAGACACCATCATCTCTATAGGGTATTTCATAAAATGAGCTATCATATTTGCATTTTGCATAAACGGAAATAACGGTTAGTAACTAGTTCAAAGCTGAAGGCAAAACTTAGGAACTCCACTATTTGGGTCTAAAAATATAGAATGGGGGGAGATCATATTCAAATTGAACTTCTCTCTTGCTAAAAATTTAAAGATAATCCATTGGTTTGGCATTATTGTAAAGAAGGGGGTATCAGAGCATACCTAGAAAGGCTAAATGGTTATGACAAACACTTGTCTAAGCAGTTTGTGAGATCCTGGTTAAATAGGTAGGTCACGGTGGGTAGAATTAGTTTTGAAATCTCTAAAAAGGTGATTTCTATGGCCATGGCAATGACCATGTAGGGTATAAAACTTCAAAGGAAAACCAAAATCATGGATATGGCTAGCCATAAACTATTTTTGGGCGAGGGAGAAGAACTCATCCCATATCAAGGAGGGTTCAAGCATGCTAAAATTTTGGAGCCATGGGATGGAGTGTGATTCATTCTCATGAAGTACTTCACACTCAAAGGGAAAATTACCAGGTTTTACAATTACCAATTAGCTTTCCTTTTTACCTGCTTTCCTATTTGGAACACTCTGTCCTGAGGGTGAGAGCTAAAATGGCTAAGAAGCTAGATATAAATCCTATTCCCCTATAACAAGGGCTAATTTTTTGCTTATATAACTTTCATCATGCCCTTGATCCAACCAATAATATTAGAGTTGATAGTGGAGACATTCCTTCCAACCCGGTGTCCGATGATGCTATTGATGAGTCTTGGGTTTCCCCTACTCCTACCAAAACAAAATATGTCTCATTTTCCACCCTTGAAAAGACCCCTATTGATACCCCCAACTCCTTTGTGAGCAAGAAGGGTAAGAACATAAAGGTTAATGAAGATGAATAAAATATTAAATAGACCACAAAGGGGACCCACAGGAATCTAGGTAGGGCCACGGGGGGCCAAGGTGGTAAATCTCACAAGCCTTCCAAAATTAGTAAGGAAGGATTCTCCTCCAGAGTGTGAAGGTTAGGGCAAATTACTGGTAAAGCCACCCTAAAGGCTAGACTGATTGATTACTCAAAAAGTGCTTCAGAAGAAGCAACCCAGGAGGAAGAGTCTAAGGAGCTAGAAATCTAGGAAATTTTGGAGGACACTGGAGGGAAGCAGGCTACTAGCGATTTTGAGGTTACTGAGGAGCATGGTGCTGACACTATGGGAACTACTAACAATAAGGGGAAAATGTATGTCGAGGAAGCTAGTGAGGGTACTGAGAATGAGACTGATTGGAAAGCTAAAATTGGGGCCCTGAAGGACCGTATTCAGAAGCTGGAGAAGATTTTTGCCAAAGGACTTCAGAATACAATTTTGCTAAACATGTCTATGCTGGAAGTGGTGGGTAATTCTGGGAATGCTAACAACATGGAGAATACTGAGAAACTTAATGATCTTATCAAATTAATAGTTATGTAATGGGAGCCCTCTCTGACTTTGGTCTTTCTATTTCTTGTGTTTTGTTTCTATTTGTTGTTCTTGGCTAGTGCCATCGTCTCTCTAAAGGCATATTTTGTTTGTTTGCCTTCTTGTCTTTTTTGATTGTAAAGGGTTTGGCCCCTAGTTTTCCACCTTACCTTATCAAAAACATATAGTTTTTCATACATAGACATAGTTATAGAGAATATTTTCTAAGTTTTATTCATATAACAATACTAAGTTTTGATCACTTATCTATGTGATTCATTGCTAACATATTAATGACCATGCCACTAACTATGGGTTTTTACACATGTATCTCACATTTTTTTCTTAATTTAGATATGATGATTCTATGTTCCTCCATGTTATCATTACTAGTAATATTTACATTTTTCATAACATATCTCACATAATTATTTTATTTTGAGTTAAGTTATTATGAAAACTCCACAATTCACCTCAAAAGAAGGGGAATACATATTGTCTTGTCTTAGATACTAAGATATTATAGTTTAGTAGATAGAAAGTTTTTATAGGGTTTACAAATTTGATCACATCCCATACCCATAAATCACTTAAAAGGTAGTTTTAGATAAAAATACTTCATTTAGACAAGGGCGCATACCGATTGTGTCTAAAATAATGTGTTGTTATCCTAGCAAGTAGAAAATAATAGTTTTTGAAAATTATCAGAAACACAAATAGTCACAAAGTAGTTTCTAGTAGGTGACTAGTCATATTTTTTAGAAAAATACTTAGGTTTATCTTAGATTTAATTAGATTGGGGGAATCATATGCAACATGTGTTCCACATTTTGCATGGATGTTTTATCAAAAAATCATAGATATTACTCAATATCTAAATATATATACCCAAATATTAGATTAAGAGCATGCGCTTGACACATGACCACATCTTTACTCAAATTTTAACCAATTTTGTGTATAGAATATAACACTTTTTTTTCTCCATAATATATACCTAGACTTAGATTATGATATTTTTACACTAGTTTAATGCCAATTTTGCACTAAAACTAATCCTTATTCCATATGTAGTGGTTTATTCACCCTTTTCAACATTTTTTCACCAAAAGTATCTATTAGAGTTCATATAGGCATTCCAATATACTCTACCTACCTTGAGTGAGTGATGATGGAGTCAAGGCCAACTTAAATTCTTAAGCACACTATCCTTTTAGTGAGGATTGGGGCATACACAGTCCAATCTAAGTTCATAAATGAAGAAAAAATATCAAAGGGTCCTACCTTCTCTTGTCACCATTTTTGCACCAAAAAACATAATGAATCATGTACCTAATCAAGTTTGTTCACTCCTTGTTATTAGATCTATAACTTTTCTTGTCTTTACTTATTAATTTTTATCTTAAGTGTTATCACTTTGGAGAGCACCCTGCTTGAAGATGTGCAATCACACCTTCACTCCAACTGATACAATGGGAAATTCTTAGAGTGTGGGTGACTATATGTTGATAATAACCTATAGAGAGGGTTGGTTCCCTTAGGATTTATCAATTGAATCTGATTACTATTTATTTTAGGTGAAAGGGGGAAAGGGAAAACTGAAAGGAAATCCTATCTAATGGGGTGATGCACCTAAATGGTTGATATTATATGAAATATATTGAAATTAAGGAAAAAATATAAATCAATAATAATTATTTATATTTCTCCTAAACATAAATATTTTACATGAAGGATTGAAAAGATTTTGGGTTTCAAAAATTCTATTTCTATCTCTTCAAATGACCTGTAGAGGATGAAATCTTCATAGTAGGTGTGGAAAGGAACTTCAAAAGGGTGATTAGATTTAACTTGTATGCTGGAACATTGTCAAAATACACTCTATTATCTGTAAAAACTCATATGCAAAATAAAAATATCCTTTATTGATGTATGGTCTAAATTATAATTTCTTCTTCAACTCCAAGAATTTTCCAATAATGGCTTGAAAAGCTAATATATAAGTCTTTAAAGATAATAAAATCCTAATTGGAGTTGATTTACATAAGTAATAGTATTATTTAATTAAATAAACACTAAAAACTTTTACAATTATTTAATCACCTCCCTTTTACAATATTTAGAAAACTCCTTTTTACAATATTAGCTTTCCCTCTCAAAACATGCATGCACTCTCAAAATTTGGCATGGAAAATAGTTTGGCCCATGTTGATAACAACTCAATTATATTTTGAGTTCAAAAATAAATATAATAGTCTTCAAAAACCTTTAATTTTCTTGTTTTGCAAGAAATCCATTTTGGTGTTGAAACAAGAAATGTTGAGCCCCATTGACTTGGTCAACTTTCTTTACATGTAATCAATGAAATTATTTGGTGTCTATATACAATTTAAATGATATTTATGTATTTTAATATTATTATTTAAATTATCACAAAGGAATGTTGCATGATGTTGGTTAACTAATCAACTGAAGCTTTGATTGGAAGTTCAAGGCTAGTTAACTCCACTTGGCTCCTCCTTGCATAAAATAGCATTTAAATTTAAAAAAATGTATGAATATACATAATAATATAAAATATTGTGTGTTAACTCTAAAATATTCATTTTATATATTTTCAATGCCATTCTTTACTTGATTGATTGTCAATTAGCCTATTAGGCTAATTAGGCCTAATAGCGTATCTTCTTGCATTTGGACTTCATTAAACCTAAAATAATAATCCATGAAACCTATAAAAATATATATACCTATAAAAAATTTATTCATCACAAAATATGTGATTTTTATGTGAAAACCTTCGCCATTCAATCAACAGGGTTGACTAGGCCTATTTTGCTCCATTTTCCTACAGACTAGCCATTTTGATTGAGTTGGTTGGGAAACTTATAGGATTATTTATAGCCAAATAAAAATTTAAGATGAATAAAAAGTATTAATATTCAATATAAATTTATTATATTTTATTTAAATATCTTGTGCTTCATTTTACATGCTTTTTTCTTTAAAAAACATGATTTCTACCCTCATCTATACATCTGCATACATAAAATTAACATTTATAGAATCCTCTCTAAGTTTAATTAACATTTTAAATTTTTTTAGGTTTATCCAAGATGATTTTATGTCAATAAAATCAATTTTTTGCAAAATTGGTTTTTTGAGGGTTTAAGCAGGCTTTGAAGTTGAATATTTAAAATGATGATTCATGAAGTACAAACATCTAAATACCAAAATATTTACATTTATGTGTATAAAATTTACCCCCCTAAAATACTTGAAAATATTAGGTTCCCATTCAAAATATATGAAAAGTTATCATGTTGAGAAATCTACCTATAGAATTTTGACTACATTCTGAGCTGCCTACACTCTTAACGATTGTTCATAAATCATAGGCCCTCAAATGGTATAAATTATTAATTAATTATAATTAAATAATTTTAATCAAAAAATAATAAGATCATTTATTCAAACCCCACATGTGGTGGAAGATACGAGCATTTGAACAAGAGGCTTGGAAGGGTGCCTGTAATTGTAAAAAGTGAAAAAATCACCAAAATAAAAATAACTCTTCACCTACTTCCCAATGCATAAAATAATTATCATGGGGTATTTAAAATTATATAAAAACACTTTGAAATCATAATCTTATTGAAAAGTAAAAAAACCCCTTTTTGGCCTATATGTCTATTTGATTCAATAAGCCTATATGAGCACAATTTGCTTAAAATTTAGAGTTTTGAAACTCTTTTAAGGTATAATTATGATGTAAAAAAATCATAATATGATTTTTAAACTTTTAAAAAGGCTTATAAACCCTCTATGGCACTCCAGAATGATGCTTGCTCTAATGGTGATCTCTAACAAACATGATGAGGACTATTAAAAAAAACAAGTATATCCACTCATCCAATGGCCATGAAACTTTTTCATAAGGTTCCTTAAGTCATGATTACATTGTGTACAAAATTTTAGGTCATGAAACCACCTATAGCTCCCATAAAGTTTAATTTTCTCTCAAAACTGATCCCTATACATGGATTGTCTACATATTTGAACTTGACAATGCTATTTTGAAATGATAATGACCCATATGCAATCCATTTTTGACATTTTTTTTACCAAATTTAGTTTTTTAGACCATAATTCCTAGCTTTAAAGGGATATTGAATGGTTTTAGGAAAGTTTCAATTGATATGGGTAGTAATTTGACCTTGACAGGCCAAATTACTAATAGTAAGGACTAATTTTATAATTATTTCATTAAAGCTTTTGCATGAATCATAGTTCAACATTGTTGTCTATAATCAAGACTATTATTCATAGGTAAGTTCAAGTATGCATTTTCCTTTTACTCTAGTATTTTTACTTTTATTACATTAATATAATAAAAGGGGTGGAAGCGTAGACACATAAACTAATATTAATCTAAAACATTATACTTGTGCCCACTCATTTTATAAACTAATATCATGCTTCATTCCATAGTATTTCAATTGCATTCCTTAATTTTCTATGCAGATAACCCATTCGTATAATAAACTAATGATTTAAAAATGTCCCTATTCTTCATTCAAAATATATAAAGATTATACCTTAACTAATTCATACTACCAACTCAAATTTATTTTATCCTTGGATAATAGCTCAAAATTTAGATTATCCCACTCCATGGTCTTATCTAGTTATGTTAGTCACATCCTCCTACCAAATAATGACTAGTTTTCCAAACTTAAATCATGTAATGTGTTATCCTACATGTTTAGCAAGCCCTATCCAAAGTAATTCCATATTGATCACTATAAAATGACATTTTAAAGTCATTTTTCACAAGAGGATTCCATTTTCAAAATCACCAAAATTATAATTACACATTGAGAAAAAAATCCATTTTTACCATAATTTTCAATATGTATAAATATAGTACCCTTAGTTAAGTCTGATTACACCTCTAAGGTCACAAGTCAAATTTGAAGTAATTAATCACAAAAAAAATTCCTAAACATATAAAATTACACCATTATTTCACATGCACCACTCTATCATGGGATAACTACATGGAGTTTGATCCCTCTTTAGATTATTAGTATGTACATAATGCTCAACATATGGGGTGTTGAGGTAAAACTTTAATTTCAAACCCATTATTACATTTTTTTCATTATTTCATCATTATATATCAAGCTAGGGTTATAATTGAAGAAGGCATATAACAACTTTCAATCAAATCTCACAGATTTAGACCCATAAATTCAACAAGTAAAGGTGCAAAGTTAAAACTTTCATAGATTGCTAAAACCCTATAAGATTTTAGTGCACCCTAAGTAAACAAACACTATGTACCCTTATTTGATTATAGTGGCCTTGTCTCGAGATTGAATCCTTATTCTTGATTTACAGTTAACTAAAATAATCACAGTCATTTTCTAGCCTAGTTTCAGTCCTACATTCTTATTTTCTAGCTAAGTTGTATTTCCTTATCATTTCCCATTTTATCATATTTCAAAATATATTAAGTTGCAAATTAGTTTGTTTCATTTATTTTTTATCTATAAAATTATCATTTTATGTATAAGTTTCTCACATTTAGGTGATTATTTTTTTATTTTTCAAAATTTTATAAAAGATAAAACCAATTAAAAAATCAAGATAATGCATCCAAAATTAGATTTTTTAGTTAGGATGAAGTTAAAATATAACTGGATACAAAATTTATTTGATCCACTTAATATCCCAAGTGGGTTTCTAATATAGTGACAATTACATATCATAATGGAAATATTCAATGTTGTATAAATTACCTTGAGTTAAACAAGGCTTTCCCCAAAGATGATTTCCCATTACCAAATACTGATATGATTATTGAATTTATAGTTGGTTATCATATGTTTTCATTTATGGATTTAATCAAACAAATATCAATCCCAAATACTAATAAAAATATCACTTACCACACCATGGGGAACGCCCTTGGATTCTTGTGACTATCGAATCTAAAGAATGCAAGAGGCACTTATCTTAGAGCCAGTTGGATTAAATAACATAAGAGGAACTTATCTTATATCCATGGAACATAAATTTCATGATAACATACATAAAATAATATAATTTGTGAAAATTATTTACTTTCCACATATAAACATAGAGAAGATCATGCTATAAATTATAACAAATATTTGAACAATTTTGAAAGGATATGCGTTTAAACCCCTAAAATGTGTTTTTGGGGTGAGAATATAAAAATTCATAGGTAATATCATATTTTAATGAATAAATAAAGTTGATATTAAAATGGTGAAATCTATTTTATACACGACTTTAATGAAATGGTTGAAATAGTTAAGATAATTATAGGGAAATATTCAAGAAAAAACATGTTTTGTGGCTCAATTAGTTGATAAGATGCAACCTTTCATACTATTACTTGATAAATATATAAAGTTTGAAATGGAAGACAAATGTAAACTAAGTTTTGATGTAATAAAATAATATGAAATTAATCCACCTAGCCTCATGCATCGTATACTAGACATGTCTTTGTTGTTATAACTTATGCCACAAATCATGATTTATGAGCTTTATTAGCATAATATGATGATGATAATAGAGAAAATTAAATCTATTACATCATTCATACACTAGTAGACTATGAAAAACCTATATTGCAATGAAGAAGCTATGTTTAGCTCGTGTTCACAACACATAAACTTATACATTATATGTTCAAAAATAAAACACATGTTAGTTTAATGGTGAATTTGTTAAAAAAATCATGTCAAACCACATTTTTCAGGATGTATACCTAAATGGGTAATTCTCATTATGGTATTTTATTTCAAATCCATATCTCAAAAGTATATAAAGGGGAAAGTAATTTCTTATCAATTAGTTGCAAAACCATTACTTGACACATTATTTATTAATGATACTTGTAGAAATTATATCTAACATATCACATTCATGATTATAATTGGACTATATAATTTTATGGATAGGAATGTGCATAATGTACTAGTGCAAGAATAGTTATAATTAATCCTCAAAGACAACCTATTCTATTCACATATCAACCAATATTTTCATGTACAAATAATACAACATAATATGAGAATTGATTCTAGGATTATATGTTCTATTCAAGTTACAAATAAAATATATTTGGTTATATGGAATCAAAACTTATTGTTTATTAGGTTGTAAATATCAATCACATAAAATAATTAAAGTTGGTCCCTTATAGAGATACAATACAATGTTTGTAGACACATTTTGTGAACATTTTGACTGAGAATATACATTAAAAAGACAACATCACACTAATTCCATAGTTGGAATAGATTCATTGGTCCATATTTATATCAATGATGATTAAAAAATGTTTATTATTTGACATATACAACAACATCAATTATGAAAACATAGATAGTGACTTTATTATTTATTTTAACCACATATATTGCATGAAATTCAAAATGGTATGTGGATATCTATAATTTATTGCATAACTATAAAATCCACAATAAATTTTCAAAGAATGATAAATATAAATTGTGGAAAGATATAATTTGTTATGTTACCATTGGTGGGGATTTTTTAAAGTGATAATTGGTAGGCAATTACTTCAATGTCTTTTTCACGAAAAGGATAAACTATCTATACAAGAGGTTCATAATAGTGAATGTAGTGGACACTTTAGTAGAAAATCAATGTTTTATTAGTTTATAAATATTTAATACTATTAGCTTATTATAAAACAATAATGTCATGAACATGAACAACTATGAAAAAAGTGCCAATGACATAATAATTTGAATCATACACCTTCACAATAATTATAACCTATAGTATCACCATGGCCATTTTCTCTATAGAGATTTTATTTGATAGGAAATATAAATCAAGAGTCATTAGATGGTCATAAATTTATTATTATAGATACATAATAACTTATATAATGTGTATGAGCACTACCCTTGTAATTGACTATAGAATAAGATATATATAGGTTATTGATGACAAACATCAATTTTGGTTCCCTTTAGCTATTATTACAAATAATGGATCAACTTTATATATATATATATATATATATATATATATATAATTTTTATTAATAAAAAAATCATCACATATTTTCCATTCCTTATTATCCATAAGGAAGAGACAAGCATAAGCAACAAATAAGACAATAAAAAAAATATTAGGCAAAATAGTTGCAAAGCATGGTAAAAATTATCATAATTAGATAGTTTATGCCTTATGGGTGATCACATTAATATTAATATACCAACATGATCTAATCCTTATTATTTTTTTAATGGAACAAATTATTTTTCCATTTAGAGTTATAAATACCATCCTTGTATGTTTCTATCAAATGGATTACTATGGATAATAATTATTGAGAATAAATATTACATGACTTAAATATGTTGGATGATAGACACATACATGTTATAGAGAACCTTATATTATATAAAAAATACATTAAGAATAAATATAACATGAAAAATTGAAAACAACAATTTGAAGTTGAGGACTTGGTTTTAAAAGATAATCAAAAGAATAAAAAAGAATATAAGGAAACCAAAAGAAAGTATAAACTAAATTGATTAGGATAGTTTATATTAATATATAAGTTGGTATATGGGTTTATAAATTGGATTCAAGTGAGGGTAAACATGTGAATAATCCTATGAACATAATGAACTTACTTCAGTTTTACACATGAGAAGCTCAAATTCTAAAAACTCAAAAAATAAAAATAAAAATAATAATATTAAAAAAAACAATGACCTATACATGACATATCTTGCTTATTTACATGATTTTTTTATTTTTTATAATATATAGTATATTATATATCTATTTTTAAATGAACATATGTTTTATGGCATTTGTGACATGGACATAAAAATGTTGTACATTCCTAGACCATTAAACTACCTTCCTAAAGTGGGGCATGTTTCTTTAGGGGAATCTTGATATACATAGGTTTTAACTTTGAATTACCATTTACATTTGATCATATTGATCTAATATACATTAATTATACATGGATTTATATGACTCATACAATTTATAGTGTTATTTCATTGGATATTATAGTTTGTTATATCCAATGTTGACATACATGATCATGTAAATTAGCCTTTATTTTTCTAGGTAAGATTATTGATGTTTTTTATTGTTGTATGATGAGATGATTGCTTTCAAATTTAATTGTTTGAATCTTTGTTTTTTGAGTATTTCATGTATAACATTAAATTTTACATTGTGTTTGTGTGACATTAAACTATCCATTGTGCATATGTGACATTAAATAATCTATTATTCTTTTGTGACATTAAATTATCCATTATGTGTGGAGTCTTTCCTTGTGTGACATATGGTACTATTTTGAGTGTTTAATTTTGTGTTTCATGTCCATGACATTGTATGTGAATTTATTTTATATGTGTGGATGAATCTAGGATTTTCTACTGAGCTTGTTGTGTCAAGATCCATTTCATACACTCTTCTTATTTGTGGTACCATGATACATATCATACACTTTTCTATTTATTTATTACTTAGATTATGGAAGCTCAATTTTATGTTTCCTATTCACTTAATTTCTAATTGATATATCTATCTTGACATGGCAATTGTATGCTTAGGATACATGTTTCATATATACTTATATGTTTTATTGTTATTATGATGAAATATTCTTCATATTTTAGTACTTATTTTATAATGTTTATATATTATATATATAACATGATGCCTTTAAATTCTTCCTTTGAGATACGTAATTCAAAGGCTCCATTATTCACCTCAAAAAGGGGTATATATAGTGTCTTGTATTATATATTAAGAATTCATAGTTATGAAAACTTCACATTTTAAGCATATATCACTTTAAAATCATACAAATTTGCATATATTTTTATAGGTTTACATAGATTATTAAAAGTTTACACATATTATTACAAGTTTTGCTCAGATTATGATAGGTTTGACATAGATTTAGGGCATATGCATGACATATGTCAAATATTTTATGAGAAAATTACATAGATAACATGACTTAGTCTACATAGATTATTAAAATGGGGTAATATACATGTCATATGTTCATAATTTTTAAAATATAATGATATAGATGTATAACTCAAATCACTCAATTACTATATAGAATGTAAACTCATCATTTTTTGCTCAATATCACTCAAAATTATTTCAAACAATAAATTATTATTAGGCATTACTCATATTTAATCATATAATCCATATACAATAGATGATTCATAGACTTTGTGCATATTTTTAGGTATCAATCAGGTGTTTTTTAGATTTATTAGAATCCATAGTGGAATCCATTTATTCATATTTATTGGAGTTATGTGAGACTAAATTTATGCATAACATAATTTATAATAACCTATTTATTTCAAAAAAGTGTTGTGGCATATTTATCTCAACTCATGGACTTATACATGAATATCCATTGGGGCACAATTACCCCATTCTCCATTGTCTCTAGAAGATAAATTTAGTTTTAATGCACACATGTTTATTAATTCATTTATATTTAATTTCACATATGTTCAAAATTATCAATTTTTTATTTTAAACCATAATTATAATATAATTTCTACATGTTTCATTTTAATTTTTCATGGATCAAGGTGAAACACATAGTACATAATTCATTACACTAATAATGGTTATCCTCAGGAACCACCTTTTATATTTTTTATATATAAATTACATTACTAGAATAATGAGGGGGAAATGCATACACTAATACTTCTTATTAGACACTTGAAAATGTGTAAGTTGACCAAAACTTAACCTACTTGACTTACACATTCTTATTGACTCTTATTCGTCATTCCTCATAATTATTTACTCTTATATGTTCCTGATCCTTCTAAGTTACCATTAATATTACAAATGATCTTCCTAGTCTCTAATTAAATTTATAAACATAATTTTAATACTATATCCATTATCCTAGATCATTACTCCTATCTCCTTGACAATTCCACACTCCTCAAATAGTGCCACCATGATAGAATTATCCATAAGCAATAGACCCATCACAATTCAATTTAAAAGCTTGTTTATAAAATCCAAATTATTCAAAATGGTCAGCCCATATATTTCACATGTTTATAATTAATCTAACTAAATATTTAGCTATATAATCAAATCAAATCTAATGGTCATTTACATATATAACACTTATATAATAAGGCATGAAAAGTCACTCTACACATTGAGAGGAAGTATCCTAAATTTCAAAAATATCACATCCCTTAAATGATTAAAACCTAAGCTGAGTATATAATCCACTCCAAGATCAAATCATAAGTTATAAATTAATTAAATCCATACATAGGATCACATTGCATGTTACTATTACATAATATTACACACACTTGGTTAGGTGGGATAAATACATGTGGTGACTTACCTATTTAGATTTTTGGATATATACATAATGATAAATAATAAGTTGTGTTTGAGGTTAACTCAACCCATCCCATTTACTCTTTTACCCCTTTCACAATTGTCTTATTGTATAGTGTAAAGAGATAGGGTTTTAAAAAAAATAGAAGGAAAAATTATTTATTCACACCCAATTGAAGGAATTTGGATATACAAGAACCTCCCAAAAAAATAAGAACATATTCCAAAATTATTAAAGAATTATAACTATCAATGAAGATGGTTCTACACCATGTAGGCATCCAAAAAAGTGCATGCTTATCAAAACATGTTTAACTCTTTTGTTTCTAGGTTTAAACATTCTAAATTCCATTTTAGTTCTTTTTAGATGACTGTATCATGACTAAAAACCTACATGAATCATAACCTATCTAAGTACATAATTTATCTAGTGTTTTCCATAAATAATAACTTATTATATTTGGCTAGTCACACTCAAATTTGTTCAATAATTGTAAATATATAAAATTGTGTCTAAGACTAGGCTCAATGGGATATATATATTTTAATAGATACTAGATTTTAATCTAGAGCCTTAACCAATTCTGGGACATTATAGGAGGCCTAGTCTCTAAATGCTAAGAAACCATAAACCTGAATTAAACCTTCAGAGTCAAAGGAACCCAAAGTGAAATAAATATCAAATCTAAATCTTAGATGATAAAAATCTCTATAAATGAAAAATAACTAAATATTTTAAATTAAAATAGAATAAATTAATCAACAAACCCCTATAATACTATATCAAAATCTACCTAAACAAAAGATCATCCTCTAGATACAAGTGTTTGCCTACCCCTATTGGAAATAAATGATGCCATTTTCCACTGAGTGCCTCCATCAATGGAATTAATTGCATCAATTTTCAATAATTTATACTTCTATTTTCCTTATTCTTTTCCCTTTCTTTCCACAATTTAGAGTCTTCAACCCATAAGGACACTGCACAATAGACAAAATCACTTTAAATGCCAACTCTTCTTCCTCATCAAAACCTTTACCAACCTCTTCACTCTATTAATACCCTTAATCAAAAAGAGTATTTTCAGTTGGTTTTCATGATATAAGGCACTTAACACATCTTATTCAACTATTATAGATGGTTGACCTGCATTCATACCTTTCACACCTTGAGCCTCTTCAACATTCTTCACCTTCTAAGCACTATTCTAAAATCCATGAGAAACAACCAAAGATGGGAATAATTCAATAGAAAAGGGGTTTTAATTAAAATTCAAATTATGAACTATATCTTGATTGGGGTAGACAATATTCAAAACCCACTTATTCAAAATGGCTGCATAAGTACCTTCAAAATGCTTCTTTAGACATGATGCAATTTTGTGATTAGATTAATTACAGTTAAAAATTATAAAGGGTAAACCTTTAAAGTTAATAAATTGATTCCACACTCCATGGGAGGTCAAATTATGGATGAAATGATGTAATGGTCTAGATAAATCTAACAAAACACACACCCTGATAAAACTTTATTAGACCTCAAAGGCTTTTTTAAATTTTAAAAAACACACATCTTCTCAACCAGTTGATTAAAAATCCTAGGGTCATGAAGAGCTAGAGGAAGATTATGAAATCTTACCAAATATGGAACATATGAAATTATAATAAAATATGGATAAAAAGGAGACCATGGGCACAAAAATAGCCCTACTTGCCAAAAAACCAAGGCTCATTCTCCCAAACAAAGTCCCTATCTCCAACAATTAGAATAATATCAAAAAGAAACCATTAGATACCATTATTAAGGATGGAAAATTTATAGAATACCAGGTGATTTTAGACCACTTCAAAAGCTCATCCCCTATGGTCATTTCCCAATACATATGCCAATAAAAGACTTACTACCTCTCTCCAAATTGATGGTAGAAATTTCATCATTTGAAATATCTTGAACAAGAGGATTACTAGAGAAAATCAATGTAACATATTTGAAATCATCCATTTTCACATCATCCTTCTCTTGTGAAATTAATTATATTTTATCCTCAGACCTATCCACCACTCCCACTTCCTCCATAGAGGGCTCTGTTGTAGGAATCAAAATTCTCAAATTTAAGCAAGGGTAAAATCCAAAATGAAACTTAAGAATATAATATTTTCAAAAATCCCCCATGGGAATGAAAAAGATTTGAAATATTCATATAATCAAAATATATTATTGACCCTTTAGAAACCCTAATTTAACTCTTATCAACATCAAAAACCCTTAGTTTTGGGATAAAATCATTGCTAAAGCATATCTTAACCACCTCCAAAGATCCCACCCCTAAATTTTGCTCCTCAAACTAGTTGCACTAACCTATTAACCATGTGATGAAGCTTACTTGGTATTTTTTTTCTCTTAATACTATCTCTAGCTCTCCTACCATCTATGATATATAACCTAGGATATAAGCCTTCTTTAAAATAGGTATAATCTCCTCTATAATCCTATCCACAAGGAATTAACTATACATGCTCCTTCACTACCATCAACTACTCCTCCATCATCACCTATGCCTAATCTATTAGTGTCTTATTCTTAACTATCATGATTAAGTTTCCAACCTTTTACTCAGTGGGATCTTTGGTGGAGGTGTATGACAAGGTAACACCAACATGCCAAAAACATATAATTTTTTTAAATGATCATTAATAAGTAACTAATAGTTGTTTAATAGCCACACTGTAATTTCACTCACACAAGGGTTTTGACCCCCTCACATTATCATGTTGCATTACCTAGTGGTATGTGTGTAAATTTAATAATAGTGCATAAAAATTATACTAGATACTAAATCCATTTAAAAAATACTTGGTTTTGATCTAAATTTTACAACTAAAATTTGAGCTTCCACCTATTAAAAATTAGTATTGACTACTAAAAAAATTAAAATATAAATCTATCCAATGTAATATATATATATATATATATATATATATATATATATATATATATATATATATATATATATATATACATACATATATAACCAACCTTTTCATCCTCCAAGGGAGTTTTAAATATCCTAATGTTCCCATTACTTTTCCTTGGGTCCAAAATTAAACTAATTGTTCTTCTCTTATATAACTTCTTGGTTTTTAAAAATTTAACTCATTTTTTCTCCTCTTTCCAATAAATACCATATTTTATTACAATTGTAAGTGGAAAACATTATATTTCTAGAGGTTTTTAAAAATAAATATTACATAGATATTTATAAACAATGCAATATAATTATTTAGAATCCACTTGAGTGCACCTGAAAAGTGTATTTGATATATTTTAACACTAAACACTACATAATAAACCTTAAACACTAAAATTTAAAACATTCAACCTTAAAATTTATTTGGGTTTTTATCAAGTTAGAGTTTCGTTAATGTGTAAAAGATTTTAAAGGTACTTATATTTATATTTCAAAATATTGGAGAAACTATAATTTATGGCCCTACATTTGTATAATTTATGGTTGTTTAAGAAATAAATACTTGTAATAAATATTATTTAGGGTGAATCAAAAAGGTTTTTTAAAATAATTTTTTTTAAGTAGCATTTATTAAAATGGCATTCAAATGTATGATGGGTGATTGAGGACATGAGATAAAATATAAAATCAAAATCATGGCCATATAAGGAATTAATTTAAGATCCCAACTTGGAATAAGGTAAAAAATTATTATCTCTATGAATACTAGTATGTAAGTAAGATATAAAATTAATTTCATATCAAATGCCTAGTGATTTCCTTCAGTATGGTTGTGTCTAAAAATGAATACAAGAATCCAAATATGAAATCATTTATCATGTGTGATTTAAGATTTTAATTTGAAAATTAGATTGAAATTTATATATCACATCCTTCAAAAATATCTACACAAAGTTTAGATAATGATCAATTGATTATGTATTAAATGTTTAGTATTTTCCATCAGTATGGATGTCTAAAAGTGAGTGAAAGAATATCAATATGTATGCATTTAGGATATGTGAATATAATTTATAGTTAGACTTAATGAGATAAAAGTTGATAAAGTACTTCCTTTGTATATATCTTTATATTAGTTAAAAAAATGATAATTGATTATGTATCAGGTGTCTAGTAATTTCCATCACTATAGGTGTGCCTTCAAGTGATAACAAAATATCAATATGATTACATTTAAGATATGAAAATTTAATTTTAAATTTTCACTCAATGATAATGAGAGTGATGTAATATGTCATGTATAAATCACTATGAAAAATATAGAGAATGTTCAACTGATTATGTATCAAATGTTTAATAATTTTAATAAATATGGGTGTGTCTACATATGGTTAAAATAATATGAATATAATTTAATTTAGGATATGTGAAGTATAATTTTATAAATCTCTATGAAAACACTATATATTTTAACAACTTAAAAGTTATAAAAATCACCATTTGCCACACCTTGTTTCATTGCTTGTTACTTTCAATATCTTCTCCCATTGTAGAACTTTGAACCCAAAAAAATATATATGTAAATAGTTAAGATAAAAAAGTGAGAGTAGGAGATAAAAGAAGAGGACATGCCATATGGTTATGACCTTGGTGTAGATGAACAAAAATTTGAGAAAAATTAAGAGGAGGAAGATTAATATGATGAACAAAGGGATAATATTGTTCTCTTTTACCTAACACATTTGAATATGAATATGAGCTCCCATACGAGGAGGAAGATGAGTCCCCAAAAAATTATATTTTAAAAATTATATCATGTTTTGGGGTACCAAAAATGATTCCAATGATGATATATGATTTTAATTACTTATATGTGGTTTTATTGAAGTTAGAGTGTAGTTTTTTTTTTGGTGTGGGTGTTTTGTCTTGAATATAACTTAGAGTATTCTATATAATTTTGTTTTACATTAAAATGTATCACTAGAAAAGGGTTTATAAGAGTGTCTTATTTTTTAGGATATTGGAAGATATTCATTAGAATATTATAGTGAAAATTTGACTGAAACAATAGGATGAGGTCAACCCAAATTTTTTAAATAAAATAGAGAACCACCCTATAACTATACATAAAATGCTTTTGGTACCTATGACCATATAAATCATGTTTATAGGCCTAGGACTATATACATATCATTTTTTGGCCCTAAGACATGGACACTATGCTTTTTATAAATGACAAGTAGTAATAAAATGTTTTAATGATTGTATTTGTCACATAGAAGGTTCTAAAAACCTCACTTAGTGTCAAAAAAATTGTGTCAATCAATGGTAAATTACACTTCTTCAAACCATCATAGGTTAGCTAAGATTTCAAAGTATAAGTAAAATGGTTTGTTTTGAGGCTACAAATCATGCATATATTACTTATAAATCCCCTTAATAAAATAAAATACTAAATAAAACACAACAAGTAAATATAATTATGATTCAACTATAAAAATATGTGTGATGCAATATGTCACTACTATGAACTTTAATGATACAATAAATGATATCTACATGCTTGTAAATTATTAATATGTTGATAATAAATGCTAGATACTCTTTTATATTTTATCTATATTACATTATATATAAAAATCCACTAATGCAATTGTGTATTTATACAATTCCTAAATTAAATTTAGGAGTCTATTGGCATGTAAAATGATATAAAATTTTAAAAAACATGGACAAGATAGGATCACAAACCCTTGGAGCATTCTAATCAAACAAATTAATGAGATCATTATAAATATATTATGTAATTTTTTAGGGGACCAACATGAATATAAGGAGATAGAGAAATTGAAGAGAGATAATAAGGGGGAGAGATAAGAAAGAGGGAGCATGACTGAAAAAGACAAAAATACATCAATAATGTTTAATTTGAACCAATAACTAACAAAAATTTTAATACCCTATAATAATCCAATTTTATGACTAATAAATTATTGGGTACCTTTTTTAATAATCTACATATCTCCCATATTTCATGTATGTGTGTTTACACATCAAAGTAAAATAGATAGTGTGGATATAATATTTTATGTTCTAAAGTTATTAAATCAAACTCCAATGTACCTATAAACTCTAAAAGAACATTTACACATGGATTAATGACCATAATAATAATTTATTGAAAGATAAAAATAAAAACTAAAAATTATACACCTGATTTTGATGAAATTATGAGATTGCCCATGTGAGATTACATGTATCTAAATCTATGTTAAATCTTACCTACATAATTTATGAGTACAAAATTTAGTGACTAAAAAACAAGGTTAAAGAAATATTTTATGTAATATATAAAATAATGATAAAAAAATGATTTTAATATATTCTAGTGGTCAAAATAAGTATCATGTCTTGGGTATGTATGATAATAAGTGAAATTTGAATGTCCCCTTCGACAAGCATGAATTTTGTGCCGAATTCTCAATTTTTTTAGTCTAGATAAAATGAGTGGAATATGTGCCCACCTTTGAGATGTGGGAAGAACTCAAGAATCACACATCAAATAAAGGAATCATGCACATCATGTGTAATATAATACATAAAATCAATGATGTTTAACATAGAAAGATGTCATCTTGGAAACATATATGTTATAAACAAGTTGAACCACACAAACCTTTTATGTAATCAATATAATTTCATGAGTAACATACCCAAAAAAATTTAAATTTAATAAATATGGTACATATACTACATAAGGTAATATGTCCTATATAAAGGCAATGTATTAGCAATTCAAGATCAATAAATGATTCCCCATGTTAGCATAATATATAGAACTATAATATAAAATAATAATATGGGTTCACTCTCTAAATATATATTGATATACTAATGGAAACATAATTAAGAACATGGAGACATTCCATGATATAGAACATGGAAAAAATTAAAGACACATATTAACACATGACCAAACAAAGATCAAATTGAGAAAAACATAATTCAAAATGACTCAAATGGAAAAAAATTAGGAAATAATTATTGAGACAAAGAAATAATAAATTCTTGGGAATACATATAAATAAGAAATGATAAATTAATGAGAATAAAAATGGTATAATTAGATTCAAATGGAAAATATAAAACACTCAAACAAATGAATAAATTTGAATAAAATAATGACTGGTCAAAACATGAAAGAGGATAATCATAGAGGTAATCAAACATATATAATAGAATAGGAGGTAAGACATATATGAATGTCACAAGTGCATAGTAGTGATTGGATTATTTATATGTTTTCCCTATAGTGTGAAAATATTATATGCACATGATTCCTTTTTTTGTGTAATTACAAGTGGGACAAACTTATTAGGCTTAGATTTTCATTTTTGTTTTGTTTGCATTGGTATTTGTCTAATTTTATTTTAAAAAAATTCACTAACATTGAATTATCTTGATATTATAGGCTTATTATAACCCTTATTTAGTCAATTTTTATAAAATATCAAATGATTAATAACATGAATTACCATTTCACCTAAAATTTATTATGCAAGCGCAAGAGAGGGTGTCCACCTAAGGACTTCACAACATGGTGATCACTAAAATTAAAAAATGATTCAACAATCCTTTGCAATATCATTATATGAAATATCCAAAATTTCAAATGGCAAAAAAATCACACCCTTTCCACTGTAATATGAACACCCATTAAATGGGTTTAGTGGTACACTTTAGTAAACCATTTCTCCTATAACATAGAAGCCATCTAACATAGTTTCTAAAATTCCATATAAACATCCACTTGAGTAAGAGAATTTTATCTCAAGAAAGTTAATTATAAAACTCACTAAGGTAAATATTCCATGAAATGGTAATAAAATTACAATCCCCTTTCTTATGTGGCCCATTCTTTAGAGGTATTTTCACCATAGATATATAGTGGATTCCATTGAATCTTCATCTACCCACACATAAAATATTTACTTGCATAGATAAACTCAAAAGTTTCCAATTAATACTACTCTTAAGAAACCATGGAGTACTAAACAATGGGTTCCATGAACCCATAATAATTTTATTATTTCCTCATGGCCACAAAGTCCTATTATACATGTGTAGAGTACTGCGAGTCATATAGATATAGATATGATACCTATGCATACTCCTTGGTAGTACCACTAGTTTGATGTACCATATTTTGATTTTGGAGCTACATATGAGAATAAATTGGATGGTATAATATGCTATCCTTTTTCCTTTTGAATATTTTAAAAAATATTAAAAAAATAAAGTATTCAAGAAAATACAAAAACATTCAAATAATTCAAAAATATGAAAATATTAAATGTTCCCATGTTTATTAGCTCATTGGAATTTTTATTTTTAATTTATGTGAGTAAATATAATATCATTTCATTACTATATATACATGTTTCATATATCTTTGAGTATGATATAGGCATAGCCATACACATGATATATACATGTACAAATGTTGGATCTCTCCTCTACTTGCATCATATAGTACATTGGGCACATCATACTTATTTTATCAAAATTAATACATGATAAATATAATTTATGATCATTTATACATTATCATTTTTATATTATATATTAATGCTTACACATGTCCATATCGATGCTCATATTTTTCATAGTGTGCTTGATATGCTATGTTACATTTTTTTTAACACACACATATAGGGACTATTATGATATTTTTATGTTAGTTGCATATGATTTATATATTAGTAAATTCCTTGAGTCTATTTATATTAATTTATATTGCCTTTATTGTGGAACATTTGAATATGTTCCTTACTTGTTGGCCTTTATGCCATTGCATACTGATTGGAAATTTGAATATGTCATTTTATGTGGATTGGACATTTGAATATGTCATTCCTTTATATTGTGATAAATTTGAACATTCCCATTTTATGAGGTCTCCTTGGACCATTATTTATAATTACATTGAGTTATCTTGTGTGTTTTCTTTATTTTTTGTTGAGCTTGTATTATTACTTTCTAGACATTGCTATGATCTATATCATGTATCCTAGGACTTGATACGATCACATACTATGAGATTCATTGATATACCTTCTTATAAATGTAATAAATATATGATACATGATTCATACACATATTATATATTTCTCTTATCATTTTAAGCTAATGTACCTACCAATTTTTATCTCTCTCAGCTCAAAAGTGGGGGGCATATTAGTGGGGGCATGTCATAGAATCATGGCCTCCACATTTTTTACAGTTTATATATTTTAGTGGGGGCGTGTCATAAAAAAAATTAAATACATACTTAAAAACTTACTTATTACCTCTATATTTTATGTGGGGAATGTCATAAAGACATGACCTCCATACTTTCACAATATCCATTTTAGTTTCATGATTTATATATACACTTGAGTCAAAATCCTATACATTACAGGGATTCTACTTAGATTTTAAACATTTTTTTAGATTTATGACACATATACTCCAAATTAGACATATTATAGGTTCATTTACTATGTTTTTTCACCCAAAAAATCAAAATTTACCAATTATATTACTCACTAGGATGCACTAATTACACCAATATATACAATTATTGAGCCTTTTATACTATAATAGTTGCTTCAATTTATAGGTTAAAGTGATTAAATAATTAAACCTCACAATATTTATAGGTTGAAATGATTAAATCATCCAATTTCACCATATTTATAGGATGATTTTATTAAATCACTCACCCTCACTATATTATATATTCACATTTGAGTTACGAAATTGAGATATAATGATCTCAATGGCCATGTCACATCTCATCCTTCCACCAAATTGTTGGAATAATACCTTACATTATCCCTCTTCAAACTATTCAAGGTTAAGGTTTGAACCTATGCTATCTCCATTACCTCACAGATAATCATCTTTACTAATTAAAAGCATTAAGAGGAAACATGGTTGCATTGACACATAGGTGTACTCCTTACTCTCTTTCTTTTCAAGATTTTAAATTATAGTTCAAAATTAAAATTATATACATTGATTCATACTAGAATATGCTCTTGGTTATAGGTAATACCCCAAAAAATCACTCAAAGTGGGCTCATGTAAAATCAAGATGTTTTTTACATACCCATATACACATTTATTTCCTTTATACTAGTAATTTCATCCTTATTCATCACTAGATTAAAGGGGGTAAAATGTACATACTAAAACTAAATATTTGTAGCATCTCAGTTTTGTAAATTTGAAAAATATTAATCAAGGCTATACCCTTTAGTTTTAGACCTCCTTATTTTTGAAAGGCTAGCATTCTCCATCCCATTATGTCTTACTGATATTATCTTAGTCTGATCCACATCATTCTAATGATCTAGGTCTCCTACAATGCAAAAAGAGATTAAAACCTAATAAATATCCTTCACTATCAGTTTTAGATCCATAATTGTTTTCTAGCCTTATAGACATTATCATCCATAGATATATACGATTGTTGACAATAGTATATATATCCATATCTAGTCTCTATTTTACATAAGTCATCCAAATTAAACATGTATTGAAATCTATGGGTCAACCTATTTATCTTATTAAACCCTAATATGAGATATTTTAAAAAGGTGTCATATAAATATAAGTATAATCCTTCTCATTATGGATCTATAAATAAGAAATAAAAAACTTATAAAAGATCAATCAATGAGCTACACAGCCAAGCTGTTTTACCCTATTCATCCCTATTTGTATATAAAGTATATCAGCAGCCATATTACAAGCCTGAAGCATTCAAAGAGAATCCCATGAGTGATATTTATAAAATTACAAGCTAGATCACTACATGGATATTTCTATAATATATTTAACATTTGTGCACACATATTCCCACACATAGGGGAGAACAACATAATTATGAAACCCTCCTTGGAGTATTGGATAAGTAGGTGTGCTCATTGAAATATGATTCTTTGAGGTCATCTTGACACTGTGAGCCCACTAACAATTTATTAAAAAACTCATTCTAATAGTGAAAAAGGGTGAAGAGCTAGGGTTTGATCAATTGAAAAAGGTCAAAAAACTATATCCTAGATCTAAATATATTAGTAAAAAGGTGACATAAAACCTAGAATAGTGAAATTAGTCACATTGATATCTAATCATTATTTTTTACTAGACACCTATGACACAACTAGACACTAACATTGATGGTAAAGTCCTTATTAAAATGTAGTGTATGTAGCTATAGAATCATAATGTCCATAATCTAATGACTCTTATACAATATTGATCTTACATACTTCCCACCTATTACCATTATAGATCTACATACACATAGTAAAACGAACTAAGTATCCTTTCTCTTTGGAATTACAATCAATTAAACATCTTAATCCTCCTTCATGATGACTCCTTCCCATATGGACTAATCAAAAACTTATTGGTCTTTATTATTCTTAATATCATATTGGGATTCTCACATAAAACATCACTATCTTGTTTTCTTTTAAGATAACCTTCTTCTCCTTAATCATATCCTTATCCTTGTTACTACTCAGTATATATTTTAGTTTCTAAAAAGGAAACTTTCCACTCATATTTTATTTATTTTAAATCTTCTTCTTCTTATATTCTCTTCCAGTCCTAAAAAAAATGAGTCTTCGTAAATAATTTAGTTGCATTCTTGGGCACACAACATGACCCATCATCTTGGAAACCATGTGTTCCCAACTCTTTACCTTTTTATTTCATTTTCCTTAACTCCTCTCTTGGATAACTCTCCAACACCTAGTTGTAACTCCACATAGTCTCTTCCTTTCAACATTAACCCTCAAGGTCTTCAATTTATCCTATTCAAACAATATCTCTAACTCAACTATATAATTCATGAGATTATTTAGGATTTATTTACCACAAAATTAAAAAAAAAATTGTTAGTTGGATTACCTCCTTATTTTATGTTGACTTATGTTGGTATATTTTATATTTTAGTTGGTCCTCTATCCAATATTTCAAATTTTGATTATAGGGATAATAACAGCATCAAAATTTATTCATATTCACTTACAATTAAAACATCTTAACTTTGTGCATCCTCCATCATGTCCAATCTTGTTTGGAATCCCTTCAACATCTTATCTAATCTTCTATCTTTGGTTCTCTTCTTCCTTTGTGTGTCATATCCCCTTTAATAATTTTTTTTATTTTTTAAAACATGAAATAGACTCAAAAAATATCCTCTCACTTCCTCTCAACTTTAAATACTTCTTTCACACCTAAAACAAACTTATACACTCACTTATGCAAGCTTATCTTTCAAAACTTGAAACTAACACAATTATAATATATTACACATCCTATAATTGACTCATACAAGATTCTCACACACTTAAATTATAAGTAAAAAACATTACTTTGATATTAAATGATGTAAGCATAAGAGATTGGGTTCACCTAAAGATTACATTTACCTTTGTGATGCATGTTTAGACACTCAATCATGGTCACACTTGAGCACACTAATGGAATTGACATAATTCAATAAAATAATTTCATTTAATTCATCTTAAAAACATTATAATTTAATGTGCATGCACGCGTGCACGTGCGCGTGCACACACACACACACACACACACACACACACACACACACACACACACACACACACACACACACACTTGTGCCTTTATAGTCCTATTGAAACATAAACATGAAGAATAAATTCCATACAAAGTTTTTTATGGACTAGTTCACTTTTAACTCTCTCTTTTATTTCTTGGAAATCTCTTTTTCTCTATTGTAACTATATTGATTGATGTAACTCACTCCTGTACATAATTTTAAATATTTATTGACATTTATTTACTTTCTCCCATGTCTCTTCACTTTCCTTATCCCCTAAGAAATGCTTCAAATTAATTTGTTTGTTGTTATGGGCTGTTAGTTTTTTAAAATTCATTCCTAATGAAACCACCCCTATTTGTAGGGAAAAACTACCACTTTTGGTTGTGAAACTATCACTTATGCTTTCAAAACCACCATCATATATAGACCAATGATTACATCCCTATGAAAAACTACCAACTTTTGGAGGCCATAGTGTTATCATATAGAATCATATTGAGATGATTTAATTTTTTAAATTACATTAATATTAGAGAGGATCTAAGAATGCAATAATATTTATGTTTATGGAAGATATTTATGCCATTTTATGCTTTAGCCCACAACATATCCCTTTTATCCCTCAAATTTATGCATTGACATCCCGAATTATATAAATGGTTGAGAAACTCAGCCAACTTACTTGTAACCATATATATAATTGATCCTTATCTGATGTTGATGCTACTAATTTTTAGGATTACTGATTTTTGAATCCTTAGATCATCTTCACCATGCCAATAATAGAAAACATGCAAACAATACAACACAAACACATGCCACTCTGTTTTTTCTTGATGAAAGATTACATGAACCCTTGAATGTTAATACATGAAGTTATAATTTATTTAATAGATTTTCTATATATCTATCATAATTGGTAATTCTATATAGCAACACCCAAAAATATGGAAATTAAAGCTCAAGCTCAAAGGGAAATATTGTGAGACCCCTATTTTTACACTACTTACTTTTAGACATTTTGTGTTATAAACATGGATTATTGAGACATGCTTTATGTATTATTGAGACATAAGATGTTATTTTTCCCTTGTGTTTGAGATATATATGTTATACATTATGTGATTCTATTTATTATCTTATGCAAGAATAGTTATATGCTTAGACTAGAAGATTATTCTATTCATTATGATGTCAATTACATGTGTATATATTTGTTAAAGTTAATTTTTGAGATGTTATACCTTGTATATGCATGTATGCACTTTGTATGATTGAAATTACGTGTATTTTTTATTTCATTTAGCTTCTTCAGCTATCTGGGCTAGGGAGTTTTATGTGTGAATTATTATATAAGTGTCAAGGGAGGTTGGTGAGGGAATTGGGACTACATTGGGAATAATTATATCATTATCAAAGTGGTGTCATGTGTACTTCACCTTACGATGATTAAAACCATTCCTTATGTTGTATGTGGACCTAGTTAGAAGTTGTGGACTTCCTTAACCCTCTTAACATTATTCAACCCATATATACTATTCATAACTCTTTTTATAAACCTTAGGAGTATCATTTTATTTATAAAGTGTTATTTTTAACTACATAAGTGTTATTATTTACTCAAAACTTGTGTTCATTCAACCAAAATTAAAAATGGAATCTGAGTGTTCTAGAAGTGATTAGAGGTGCATTTAAGGCCCTTTTTTGCTATATGATGGATTTAGACCTTGTTTTAAGTTTAGATGATTTCAAAGGACCAACTCATGTGACATTGATGGATTGGGATAGTGGGATCATTAATTAGGGATGGACTTACTTATTTTCCCACATGAACTTGTATGAGAATTTATTGATAGGGGATACTTATTAACCTTGAACCAAGGGATGGTAAGGGACACATGTTACCTTACATTTGGAATCTATAGGAGAGTGCTTAGACTATTTTAGGAAGGGAAACATTCCTTGAGGGAACTAGTTACAATTTTGAAAATTGGAAATTGGAGGAAAGATATAAATGAAGAGGAAACCAAGTAGAGGATGAAGGAATCTTAGTGAGAAGGAGCACTTAACCTTTCACTTATGAATGAGTATTTGTGTATATCCCAAAGGATAACTAACGTAGGATTCCATGTACCCTTTTTTTTAATTTATGTTGTTTACTTTGAAATGAGAAGATTATCATTTATGTTTTTGTTTATTTTTAAGAGGTGCAAGGCCACTTGGTATACCATTTCTTCGCCATTGTTTTCCATGGTTATGCCTATGGCCACCATGTTTATTTCATTACCCACTTGGAATTTAGATATGCACAATCCCTCCTCTTTTACTTTATTCTTTTTAAAATCCATTTCTTATTTAATTTTGATACCATTAGGTTCTTTGATTGGGATTTAATTTATGTTCTTTGTGTTACTCTTTTAAATAGTGGTAGTGGCTAGTAGAACTAGGTTCTTATGGCTTCCTACATGATTTTCATGTACATAGTGGTAGTGGCTAGTGTAACCATAATTACTATGCCCTAATATGTGGTAATTTTTTAACCTAAATTGTGTTAATGCTCTCCCATGGACAAGAGATGGTACAAAAATAAGGAAGCATCCCCACATTCTTCTTCTCCTTTATCAAGACTTCTATGTTGGAAATTCATCTATGACTATGTTGTTATGATTATGGTATTTTAAATGGGGATTTGTTTTCTTTTCATGCATATGATGTATGGAATCCTCTTATACATAAATGAATCTGTAAGCCTCTTAGATGTGTTACCTAGTGAGTGATCCTTATCATGTTTTAGCTATCATCCAAATCTTGCATTTTCAACTTATTCCACCTTACACCAATGATGTGAAGATGCTTAGAATTGGAAGTCCTAGGATCTAAGGTGCCTAAGGAAGTCACATAATTATTTAAAATGGATGGGAGGTAATCCCCTCATTTGGTCAACTTTATGGGTGACTTGTAGAGTTCACTTGAAGATTTATTATTGTTTAGATATTGTAATGATTTTTATAGATTTTATTGCTAGTTTTAAAAGCCTTGAAAATTTAATATTCAATTTCAACTCAGTAAGAAAAGATAATATATAAGTATTATGATTTAAATGTTCTATTTTCACTTATAATCCTTGTTAAAGAGGAGAGAGAGAATAAATGTATTAAATGGGAAATATATTAAAATGAAATATTGAAGTTGTAAAAACCTATTAGAAATGATATGCTGTATTTTACTCTGCATAAAAAAAATTGAATTGACATTTCATTAAATTCATTAAAGGACCATTGCATGCAAATATTTTTCATGTATTTTGAAACTTATCAAAAATTACCTGAAGTAATTTTGTTAGGTAGTAGGCTTCTTCAGGGTCCCATATCAACTTATGGAATATTTTTATGTGTCACTATATATAAGATATGTATTTTTAAGCCAAAACCACTAAAAATAATTAATTTTCCTTTGTAAAAGTCTTGAGCTTTGCTTACTTCTTTTACACACTTTTCAAGGTAGAAAACATATCCAAATAATTTTAGTGGATAGTTTTGAATTTTATGAGTTTGATGATTTTTGTTGTATAATTGTTTACCATTTAGGGCCCCTATTATGAATTTTTGAATGTGATTTATCTCTAGGGAATTTTTTTTTGTTGATAGTCCCTTTGTAAAGGTAGTGTATTTTTTTGTGGGGAACCTTGCTTAATGATTTGGTGGTCACCCATGAAATTGCATAACATGTGTTCTAACCCCTAAGGGACCAATGCTCTTGGTTAGGTGGATAAATTCCAACTTATAAATGTAATAATTCACATGGAATGTGGTTATCTTTAACCCCACATCTATTTTATTTAATGGAGGGGGTAAACAACATGTGTTGATCACCAACTTTGTTGACAATAGCATTCATTTTCTACATGTATAACACAAAAAAACACCAAGCCTTATAATTATAAAATATAATTATTATTTTATTCAATAAAAAATTAATTAAAAATTAAACCATTAATTTTATAAAGTTTTAACTTGTATATTTTTAGTTAATAAACCAAAAACTTAAAACATGTATGTGTTTTTGTTTAACTAATTCAGACAATTTTGAGGCCTAGAGGTGGGGTGACCCTAAAAATGACCCCCTCAAATTTTTATGTCCTTATATAAGAAATATTTTTTAAGGTTTGGAATGATTTAATTTTCTAGAAATGACCTCTTTATAAAACAAAGGTGATTTTAGTCCTTTTAAAATTAAATATACTAGATTCGTTCAAGTGATTGTAGAGACCTAGATAACCAAAGGTATGGGAACCCAAAAGGAATCGCCATCAATTTTTTTTAGTATTATGTATGGAATAGGTTTGAAGACCAATAACTATATGGATCTTGATATATATGATGATTTTCTCATAGGTAGGTCTTTTTAGAATGGTTTGATGATTATGGGCTCCTAGAATCCCTAGAATGGGTTGACCCCTAAATGAAACCCAATTATTTGTATTCCTCATATCATATGAAATAATTTTCAAAACGTAAAACTATTTTTTGAAAATAAATTTACCTTAAACGTAACTTGACGGCCATTAGTGTCTATCATGGAGCTTGAATCTCTATGATACCTTTTTTGAAACTATGGAAAATTAAGACCTCTTAGAATATTTTTGAGAATATAGCTACATATAAAAAAATTCAAGTATGTATGTATTAAAATAGAATTGAAAAATTAATTAAAGCAAAAAATCACAAAAATATTTTAAACTCCATTAATGGCAATCATCCAAGGTTGAAGAAGGAGAGGACTGATGACTATGGACAAGTCATCCTCCAAAATCTTCTCCCTCATTTCTAAAATATAATTTTTTGACTTAATGGATGTTTTAAAGCCTTTATTAACATACATAAGTATTTATAAAGCTTCCTTACATTTGACCAAATTTAATGGTAGAGGTTAAATCAATCTATCAATTGAGATAGAATGATGTATCTTTAAGGATCTTATTTGGAATATTTTAGGCCACATTATAAGTCATATGGGGCCTATATGATATTTAGTATATCACTTTCCTTGAATTTTACTTATGTCAAAATAATATTTAACTATGACTAAAGTGTGAACTAAGCCATGCGATAGGTTAGATTCTTCCAGCGATGTTTTTGGGCAATGCAAAGAGTGAGATAGAATCATTTGAGTTAGTGTTTACTCAAAATTGCTTCGTATTGGTCTTGTATCATTTTTAGGCCTTGACATTATGAGAACCTCTAGAATGGATTATAGAGTTGTAGGACTTTTGATAGTATGTAGGTTGATTAGATAAAATGGGGTTAACATTTTTACATAGCGACCATGTGACCACTTGCACATTGGCATCCATTTCATTTGGGCTTGTGAGTTTATTTAGATGATTTATGTGTCCTATGCCATGTTTTTATATATACAATGGAAAATTAAATTGTGTATGATGTAAATTATACATTATTTTAAAAAATGATATTTTTTGTATGGCTTAATCATGTAAATTTTAGGCATGAAAATTTGGTATCAGAGCACTATTAATTTATCAAGAGCTTTGGGGTTAATTATTTAGTACCACTTATTCCAAAATGAATCCATGTGTGTACTTATTGGGTGATATGCCTCATTAAGGAGGTAGGCATAGTCTACATTAAGAGTGTATTAGACCATGGACTCTTCAGTTGACTATCAATTACTTGGAGTATTGATGTGTTATTTATGCCTATGAGACCCATGACAAGACTTATTGGGAATCCTCCCATCTTGTTAAATGGATGAGGTTTGATGAATGCTTGGAATAAAGGTTCCAACCAGATGTAGGAATTCATATGGCTACAAGGGCCAAGTAACCTTTAGATCATGAGTGAGATATTGTGTGTTAGGCTAATGGGATTTCCTATGACCTTAACCATACACATATTACCTTGGAGGAATTCATAGATAAGTTCTTGGGATAGATTTATATTTACTATTAATACCATGATGTTTGATATTAGTTACATAATAGAGTGTATTATATGCCTAGGTTTGAGATGGGCCTTTCTAAGTTCAATGACCCCTTTCAAGAAAACATTACCTCACCACTCATGTGGAGTGTGTTAGAGGGTTTATTGATGTTTATCTCACATTTAGGGATGAGATTATAATTAATTAGGATGCATTACCATAAACCATCTTATGTTCTTTAGTTTACAGCTATTTCCTTTGAAAGATTTCCAAGAACAATTTAGGAATAGTTCCTCCTTAGGTTTAAGGTTATCTATGTCGACCAAGAGGTCTATAGAGACCTTAGGAACATACTTGGTCTATAGGAGGGAATGATATCCTAGTGGTATTTCACATGGGTTTGAAACTTGAAACCTATATATGTACATATGAGTGTTTTTATATTTTGTCTTCACTTTTTATGTGATGGAATGGTGATACCATGGAGGGCCTTGTTAGGGAGCCCCCTATGGGTCACTTTGTTATTACCTAATTTTATGGTGAATTACCTTTTTATCTTTTTGGTAGTGATATATACCTTGTTTATAGCCACATGATTGAGTGAATTTTCATTAGAATTAGACATAAATGATGGTTGGAGAGAAACATGTAGGCCTTTATGGAATCTTGGCATAAAGTAGGTGAAATCACTGACTTAATCAAGTAATGATTATGTTAGAGTGGTATTATTATCTCTTATTTCACATTTAATCAACAATCAAGGATTAAAAGCCTATTTTTGATGTTGATATCTAAATATTGTGGTCAAAAAACCCCTTGAGATTATTACCCTATTTCTTGGAATATTTGTATAGAGAACATCCTTATGTTGAATCAATGATGTTTTAAAGGTGACCTTATTTATAATGAACCTTGAGATTCATATGATTTGTTTTTTCCTCATTAATATTAAGGTTAGAGTGTACCTTATTTATTGTGGATAATCTTGAGTTTATCTATGTATCCATTATAGTTTGAGTTCCTTTTTTTAATGAGATGGTTTCCTCTTTGCAAAGTTTTTTTTCCTTAGTTATGGAACCCGATTGAGTGGGTTACCTATGAGTGTTAATAACATCAATGAAATATAATTTTATTTTTGATATAGAGATATAATTGATCCTGAGTGGGTGTACATTGATGAAACATGCTCAAGATAAGAATATGCCTTTAATTTTATAGATTGCATGATAGTTTCCTATAACATGTAGTTTAGCTTGGATTTTGATAACCAAAATTTTGTGGGTGTTAACCTTTTGATTTGAATCTTTCCCTCTTGTTTTTACCATTTCATCCTTTTGATATTGTGTATTGTACATACACAAACTAAATGTTGTGGCATGTGGTACCACATTGGATGCTTCTGTTAGTTCTTAGACTTATAATGCCTCGTCTTTTTAATCGCGTCACACCCTTCTTTGGATTATGAGGTTGGATACATACTTGTGTATGGATTTATGAGGGGTTCATGTGTTAAACATCCATGATTCTTGAGAAATTTTTTTTCCTTATAAGATGCATTCTATAGTGGAGTTATTTTCATAATCATCTAAGTGTATCACTAGTAACTTAACTCCTTATATGATGTATTTTTCCCCTTATTCAAAAGGTTTTCATAAATGTTTGTAAAAGTTGATATAATTACATGAGTGTATGAATTAAGATTAGACATAAATGGGTTGAGCTATAGGGAATGTAAATGGATATGACATATGAGTCTTGGAAGTTGGTAAGTTGTTTTATGACCCTTTTTGAGATGGGACTTTTGGTAACAGTATGTATCCTAAACGAGGGAATTTTTAACTTTATTAGAGTTATTATTCATTTTTTTAGAGAGAGATTCATGAGTTTTGGTTAGGCACCATGTTTAGTAGGTGAGTACCTATCATAATTCATGAGTTTCATGAACAAATATTGATACAACATTCTCAATCACCTTAGATCAAACATCCTTAGTAATGGTTAGACATTTTTATTTATAAACAAACTCATTAGGGGACACTTGTGATATGTGCAATGGTTGTTGTGAGAGAATGAAATGTTCCTCACTAAATAAAGTGTGAACTTATCTGATGTCATTTTAAGCCTTGAGGATGACAATTCTAGGGGAAGGGATATCAAAAGACCCCTTGGAGTTTAGTACTAGTCTTGAGTGGTGGGAATCCCCCTCATAGTGTGTGAGTGTATTATGTAATGTCATGGTTTCATATGGGTTATAATTTTTTTATGAATTGATATTTTTCAGGTTACCTTGGTTTAGGAATAATTTTTATTTTAGTTAGAACTTATATAACGTTAATATGAATTGATACTCTCTCACCATTAAGTGACATCATCACAATTTCATTGATATGATTTATATCATTCATGTTGTTAAGTAATTATTCTCTTTGATAAAAAAACATGTATCATTATTATTGATTCAAACACATTCCTCAGTCTTCACATAAGGGTGTCTTCTACTTCATGTTGTATAAAAAAGTTGTATATATAGATTGGATTGATGTTCCATGTGGTTTAACCTTCTCTCTTGTTTGGGAAAATGTGTTGTGATATTTTTATACAAGAGAAAGTGAAGTTGATCTACAAATCAATCTTGGATTAGAGAAGATAAATCAAACTATCCCTTTCACTTATTGGTACATTTAGACAATTGAGGTCATGACCAATATGGATCTGTTAGACCTAAATAAGGGGTCCCTTATGACAAAATATCACTAGAGAGGGTTCAAAATCCTCTATTCAATAAATACCATTTGATAACCCTAGTTAAGTCCTATGTTTTTTATAAAAGTAAACATAAATTAAATTGAATATAACCTAGTGATCACCAAATCATATGACAAAAAATGGGTGTACTAAAAATGAAATTAAACATGCAAATAATAACTCTACTCAAGTTAAAGTAGTTTTTATCCTAATACATGGAAATAAAAAAAATATTCATAAGATAATAAATGCAAATATATTTTCTTAATAAAGAGTATCAAAATTTAGGAATACTTACCTTTGAAGATGAACCCACCAATACTCATCTCTCCCTTATTCAAGGTGATTTTCAAGATGTTGTTATGGTTTGTAAGGATAACTAAGATAGGTTAGTTGTAGGCTATATGACTTATCTTATGCATTTAAAATACTTATCCCCTAAGATAAGATTATTATCTCCAAGTGTAGTATGAAACCCTAAGTAATGGATCATAAATTAAAATGATGGAAAAGAAAATGTGAAAATAAATGATTAACTCTCTCTCTCTCTCTCTCTCTCTCTCTCTCTCTCTCTCTCTGAAATGGTAGCAAAAAAGATGTGTTTATATAGATAGATGTAAAACTAAATTCTTTTGAATTTTTAGTCCATAGTGTCATCCCAATCGATTGTTTTATTTAATAAATAAAGTAGTTATGTCTCAAAATAGGTCAATTAAGGCTAACCTAATCTTGTAACATACTTATATTTTAAGGATACGGTAAGCTTATGCCAAGTTTATTTGGTAAATGATAAAAAGAGGTTTTAAGTTAGGTAGGGGCTATTTGAGGTGGTTAATTTCTTGGTGGAGTGTGTAAGGGAGGTGTGAAAGATAAGATACATGTATAGGAGAGTTTTATGTTTGTTTAAAGTGGTGGTATATGTACTAACAATCTTGAAAAGCACCAATGGTCTTCCCACCCCTTTCTCAGTGCACCCTTTAATGCATATACTCAGAGATTGAGACATGAATGGTTTTTTGAAGAGAGGAAGCATCAATATTTGATAAATTTTAAAAATATTATGTGTATACATATTCCCCACTTAAATCTCATCACGTGTCATACAGTTATAGCATGAGATTGTGCTTTAGGAAAAGAATAGATACATACACAATGTTGAGCTAAGTAAAATATAGTAATAAGTGAATAAGATAAATGAAATAACAAAATTAAAAAATACATACCTTTACTTTCCTTAGTGTTGTAAAAGAGGAAAGAAGTAAGAGAAAATGTGAAGGTGTCTAATGTAGAGAACATTAGGCAAACCTTTACATGTAAAAAATCATTTTTTTTGAAAAATATACATGTAATATGTGGAAAAAATCTCTATGACATCAAGATTCTAGAACATATTTTGGTTCAAGAAAAGAGCTAGTAGAAACAAATTTATGGGGAAAAAATGGAATCTAATTGTAAATAATTGATAAGTAAATAATTTTGAATAGTAAATATAAATAGGGTGAAAATTAATTCATTTTTTATTTTTACTACTCTAAGAAAAATATTGCTCTGAAAGACCTAGTTGAGCCCAAAGAGTGACCATGGTGAGGATACAATAGCTTCAACATAGAGGATGATGGATAGTGGTTGTGGCCAGTGTAACTTAGGTAAGTGATGCATTAATTTCATTTCTTTGGTAATTTTAATTGAAATTAAGCTAGATATAGAAAAATGTTTTTTGGAAAAATTTAGATACCAAAAATGACCCTAATAAAGTTTTAGGTATACTAGGGGCTAAATGTGATATTAAGTGAGAAAAAATTAGACCAATAAATGCCTAAGGCATTTTTAGTAAATGGTTAAAAAATAAATTTAAATTAAGAATATAATATATATACACATAATATTTTTAACTTTTATCAAATATTGATGCTTTACATCTTATAGGAACCCATTACAACTCAATCTCTCTAAGTGCATGCCTTAAGGGAACATTAGGAAAGGGGTGGATAGACCTTTGGTGCTTCATAAGATTTTTGTCCCTTATTGCTACATTATTTCCAATCCATTCATCTCCTAAAACCTTTCTCTAAGCTATTTCTCCTCCCTTACACATTCTTCTAGTCTTTTCCTCTTTCTATCTTTCTCTTTACTTTACAACCTTTTGACCTATTTAGTCAACTAGGTCAACTTGGTCAACCTAGTGTGTTTTAGAGTCACTTCAGCTCTTTAGGTTTCTTTGCCTTCTAGCAGACCTAACATAGACTTTAGGCATTAGCCCAATTTTTTTCTAAATCGACATGTTCAAATGATTTTTGGGTGAGATACTCCTATTTTTACAAGGTCATTTCAATCATTATAAACATATGCAATAAAGAGATTATTTTCTTACACTTCATAATCTTCTCTTCCACCGTTATACTTGAGGAGTCTTATCTTAGGTTTCTTATTTGGAGATTCTAGTCTTATGGATAGGTATTGGATGATTTGGCCTAAAAAAGTGATCCTTATGAACCATAAAAACCTCTTGCAAAGCCCCATTAGCCAAGGGAGAGATTGAATAATGATGGGTTCATATTCAAGTAAGTATATTCTAACTTTGTTCTCCTCTCTTTTAGTATATATAAGTAATATAAGTGTTGGATTGAATAATATTACTCTTCATATTCTATGTATCAGGGTGTTACTCACACTTACTTTATTTGAAGTTCCTTATACATATTTTATTTATTTGCATGTAACCCCTCATATTATGCCATAAGTTTTGGTGCATACTAGATTAGTTTACTTTTCTTGTTATTAGAATAGTTTACTTTCTTGTTTATTAGCATAAGTGAAATATCAAATCATATGACTCTTTTAGGGTTATTTTGTGAATATGTTAGACTGTAGGCTTTGGAACCCTTCCTATCATGAATATGTTATTACAAGTGATACAAGTGATCCCCTAATCAGGTCTATCAAATCCCTATATTTGTCATTCTCTCACATAACAAGTGTATACCCAATCAAAAGTGTAGGTGTGCTCTATCTTATCTAATCTAGGATTAATTTATGTAAATCATGAAATTGTAATTTCATACGTTTTGGTGAACCTAACATGAATCTTATCCCATCATTGTTTGGATTATCTTCATGTTTCCATTTTTTTCCTTTCTTATTTAGCATTAGCTTCACTTTGGCTTCACCTTCATTATATTCTGGTGAACCCGACGTGAAACTAACCCTTACAAGATTTAATTCACTTATTTAATTATTTTTATCACTTATTTATTGCCTATTTTAATTCTCTATGGCATCATGAATCTAACACATTTTATGGTTTGTAAAATGGATGAGGAAAACTCAAGATATAGGCAAAACAAGAAACCCATCTACTAACTAGGTTGACCTAGTACTTTTTCTAACCTCTATGCACTATATTGGGTCAACTTAGTCAACCTAGTACAATTTTATAGTCTTTTCTTCTATAGTAGATCAACCTAATTGACCCAGTATAGTTTTCTACCTTCTTTGCTTTCCAACTTAGCTTTTTGCATTCTCTGTATGTCTAACTTAGTTTTATATCTACATAGTTTAGTTATTATCTCTATCTCTTATTATTATTACTTAGAATTATGTTTATTTTCTCAAGCATCATGTCTCCCATTAGAATCTTCTTGGACAACCTAAATCCTTTTAGACACTCTATGGGGTTCTCTTTACTTCTTATCCTTTCTTATCTTTTCTTCCTCTTTTCATCTATTAGGGCATCTTGTGATGCCCATCCACACATTACTCTGTCATTTTGGCCATCTTTAAATTCCCATCTTCGGGTCCTTTTATAGTTTGGGGCATCTTTTAATTCCCATCCCTGCATCCACTTACCCTTTATGGCATCTTGTGATGCTCACTCTTATTTTCCATTACATGTTACCAAATTAATTCAATTTCAAGAAACCTTCTGAGACACATAATCTTGTCTCTCACATGTTCATCCTTGATATAACCATTAATGTAAGATCATTTCATTATTTTCATGTTTTCTATCTTTATCTAACTAACAATTTTTATAGGTTACTTAAGCATGGGTCTCTCCCTCTACAGTAGTTCCCTCTTGTTCACAAACCTTTAGTCCTCCCTTTTTGGTCTTTTGGTTTATTTATGTAGTATAGTCTTATTTTTCATTCTCTTTAGATTTACCAATTTTGATTTGGTTCTACTTGGATTTTTTTTTTTTTGTGATATACTTTTTAAGACCACAGATAGGACCTAACATCCCTCATAAAACTACCATATTTTACTTATTTTCCTTTCTTTTTTGCTACTTGCCAATATTGTTTTGGCATCCTTTGGATTTTTCTTTTATGAGGTGCTTTGTCAAAAAGGCTCCCTCATTTTTTATTTTATCTTGATAATTATCACGCTTGTGGGTATCTCTTTTATGAGTTGCTTTGTAACACCATGGATAAGACCCAACCCTTCTCATAAAATTATCATTTTTTATGTTCTTGATCATTGTTATTAAACTTTAGATTTTGCTTCTTTTGCTAGATGGAATTTGCAAACAATCTATGTTAGCATGTTTTTCCTCTATTTCCCTCTCTCTTATGATAAGGAATCACACCTTTGTTGTCATTGTATCCCTCTTTTTTCCCTTTATCACAGTTTTTACAAATTTAAACAATTCAAATTATTCCATGTGTCATTCCTCTTGATTTACCCTTTCTTTCACCTCCACATTAGATAAAACAAGGTTGACATTAAGATATCACTTTTATTTCACCTAGATTTATGAGATTCTTAGACCCCATGTTATTTGAAGTTTCTCTCTCTTAACAACATTATCCCAAGTTTTCAAATGAAAATTCATCTTTAGCACCCATGTTTGGTCTTCCAAATCTATATAGAGGAGGAATAAAAAAATCCATCAATAAAGTTAGAAGACAAATCATTTAAAACAAAAGGCAATGATATCTAAAAGATAATATACAAATTTCAAAAGTCAAATTCACACCAAAAGATGTGATTACAAGCATATCTCTTATCTCTAATCAAAGCTCAAATTACATAATTGGATTCACATAGAGCCAAAGTCCTTTGGAGTGTAGTAGGATAGAAGATTAGAATAGGGGAATTCAAAAGAAAATCTATGGTATTACCTACTTTTTTATGTAAGTACACAATCTTGATAATAGACTAACAAATCTATAAGGGGTCTTGAAGAATAGGGAACACGTCATGAGGAGGTAGGTCCATTTTAATTTTCATGCATATATCCTTTATGGGATGATCTATATAATCCTTTTTTTGACCTAAGACTTGTGTAGCTAAGAGAATTTCTTCAGAGTCCTTAAGGTCAATAGTCCTCTTATTTTGATAAACCAAATTTGAGTGTTTTGACTTTGATAAAGAGTTTCTCTACCTTGTTTTTTACTTCATTCTCCCCTCCACCCATTTCATTTCCCCATTTGATAGATAAATTGTGATTCCAAACCTATTTTCCCTCTTCTTATAATTCCCTCTTCATCATCTCTTAAAATCATGCTATCACTACTTTGTTTTAGTTTTATTTATCTTAAGATGTAAAACATGTCTGATCAACTTTGGATCATTTTGTTCACTTAATTTTACATTTACTAGACTTAATTTACTTTCTTTTTTTCCATTTATCATGATTTTACTATCCTACTATTACAAGCGCTTGAGTTCATACCCTTTTTACATTGTTGAGTGAGATGTGGATTATTATTGCTCACTCATCAATGTTGTTTTCCCTTTTATGTACCTTTTTCCATTATTGAGTGAGATGTGGATTTTTACTTCTCACTCATCAATATTATTTTATCATTTTGTTTTTATTTTTTCCATTGATTTTTCTTGTTTATCATTCCTTTTGAAACATGTATCCTTGGTTTGAATTGGTGAGTTTACCTTTTTCTTACTTAAGGTTAACTTGTTTGAGTTTTTTAGTATTTTATAGCCTTGGATTTTTAGTTACCCACTTTACTCTTATTTTACTTGGTCATTTGGTCTAACATGGCACTTGTCACCTAGATTTCCAAATTTCCCAAGTACGTCCCATCCTCATAGCACTAGTTATCTTGGCTTTTCTTGTGTTTATTTACTTTTGCTCCTTACTTTTGTATATTTGGGTTTGTCAAAATTAGTATCTATAGCATACACAATCAAAACTAGAAACATAATATAAAACCATCCTATGATCAAAGTTAAGTCAAGGTACACATTGAATTTACTTTTTAGTTATCTAATTTTTAGATTAGTTTCACTTTATATCATTTACTTTTAGTTATTTTATGATTTTTAAAATATTGTAATGTTTTTTAGCATCAATGATGTGTGTGTCCTTATGTTCTTTCTTGAAGCACCATCCCTTGTTACACCTTAGTGAAACATCATGACCTTCGAGTGGGGCATATTTATACACATAATATTTTTAAATTTTATCAAATACTAATGATTTACATCTTGCAAGACCCTATCATGACTCAATCTATCTGAGTGCATGCCTTAAGGTGTACACTAAGAAAGGGGTGGGTAGACCTTTGGTGATTCATATGATTTTTGTCCCTTATTTCCACATTATTTCCAATCCATTCATCTCCTAAAACCTTTTCTTAATCTATTTATCCTCCCTTGCACATTCCTCTAGTCGTTTCCTCTTTATATCATTCTTTTCCTTATTTAACACCCTTTTGACCTATTTAGTCAACTAGGTCGACCTAGTCAACCTAGTGTGTTTTAGAGTCACTTCAACTCTTTAGGTTTCTTTGCCTTCTAACTGACCTAACATAGACTTTAGGCATTATCTCAAAAATGTGCTAGGTCAACCTAATTGACCTAGCACAATTGACATGTCTAAATTATTTATAAGTGAGATACTCTTATATATACAAGGTCATTTTGATCATTATAAACATATGAAATAAAGAGTTATTATTCATTCATGCGTCTTCACAATCTACTATTCTACTATTCTACTTGAGGAGTCTTAGCTTAGGTTTCTTATTTATAAAATCTAGTCTTGTGGATAGGGCTTGGATGTTTTGGCCAAAAAAAGTGATCCTTATGAACCACAACAACCTCTTGTAAAGTCCCATTGGCTAAGGGAGATATTGAATCATGATGGGTTCACATTTAGGTAAGTAGATTCTAAATTTGTTCTCCTTTCTTTTAGCAAATAGAAGTAGCATAAGTGTTGTCTCAAATAATATTATTCTTCATATTCTATGTATTAGGGTGTTGCTCACACTTACATTATTTAAATTTTCTTATACATATTTGATTGCTTTGCATCTAACCCCTCACATTATTCTGCAAGTGCACACTAGATTAGTTTACTTTTCTTGTTATTAGAATAGTTTACTTTCTTGTTTATTAGCATAAGTAAAATATCAAATCATGGGACTGTTTTAGATTTGTTGTGTGATTATGTTAGACTATAGGATTTGGAACCCTTCCTAGCATGATATGTTATGATAAGTGATAAGAGTGATCCCATAATTAGGTCTAGTATATCCCCATATTGTCATGCTCACACTTAACAAGTGTATACCCAATTATAAATGTAGGAATGTTGTATCTTATTCGATCTAGGACTAAATCATGTACATCATGTAATTCCAATTACATACAGAGTCAATCCTATTAACTCAATTGGAAAACGAAAGAGGATTCAAGGTAGTTGACTATGTAGTAGTGGGATGATTTAGTATCACTAGGGGTGGCTAACTATGTAGTAAAGGGATGATCTAGTTGGAAAAATAGAAATAACTGATATAGTACCTTTTGGCTGATGTAGAATGCAAATATGTGATCGATACAATATGTTAAAGGAGGCTAAAAATTGGTAAAGTGCTGATATAGTATGCAATGATAAGAGAGGGTCGATTTAGTATCAAAAATGTTGATTATGTTTGTAGGAATGGGCCAACTATGTATCAAAGGGTTGATGTAGTATGGCAAAGAGGTGACAAGGCCAATTTAGTATCAAAAGGGTTGACTATATAGGAAAGGGGAAAATAAGAAAAATAGGTTGATAAAGTACTTAATTTTTAGTATTTTAAGGATATTTAAGAAATGTATTTTATTATTATGACATCAAGATCTAATACATTCTACTTTTTTTAATATTTTACAGACGTGATGAATATTTTGGTGTTTGGTGGTTACATCTTAGCTACCAAATTTATTGGAGTAATTATTAGACATGGATAAATATTGACTACTTGCCTTGAGATTTGGTAGAATAATGGATATGAGGAGGATCCCACTTAATGTTGATCTAGTCATCATGTTCCTCGAATCATGGGAGTGACTAAACAACACTTTCTAATAGGAGGTGGAGTGAGATACCATAGAGGTGGGCATCACCTTAGATGATGTCCATGCATTAATTGAAATTCTTATTGTCAAGACTTTAATTACATGTGATGTTCCTAATATATAGGATGAGAAGTGATCCCTATCACATTGGGAGATAGGTTAGAATATGATTTATCCTAGTTTGTGTGTGAGTTTGTTTGGTGTTTATATCTTGGCCATTTTAGATATCCAGAAGGCCTTGATAGGAATTTTGATATCACAAGTGTTGTATCACAAGTTAGATGGGAAGGTACCACTATACATAGTAACCTTATGTTAGTTCATCTTGGAGAAGGGTACATTATATAATATTGGAACTATTATTTTGGTATATCTCATACATGATATGTATGTGATTCTAAACTAGGAGTAGAAGATGATGGGTGCCATAATTTTTATGATTGTATGGATCTATGAGAGATTCCTTGTGTATTAGATGGATGGGTTACCCTATGTAGTTAATGATAAGTTACCTTAGGTTATTAGATAAAGGAAGGATCGTGTCGTGTATGTCATTCCCCATATCCTAACTTTATAAATTGTTATATGAGGGTAGATAGTGTGGAAACCTTACATTGATATTATTACCATATGGTCATCTTAGGAAATTATTGATACTAATTTTGTGTATGCTTAGATCATGGACAACTATTGTTCATGAGTGGAGCCACATTCATTAGTTCATATACTTAGGCATCTAGGCATACCACATCTAGTGGTCTCTCTAGTAGTTTATGCATATTAGTTATGTCATGCTAAAGAGATAAGAGGAAGAAGAGGCATAGGGGTGATTTTTGAGATACATGAGATTAGGCCTCAGTGGATGAGACCATGGAAAGGGTAGGTACATTAGTAAGAGGTGAGACCTAGTTCTAAGGATGTTATGAATGTGAATGTTATAGGTGTGGATGTGGAAGTATACATATAATAGGGGTAATAATAACCACTGTGAGCTCATTAGAGATGGAGGCATCATCGATGAGAGGGGACACATAAATGATCAGTCATACATGGTGATCTGATGGTAGTTTTAGGACATAACTAGTTAATAAAAAATCCACTAAGGAGGGGATTTTGATGGGCTAAAGTGGCGACTCATAGTTTTTCACTTATGTAGAGGAAGATAATAGAGGAGGTTCTTGATTCTTGAGCTGATGGAGAGAATTTAGTTAATGATATTGGCAATATGGGGAGCCATGATTATGTTTAAACACTATGATATTTTGGATAGAGTGATATTAAATTATAATCCATCTACCTTGGTAGAACCTATGGTACTATATTCCCCAAATTATGATAGCTAGTTTAGACTGGTGGAAGAGGTTACTCGACAACTATAAGCACAAGGATATGGTTGGCATCCACCTACAAGAGTAAGATAGAGAGAGTATTGAGCCAGATAGGCATTGGCATAGGAGTGAGCTACTCATATGGTGACCACTATAGTACTTGGATTTGTGAAGGCCCAAGTGGTCAATATATAGGGTCAAATTGATGGATTGATATTTCATAATGTCTTATTGTAGCATACCATTTAGATGGGTTAGTCATAGGCATCTATGGTTAGCATGGCTCATCCACATGATAAACATGATGGAGCACAACCTTAGAGATGTAGCTATTTTATTTTGTATTTGTATTTTATAGAAAAAATCATAATATATATATATATATATTTATATGGACATTTATTATTCTATGATTTATATTTATCTATAGATGGATGTATGAATATATTTCCTTTTTAGCATATGTATTTTAATTTCATTGTATATGATATGGTAACTATGTGATGCATGTTCTCTTTTATAACATTCTGTGATACATATGCATAGTTAAAAATAAAACTAAAATGATTTTTAAAAGTCTAAATAATCATAAAATTTAATACACACTTTATCATAATGGGAAATATGTAACACTAAAAAATGAATAAATATAAAAAATCAAAATGGTAAAGTAAAAGGTAAGATTTTTTTTATTAAAGAACATATCTATATATTAATCAAATAAAATATGATACAATGCTAATCATACAAAAAATTGGGTGGAAAAGTCACACCCCAAGAGCATAATCACATAGAGGGAAAATACATCTCGAGAAAAGTCTAAAAAGTGGTCAAAAAATAACCAGGCCCATAAAAAGAAACATCACATCAATATTTTGATAGCAAAGCATAGAAAAAAAGGAATAGATAATAATAAAAAGAATAATTAAGAAGCTACATAAAACATGGACATCATGGGAGGTAGAGGAGATGGCAAGTCATGAGGCTTACCACCCCATCCTCCTAGGGTAGGAGGATTCTTGCAGACAGGTAAGGGCTCCCAATGAGTTTTTTGCTTAGCCTTTAATGTCTTATTTTGATTTATTTCAAGAGAGATTTATAGATCTCGTTGTATAAATTTGCCTTAGTGGGGGGAACCTTGCCCTTGATGTCATAATCATGAGATGGGGCAGGATATCCCCATCCCCTTTCATCACCTCTAGATATAGAAGAGCCACTCTAACCATCACGATGAGGAGAAGAATAATGAGGTGGTGATTAGTGAGGAGAATGACTCATGTGTCTTGTTTTGGAACATTTTTATCATATCCCATGCCCTTATCCTTAGGGAGGAATAGGATGTCATGATGGATTATGAGGTTGATGGATAACTATGCATAGGTCATTTCTTTAGTGGCTAAGAAAACACTAGAGGTGGTAGAGTTCTAAGTGGACTTTGTCTGTTTGACTTTAAATCTAAACAGTAACATTAAATAGAATAGTAATTTTGTTAGTAACAAAAAAACTACATTTCATCTCTTCATGATTAAAGAAAATTTAATTTATAGTTTTTCATATTTTAAATAAAATATTAGCTCAAAATATCTACCAAAATCTATTATATTTTTTAGGCAACAAAGATGATTCACCCAAGAGATCCATCTTCCATGTGAAGAATTCATGTCAAAAGGGTTGAAAAAGGGAATGAATCTAGTTCCATGTATATTTTGTGTGAGATTAAAACTAAAAAATGTGATCAATAATCTTTGGTTTCCAACAATCCAATAAAATGGGTTGTACACTCCCATATGCTTCATTTGATCACCCATAGGCAATCTCTTATAAAGGAGACACCATAAGAAATGAGATTTTTTGGGTTCAATAATATAGTGATAAAGTGTTAGGCCTAAACCCTATGTCTGTAATGGAGATTCCATTTAAGATTTATTATTTCATCTACAATGTACTAAGGGGATAGTAAATTATAACCTAGTTAAGGAGAATGCTAGGTGAAAGGGGTGGCTATAGGCTAGTGCCAATCCTTCCACCAAGGAATAAGAGAGTTGACACCTATTTTTTTGAAAATACTCTTCAGGTATGGAACCTTAAATATATGTAATAGCCTCTACATCTAAATTAACTAAATGAAATTTATTCTAAAATTGTTTCCAAGTAATCCAAGACCTATTCTCCTTGCAAAAAAGATCACTAATAACCTTCACACCTTTCTTGAAAAGCCTTAACCCTTTAAACCAAGGGACTAAGGCAAAGGGATCACTATAAAAATTTAAACAGGGGGACCACCATAAAGATTGGGAGTTAATAGAGAGGCTATTTATAAAACCCTTACTTACCTAGTTAATGTGAGGCTTAATATTCTCCTAAACTTTACATAGGCTTTGAATCACAAAGGTACCCATAATTTTAATAAGAATTGGGGTTATGAGTAGAGAGTGAAGTCCTAAGCCTTGCCAAGTATTTTTACCACATAGAATCACTTTAAAAATAAAATGGTGTAAAATAATCTTCTAGGATTCATCCCAAATCATACCTCTAATAATCCATTTGACACTAAGGGTAAGGCCTTGAATTTTAATATCTAAGAGACCTAGTCCCCCATCTTCCTTGGGTTAGCAACATATGTTCTAAGAAACTTCGGGGAAACCCTTATGTCCCTTATATTTATCCCATATAAAATATTTTATAAGTTTTTTTAATTTGTTATTAGCAGTATTAAAAGGATCCCAATAAGAGGAATAATACACATGAGTAGCTTCCAAGACTTTAGAGCAAATTTGAAAATTTCTAGTAAGATATAAAGGCTTTTGATCTAGAAATAATTTTTCTTTTAAACTCTATACATCATATAATATCATAGATTAGAGGGAGAGGCTTGAAAATCAAAAGGAATGACAAGAAACTTAAACTACACCCCTCGAAGAAACCACAGCCATTGATATCACTCCAACCAAGGAGGTTTGGAGCCTAGAGACTGATAGTAAAACTAAATCTTCTTCCATTGAATAGATGAGCTTGAAACCAAAAAAAATATGGATACATTCCATGGCATTCCTAATAGACTCTTCTTCTTCTTGAAGAGTGAGAAATTAATCATCTAGAAAGTGGCCATTTAAAAGTTATCTATTAGACTAAGGGAGGGATATGCATTTTACCAAACCCATAGTAGTGTAATTAGCTAGGAGGTATATAAATCCTTATAATGCTAGCATATATAAATATGGGGATAAATGGAATCCTTGTCAAATAGAATGATGAATTTCAAACTGAGAAAAGCCCCAACATTTTGAAAGAGCATGTTAACAATCTAAACAAATTTAGTGCTAAAATTTAGGGCCTGCAACATGGCTAAAATGAAGGGAAACTCAAAATTACCATAGGCTTTATCAAAATCAATATTGATAAATAGAGCCTTTTGATTATAAATCTAAGCCCATTCCATACCTTCCGAAATAACAATGACATTGTCAAAAATAAATCTATTCTAAATAAAACCAATTTTCTCACTTATAAAAATTAAAGGGCGAATGTACTTGACCTTAAGAGATAAATCCTTAAAAATAATATTTTAAGAGGCATTGATCAAAGTAATAGACCTCTAATTGGTGATAATTTTAGGATCACCAACCTTGGAGATAAACTCAATGTTACACTAATTTATAAGGTATCCCAAAGAGTTGGTTAGAATAAATTTAGAATAAATTTAGTGAAGATTATGACCAACAATATACCAAAGGTTTTGGTATAAATCACATGGGAAATCATCAATTCTTAGAGATTTATCAACTGCCATCTACTTAACAGCCTCATGGAGGTTTCTAAGAGATAAATCATCAATTCTTAGAGATTTATCAACTACCATAAAGTAGAGAAGGGCAAAAACATCCTTACAGACTTTGTATCTTGTTTTCAACTAGTACATACAAGCTCATAGTTGACATTCTCTAGCATTTTTGGCCTCCTTAATTTGTATCTTATGTCTATAATGTTCCACTTGAGTTTGGAGGTGAACATTAAAAGATAGTTGCTCTAGTTCTTATGAAACTTGAATATATTGATAGTTTGTAGCATTATGTATATGCCATCTAAAGAGGCCACTTGTTTTGCATAGATATGAATAAAGGTAGAAATATGATAAAGAACATCTGACCACCACTAAATCTAGATAATATCTCCCTCTAGTTGAGGAACTAGGTTCTAGATTATAATAATGTGCCCCACTATTATTTCATGCTTGAGGTGAGAAGTATTAGAGATAAAATTGAGTGGAGGTTGGCTTAAATTGAGGTGTGGTCCAGTCAATATTAAACCAAGTAGGGTGATGATCTGATAAAAAAGTATCAAGGATGATGGATATTGGTCTATCATAGACCAAGGTAAAAATATATATCTTGCTTCACCAACAAGGCTCAATCAAGGGATGAATCACCCTATCTTCTGCATGTCTAAATTTGGACTAGGTGAACTAAGGGGAGTCTAAATTTTTCTATGGTGATAATTAGGATCAAACATTTTGAATTTTTTGTGCATATAAAATAAGGCTTCATGCTTACTATCACACCACTACATTAAAAGGTGTCATTATTTATCCACAATTGGTTCTACCATGTTGAAATCACTATAAAGGATCTAATATGGATCAGGATGTGAGTAAACTAGCTACATCCATAGAGTGACCCATTCGACTAAATCATTAGATGCATATAATATAATCATCTTAATGATGTGTTATTAAATTCAAAAAGGGTCTACACCACTTGGTGGGTGGGGTATGAGCTCCAGGAAATAATATTTTGAGATAGCTCTAGAGCCAAAAAATTGATGGCCCTACCATGCCTAGCTTCATGCCTAGAAACTTAACATATGGATCCATGCCAAATTATTCATGTTACATTCTATAATAATAATCCTTACATTTTGACCTCTTGAAAACAAATAATTTTCATGGTGCTAAATTTTTTATAACTCATTCATGACCACATATTTACATAATAGATTAGTAGGGCCTCAACCATTTGAAGAGTAAAAAATCATTAGGTATTATCGAGGTGCATGTAGTTTTCCTCTATGATATTTTCTAGTGTATAAAATTGATTAAATATGAGTTTTTTGGGATTGAAATCATTCATTTTAAATGTATTTCACTTATGTGACATTTATTTTTCCTCAAGTTATGGAGAAGGCCTATGAGAGGGCTAAAACATTGATTTGTAATCCAAGGTGACCAAACTCCATTCTTCCTCTAGAAAACTTAACCTAGGAGAGGGGTATGATGGTAACACTTAGGGTGAAATATCAACCAAAAAGGCCACTACTTATAGAGTATGAAAAAGTGGAAGAGAAGCTTTATTAGGAAAAATAATTTTTCCAATAGAAGTTAAGGCATGGTTATTCCCAACAAATTTGTAATAAGAAGATTTTTTCCTATTGCCACCTTTGGAAGTTTTTTTTTTGGTTGGTGATAGTAGTCCAACCATCATTATTTCCATTTTATAGTGTGTCCTCATATCCACCCTTTTATTAAGGAGAAGGGGGTGCATGAACCATTAACGGACTTTCCTAGATCATATGTTATTAGGACTGACACCAGAAATAAGTATTCAGGAGATTGATACACAAAACATGCTAAGAAAAATGGTTAGTGCTATTTTTTATATCAATAGAATATTTCAAATCTTAGGATAAATACACTTAAACACAAACCCTCATTTAAGTATGAGACATAAATAATTTGGTTTGTCAATGGCATATGAATAACCTTATGGGTTTTATGAGTTGGTCAATAAAACCCCATAAGGGGAGATGTAAGCCATGAAATTCAACCCAAATGGGTATTTTTAGCTATGATTTTTTTGAGACATAAAAATCTTGATTCTAGTGAGAAAATATAACCAAAGTGTCATGAATAACCAAGGCCCATGGTTAACAATGGATTTGTAGTGTTTTGGGTTTGAAAAGTGAAACAAAAAAAATCCCTTGGTAAGATTTTGGTCTCCTAGTTTCACACCATGGCCCTGCCAATGGTTGTGGACCCATTGCTTCAAAAGGCTCTCAAGGGTGACTCAACCAACAAAGTAAGCAATCAAATTAAAATTTTCAAAGAAATGATAGGATTTGTCAAATTTAGGCATATCCAGAATAGCATAGGTAATAGAGAGTTAGAATCATCACATTACCTCATAGAAGACTTTTAGGACAAATTTCCTTGCCTATTTTGAGGCCATGGTTTCATTCACTTGCTCTAACTTTCTCTATATCTATGGATGTAGAAAGAGGCGGTGGTCATTTAAAATAGGGAACCCCTTACCTCCTAGAGGGTGAATTACTGATCAAAATTAGAAATAAATGTGAACAAAAGTAATATCCTACCTAAATCCATAGTAATTGACAAAATGATATAGGTGTCTAAAGGCTAATCAATGCAGAGCTACAAAACCATAGCTTCATCCCTATGTTTATTTTAAATAAATGGATTCTAAATAAAACTTAGGTAAGAAATGTTTTCAAACCATGTAAAATAATTTAACCAAATTAAAATAAATAAAAGTCATACTATATCAAGTTGGGAAGTATGAAAAATTGTAATAAAGTGAAAAACATGTGAAAACCAATGGTATAAAAACAAATGAACAATAACATTATCAATCATACTAGATCAATACGGGAAGTATGAAAAAAAAATGTAAGTATAAATAAAAATAATCATACTAAATCAAGATGGTAAGTATAATAAATTTAATAAAATGGTTTTAAACATACACACAATCATAAAATAAAAAGATAAAAGTGGTGTGTTTATGAAGTAAGCATAAAAAATACTAAATCAAGATGGAAATTATGTTATGATGTGTAAATCATAATGTAACACAAATCATCTAAAATTTAAAGCACAAAATTTTATTGACTTGGTTATATTATGAAATTTGTATTAGAATATTCTATGAGGAGGGCTTGGCCTTATCTAAGGTCATACACTACAACTCATAAATGGAACACCAATGAGGTGGAAACAAAGGTGGGAATAATTTAAAGATGGTTTAATGTGGTTATTTGTGAGGATAGCATGGGTCTTATACATGGTCTTATACTATAACTCATAATTTGAACACCAATGAGGTGAATAGTAATAAGGATAAAAAAGAGGAAATGTTTTGTTGTGGTAATTTGTGAGGAGAGCCTAGTCTTATCCATGGTATCACACTAAAACTCACAAAGGAAAACCCTAGGGGTAGGATCAGTTAACAAAACATATTCTTCAATGGAAATAGTAGGATTTATATAATTAAAGAGGGAATGTAAAAATCATGACATAGGCATTTATGAGAAAACATTAAATATGAGGCATACTAGGTAAGAAGGAAAGAGACTAAGAGTTTAGTGACCATCAAACTATAAAGGATACCTACTCACAATAAGCACAAAGTTGTATAGGTAAATAGGTGGATTAATAAGATCAACTCATGAAGTTTATATTAACAAATAAATTAAAATGGACTTACCTTCCATCAACATGTTCTCCATTCCTCAAGACCTCTTATAGAGTCATCAATCTACTATGAAGATTGGGTACTTGTGTGAGAAAGTAGGTATCACTTATAGATTTTTTTGTTATCTTATCCCAATTCACTAGCCTATCACACCCTAATAGATCTTGGCTCTATCATGAGGCCAACTATGGATTTTGAGTTTTGATTAGAAATGGGATATAAGCTAGAGATATAAAATCACATCTTTTGGTGTGATCAACCTTTTTAATTGTATGTTTTATTTTAAATCGTTGCCTTTTTTTAAAATGATTTGGATTTTTTTTATGGTTTTTATGATTCCTCCTCCATAAAAATTTGGAATAACCAATAATAGTGATAAAATTAATACACACAAATGAGTTTTAGACTTTTGTTTAAAGGAGGCTAAGTAATCAAAGATATGCCTGACTAAATAACTTAGGCTTACCTATGAACTAGTATGTAATCTCAAGTTTTAACCATATGTATGCCTAGTATGTGAAATGGAAATATGTGAGGAAGGAATATTTAAGTAGATTGGTGTATATTAGTATTATAATGAGAATTCATATTTGATAATTAATCATATGGTAGAGATAAGGTTGTATAACCAAGTCACAATAATAATTATCTTTATTTGAGTGCAAAAGATAGAAAACAATCATCAGAGAGAAAATAAAGTAACCCATGAAATAAGTGAAATCATAAACATAATTTTAATTTCATGAAAATAATGATAATAAGCCATAATCAAAGTGAAATAAAATGAAACCATGTAAAACACATAAAACATAATATAATGGTCCATGAAAAATAGATAAGTGACATCATGTTTGATACATAGTCAAAGATATAAGATATAAAAATGGATCACAAATCTAATCCAAATCATAAATAGAACAATGTGAAATAAAACCATGTTGTGTTTAAAAATATTGATAGATATAACCACAAATGTTATCCATAACATCTAAAAAATCTCTATGAAGTTGAATCTTGATGCTAGCTAGGGTCCCATTGAGCTTCATAAAAAATTATGCAAAGACTTCCTTTCATATCATATTAAATGAAAAGGTATGTGTAGAAAAAGAACTATAATGTTCATGTGGTATCCCCTATGTGGGATACATAATGAATTTAATGGATGTCTTGATTGGAATACTATCTGTGGAACTAGGAGTAGGTGTAACTAATAGAGACGGAGGAGTTTTCTTTCATGGGTGACATGTAGGAGGATGAAAAATTGGTGTTGGTGTTAACTTTGGGAAATCATGAAGGTATTTTTAGATAAATTGGAATCAATTAGTATAATGAGTAGAACACTGGTGCCAAAAATAATATACTTCCTCGTATTTAGGGATATAATTTGGTAATAGCTTGGCGGGAGGTATGGTCTTATCTTTGGGATGAGCAGTAACTGGGTATAATGTGTCAATGTAGTACCTAATTTTTTGACAATGGGTATAAGGATGGTTATTTTTTCCATGGAAGTAAAAAATATGTCTATTAGTAGACTGTGGGGGTCTAGTAGCTAAAGGGGTGGAAGTCAAAGCTTGGGGCTACTGATATAGGTGATAATCTTTGGTCCAATGACAAATAACTCTATGAATATTGAAATAAAATTAATTTTCCAATTTTGATGGTAAGGGATAAATTTTTGGTAAGGGAAGAGGACCATCACCAAGGAATCGAGTAAGTGGTGTAGAAAATGGGCTAATCTCATCTATAAGTAAGGTTGGTTGTGAAGTGGGTCTAATCACAATGGATAGCATATTTGGAGGAAGTAGACTATAAGGGTCTTAATATTTAGAAAAATGATAAGATCTTATCATGGAATGATCTATGACCATACTCCTAAGGAGATATACTATGAATAGATACATACCATGTGATTTTTCCATCTGAATAATAGTGGGAAAACTAATATAGGTACTATAAAATAAGGAATGATAGAAGAAGAATGAAAAGACTAAAATAAAGAAGAGTGATATTTAAGATATTTGAATTTATAGCTTATATGAATCCAACTAAAACTAGTTCATCTAAAGCACACCCATGATCATAACCAGGTGTATGCAAGTTGATGGTACATGTAAGAATTATTTTATCATCTTAGGAATCATCATGAATGAAGTGTCAATTTTTGGTTAAGGTAACTGGTATGTCATCAAAAGGTAACTAACAAGATTGAGGTTGAAGATAAGGAGGAAGTTAAATGATGATGTGAGGGGAAAGATTAAATTTTTTGATATTTAGGCTTATCTCATCTAGCTCATCATCATTGAAGTCTAAGAGGTTAGGTGGAATATTGCAAATTAATCTGGGTTGACCATTATAACCTCAAGTGATGTTAACTAGATATTTGAAGTGTTGGGATTCCCAAAATGGAACACTAGGTAAGGGTTCAAGGGTGGATATTTTTAAGACAACACATTCTTTGAATTATTAAAAATTCTATGGATTTGTGTCCCCTTTAATCTTGTAGATAGCTCCATTGTGATGAAATTTGACACATTAGCATGTGGATGAGGCGATTGCTTTCATATGATGAGTCCAAGTTTGATCAATTAATATATTTTAATAAAGTGGAAAGTTAAATATCATAACTTTCACACAAATGATAATAGGAGGAATAGTAATGGGAAGCCAAACATAACCTAGAGGAGGCATTTTACTTCTATCATAGCCTTGACATGTATTACATGTGGATTTGAGGTTGCAATTGGAATATCAAAGGGTATTAATAAAGTCAAGGGAGGTAACACAAGTGCATGGAAATAAATAAATAAAATCATGTTTAACTTGGATGTCATTGATTTGGATTCTAATGAATGAAGGAATATCATTTGCATGAAGTAATATCTCATCAGGAATCATAAAAGAGATATGGAACTTAAGTGAGATATAAGTGTCCATTATTTCATCAACATGGATGGACATATCTTCACATTGTTGAAGTATACTATATTTATATCTAGATAAGGTAGCTTCTTTCATTGTCAGAGGATAAGGGATGTTCATTTCAAATAATAATTAAATTAAGAAGTTGTGATGGAAGGGAGTTCTCATTATCTCTAATAATGGGATTTGATATGGGAGATGGGAAAGTTATGAAATATGATCTTATTCATTATAACCCATGAGAGGATTGTTAGATATAGGTGTATAGTGTTGCAACATCTCTTGTAAAGGAGGGTTGGAAGTACAATTAAACTTGTGTTGATAGTGTATGGTTGTTTCAGGTTGGTTGTAAGTGGGTTGAGTGTCTATAGGTTATGTGATGGTTGGTTGAGGTATTTTTTGTGGATGGGTGGAACAAATATTATTAGAAGTTTGATGTATGTTATCTTGTGGTAAAGGATTTTGGGGAAGAGTATAAGTTATATCGATGGTATGATAGGTATGATCAAGTTATGTTATTCAAAGTGGTGCTTGTATGGGCATTGGTTCCTCTTTCTCCAATTCTATGAGATGGGATGGGGAAGTGTCCTGAATAACATAAAAAGGTTGAGGGGTATGATGTTTAGGTATTATATTTTAGTCAAAAAAAGAAACTACTCTTCTCATATTAGTCATATTAACCACATTTTAATCATTAGTGTTAAGGTTTATAAGACTTTAAACATTGTTAGTAGTAGGAGTAGGTTGTTCAATGTTGTCTTGGTGGTTAGTAAGGGTATCCTTGTAGATAACTAAATGAGCATTAACTTGGTTTTAAAATTGATTTTTATTTTGTGTTTTGTGATTTGTAAGAGATATGACATAATCTTGTTGACATTTTTTGGATAAGGGATTCAAGGTTAAAGTTAGGACCTAGAAGAAAATCCATAACAATATTTCTTAATTGTCTACTAGTCTCATGAGAATGGACCCAACTTGGATGAAACCAATATAATTTATTTGAATCATACCATTATTTCATAGGATGAGTGTGGTCAAGATAATTTGGTATAGGTCTTGAGAGACATTTTTAATTTCTCCTGGGGATACTGGTTTGTGCATATTAGTGTAATTTTTTTGATAAAGTGTGGGAGTAGGATTAGAATTATTATTACATGGAGGAACATGTTACACAATGTTGTTTAGAGAAATAAATTGGATGGTGTGTATGGTATCATAAGTTTCAGTAACACCATCAGTGGTTGCATGTTGGTTTTTATTTTTCATGGGCATGTGAGTGCTCATTTTAGGTTGAGGTGGTTCAAATTGACATGTGGAAATCTTGTCATTTGGCTTAGTCAACAAATTATTCCAAAGTTTTTAGAGAGAGGGGGGTCCTAATGTGATATTGTAATCTAGGGTGGAGAGCATTAGTAAATAGGTAGAAGAGGTTTTCATCCACCATATTATGCTCACATTTGTTAGACAAAGTTTTCCATCATTTGATGAAGACTTGTGCCATTTCAGTTTCAAGTTGTTTGTAATTTATAAAATGGGCTAAGTTATTATCAAGAAGATCACTAGTTTGGAATTCTTAGATCATTGAGTTAACCAAGTCTTTTAGGATAGTGATAGTGTGGGTTTTTAATTAATTTTACCAATATAAATCATATCTTGAGAGTGTTTTAGCCAAGAGTTTGGTAGCAGTGAAGGTATTAAGCTTAACCCAATCTTTATAAAGGTTATTAAATGTTTTTATATGTAAGGTAGGATCATTAAATATATTATAAGTGATGGTGGGGGTGATACCTCCTATGCCAATGTTAGTAATTTGAGGTACTATAGGTTTGTTTTGTAAATGTTTGATGGTTTTTTTGATAAGTGGAGTTTTTTGTAAGAAGTTACCATGGGAATACCTAAGGGGGGTGGAAGAAAATTAGGATTTTGTGCTCCCCATGGATCTTTGTAAGGTTGGTTTTGGAGATGTATAAGGTGATTTTGCATTTACATCATCTAATTTACATTATTGATTTGAAAAGTATGCATTTGGTTAAGCATTTGTAAGATAAGTTGATTAGTTTGAGAGATATTCTAGCTAGAGGACATAACATGTGATTCACTAGTATTATGTGAGGTATTAGGAGCTTTTGATGCAATATGAGTGTGTAATGAAGTAGTAGCATGTAATGCACTAGTGGCATGAGTAGAATTGTTAGAAAAATAAGTGTTGGTATAAAAAGAAACATTGGTATCTTAGTTAAGGATGTGGATATTTTGAAGAGGCCTACTATAAGTTAAACCTGCTATGTTGGTGGTAATACTTGGCATGAAGGTTAAACAAGACATAGAATATGATGTCATTGTGAGGTAAGGAGACATTATAGATGAGAAATATTGGGATGAAAAGAAATTAATTTCCATAAATTCTTGGGAAAAGGTAGGGTAATGTGAATGGGGTTCTCTTATATGAGGTCCCATCATGAGATTGTAAATGGTTATAAGATCATTTCCTCTATGTTGAGGTTTTTTATTAATGAAAAAGAGAATTTCCACTATTTATTAAAGATCACACTCATATTATAAATAAAACAAGGGGTCAAGTTTCAATGAATAATGGAGAAGATTCCCATATTTTTTAGTGAGGGTGGTAACATGGATATTGCTTTGATCCACTATAGGTGCCACAAAATGTGTCTTAGGAAATCTATTGGGATTGGTAAAAATAGTCATGTCTTATTTATTCAATTTTGTATTATCCTAAAGAAATAAATTCATGATTAAGGATGGAAACTAAAAACTTGGTAAAAATGAGGGTCTACTAGTAAGATATAGGATCAAACTAGTCAGTACTATTGTATAGGATAGTAGGCATGATAGCTACAAAAGACACAATCAAACTGGTCAACTATAATCTATAGATGGTGAAACTAAGAGAGTTTTAAAGACACATAGATAGGTTGTATATGTGTTGAAAGAAAATAGAACAAGTAGTCTATAAGAGACGAGGTCTAATAGAATGACTATGTTCTATGGGAAAGCTTAGACTGTAAGAGACATAGTTGAGCATATTGATTGTGCTCTAAAGGTAGGGACATGTTTTGAAAATTATTATTGTAGATGATATAGTGTTATTTTATAAAATACATGAAATAAACACACAAACAATTGTATGAATCTAATCAATCCATTTGTGTCACATAACATAACCTTACACTAACACTGGTTGATATAAGTTTTGTAATACAACATACAATTATAAGAGAATAAGCAATAAAAAATAAATATTCGAAACTATGTGGTCATTTATAAATGTTTTAAATTATAATAATTATTAGAAATAAATGTTATAGAGAGTTGGATATAAGAAGGAACTAGAAAGATAATCTAAGCATGGTTTCATGTAGTTAAGGCTAAGGCTAAAAGAGATATTTATTGGTGATCGTATTAACTTGGTATTAGGGCCTACCCCCTTACTTCAAAATCCCATAGAGATAAGGGGGTTGGGTGATTTACCAATGTATACAATCAACCACATATTTATACTCTATTAGAAAACTGAGTCAAATTACCCCTTCATGATGAAATCTAAGTAGGTAAACCTTGTGTAGAATTTGTTTAATATTTTTTGATGTTATGTGGTTTGTAAGTGTGTGAAAAATAAAAATGGTGTGACTAAATCGATAAATTAAAACATAATATTTAGTCTATGTGTTTTACTCTAAGTAAGTAATCAACAAAATAAAAAATGAAATAATTACTAATAAGATGAGTTAATTCCTTTGATTGAAGAGTACAGTGACCAAGTATGTTAATAGTATAGAATAAAATTGATTGGGTTAATGTTATCTATTGAAATAAGAGATAAAAAACACTGTCAAATGAATTGACTGAGTCTTTTAGATATAAAATCAAGATAAATAACTATGTCAATTCAATCAACTTAGTTTTTTATATGGTTATAATTTTATAGATTAAAAATTATGAAAAAATAGGATTGTAAATGAAGAAAACAAATAAATAAGATGGTAAGAATGAACCTGATAATTTTGAAGATGTTAAATTTGATATTTTTATACTATATTATTCAAATGATGATTTTTATCTTGCTAACAGAGTCAACTAGGTTGATAGAGTTTCAAAAACATATATGTGAATCAAATAACTAAGTCAAGTTGATCGATCCAATTGCCTATGGTTGAAGATAACCTGCACAGAGAAATATAGAGCCAATCGTAGTGATTATATGCTAAACATGTGCATGAAAGTTTAAATAGATTCCATAGATTTGATCTAATAATATAAAGATAAAAATATATAATATATGATAATAAATGAAGGTTTAAAGGAAAACATACAAGGGTCAGTTCATGTTGGGTTCTTCCAAATGTATATAATGGAAAGTAAAGATGATCTGTAAATCAATATTAGATCAGAGAAGATAAATCACACTAGCGATTCCTCTTATTGGTAAACTTAGACAATTAGAATCATGACCAATATGGATTTTCTAGACCTAACTAAGAATTCCCTTACCACATAATATCACTAAAGAGGGTTCCAAATCCTCTAGTCAAGTAATACCATGTGATAACTCTAACTAGGTATTATATTTTCATATCAAAGTAAATACAAAGTAAAGTAAATATAACCTAGTGGTCACCAAAGAATGTGGCACAAAATGGGGGTAATAAACATGAAAGTAAACATGTGAATAAAAACTCTACTCAAGTCAATGTAGAGGTAATCCTAATGCATGAAGAGATAACACATTCATAAGATAAAAAATTCAAGTATATATATGTAATAAAGAGGAGAAAGAGTTAGGAATACTTACATTTTAAGATGAACCCTCTGAGCCTCAATCTCTCCCTGGGAAAATATGCTTTGTAAGATGTTATTTTGGTTTGTAATGATAACTAAGATAGGTAATCTTTAGGTTACACAACTTTTCCTATGCATCCAAAAGACTTTTCCCATAAGACAATATTCTTATCTCCAAGTTTGTGTTGGTTTCAAGTGGTGGTATATGGGATAATAATATTGCAAAGAACCAATGGTATACCCATCAATTTCACAATGCAACCTTTAAGGTGTGTATTTAGAGATATTGAGACTTGAAGGGTTCATGCAAGAGAAAAAGTATCAATAATTAATAAAGTTTAAAAATATTGTGTATATATAATCTATACCACTTATATGTTGGTTAGTATGTGGTGGTTTTGTAAACTTGGAGTTGCGATACATTCTTCATACCATCAGAGGGTATTGAAGGGTTGATTTTCTAGTTTTTTGATACATTAATTCCATATTATTCACTTTTTGCCTTCAAGAGCCACACTATTAAGTATTATTGTATCTAAACTTGTGAACTTTTATCACGTTATGTGGTAAACCTTTAAATTATTATAAAATTTAATTAAGTTTTTTAAGTTTATTGGAATCATAATTTTATGTTTTTACTTGCTATGGATTTCAAGGCTATTTAGCCATTTATTATTGTATCTAAACTTGTGAACTTTTATCATGTTATGTGGTAAACCTTTAAATTATTATAAAATTTAATTAGGTTTTTTAAGTTTATTGGAATCATCTTTTTATGTTTTTCCTTGCTATGGATTTCAAAGATATTTGACATTTATTATTGTATCTAAACTTGTGAACTTTTATCATGTTATGTGGTAAAAATTTAAAATATTATAAAATTTAATTAGGTTTTTTAAGTTTATTGGAATCATCATTTTATGTTTGTCCATGCTATGGATTTCAAGGCTATTTAGCCATTTATTATTTTGAACCTTTTTTGAATGTTTGAGTTCTTACTTTTATTTCTTATCTTCCATTTTGGATTTAATTGGGCTATCTATCCATTTTCACCTTAAATATTTTTTTGATTTTATTGGGTTGTTTAAATTTTTAATTTGTTCTCCTTTATGGATTCAGTTGGTAAATTTTCAATTTGTTAAAATGTGTTTTTTGGATAAGCCTTATTATTTACCTTTCAACTTGTGTAAGTGTGGGAGTGGTAGGTGAGAATTATATTGTTAACATAGACGTATGATATTATATTATGAAGTTTTGTATAACTAATTGAGAACATTGATAAATATTGTCTCGCTTGTTCCTTCTAGAGAGATTGTTGAGCTAAGTCAACACGATTCCTCAAGATTGTTATAATATCCTTAAAACTAAAATTTTGACTTACAATGACTGTTAGGAGTAATTATACATAAGGGGAGGGGAATATGAGATCCATATTTTTAAAACTCTTACTTTTATAAATTCATTATTGTACACATCCTCTTGAGATGTGTTTATTTATTATTAAGAATGAGATGTTACTCGTCCCTTATGTCTAATATAAATATTCTATACATTATGTGATTATATTGACTTACTTATGTACAAAAATTTATATGATTATATTATATGGTTATTAAATTAATTAGGATGTCAATGACATGCATATGTAGTTCCTCAAGTTAATTATTGAGATGTTTTATCCTATATATATTTGTATGCACTTTTTGTGATTGGAATTACTTGTATTATTTTTTACATTCAACTACATTGGCTATCTAGACTAGGGAATTATATATGTGCATTGTTGTGTAGGTGATATGGAAGGCTAATGAGGGAAATTAGACTATGTCAGGAATGAGTACATCATTTACATAAACCTTATTCTTGTAAACTTGGCAAATTCATGACCCTAGTTTTTCCTATTGGTTTTATACATTCCTTGCTTTTGAAAGCCTCACATTTTCTATATCTTGTGCCCCTTGGACTATCTCTTAGTATAACTAGCCTGATGTTGATGGTAAAAACATCCCATCTTTCCTATAATTATTAAAATGTACTTATCTTATACCTCTACAAGTTATGATCTTGTGTTTTCTCTTCTTATCCATGGGCACTAATTTCTAAGATAGATAGTAGTGTCAACATTAGTGTCTTGGCTCAAAAAAAGTGTCCAATTACCTAAATTCATCCAGTTTGCAATGAAATGTATTAAAATGATTGACCTAAGTGCTTTAATGTGAGTTATCTCCTGATAGGATTGGTATAAATATAATATCAACCCTCATTCATTCACCACCTATAAATAAAAAAAAGATGACTCAAGAAGCACTTAAGTTAACAAAATACTTCTTTTTTTACCCTATTTTGATATCAATCAAAATAACATACCAAATATAGGTATGAAGTAATAAAGGAGTATTCATAAGTTCATATTTTCTAAGTTACACACTAGGTCACTATTGTACTTAGTTTACACATTAAAAGATTCACACACAAGCCAATGTGTAAGGGAGAACTACATGAGTTTGAGGCCCTCTTCTAGAGTATTAGATATATATGCATTACCTTTTGATAACATGATCATTATGGGTTAGATAAAAAACTATATGCCCACTAACCCATTTTTACTCGAGATCACATTGAATATGGAAATATATGGTTATTCCATTTTACCAAGAGTGATAGTCAATGTGATGACAATCTCAGATCAATCACATAATTTGATGTTATCTTTTTTAAGAGGCCTCTCACTTTATTTATAATATCTTCACCATTAATATTATTCTCTTTATTCAACCACCTCTCAATAATTATAAGAGACCTTATAAAATTTATTATAACATATTAAGATTATTTAATAGATTTGAAACATTTCTTAACTCCATTTTATTCAAAAGAAACTATAAAAAAAGATTCAAGACTAATAATTTGTTATTATAGGTTTCTTAGGCCTAATTATAGGTTTTCAACACAACTATACTAGAAACAAATTTTTAAAGACCTTAAATAAGGTTTCTAACAATAATAAACACTTGAAATATCCAAAATGCACCTTATCTACCTTTACTTATCTTGGAATTACAAGAGCATGAAATAAACTACTCAATCAACCCTATTTTAGGCCTCCATTAGGTCTAAAAAACATAGTCAACTATGAAACCTTTCATATAGTACCAAAAGTATTGAAACCTTAAAAATATTTTATAGTTCCTTATAACCTACCAAATCAACAAGTTTCATGACTTTTCACTAGTTAAAACTCCTGGTATAGTATTTTTTCTTATCAAAACCCTAACAAACCTATACATGCTTGAGAGGATATACAAATTGGTATTTTGATTTTACATTATTTTAAAACCTTGAAACCAATTTAGAAACATTTATCCAATCTTCTTATATATTTTTCAATGGTTAGACCATCACAATCAATATTTTACCCTATTAGAAACACCTCTACTCACTAATTATGAAGGGTTTTTGAGAAAGTTTAACACCTGAGGGGAAACACATTAAATTTAATTTATCCCTAAATAATTATAAAGACTTATTTAAATTTTATATGATTCTCAACACCTTTGTTAAAATTTATTTATCCATTTTCAATCACCGTGTATTTTGAAATACATAGATAAGACTCATTATAGATGACTATGTTAGTAAAAGACTGTCCTAGGCCTATAACCTAGAAATTTGATCTTCAAATGTACTCAAATAAAACTAAAACATAAAAAATTATCATCAAAATTAAATAATAGAGGAAAAAAATATCATCAAAATTAAATAATAGAGGTTATATGACTTAGAATAAATAATATCTATGTTTATTCATGACAACAGTTACAAAAATATCTCAAGCCTCTGAGTTTCAATGGTAGATTATCACTGAGTGTATAAAATCACTCTTTTCTTATTTAATTAATCAAATAATATGATTAAAATAAATATTATACATTGATAAATTACCTTAATAAATATCAATTGACATCCATAAACTAGATTTCACATATAGCTTCCATGTTTCTACCCTATTACTTGTAGAATTCTATATCTTCTTTATGCAGTCATATAAATGAGGTCTAGTAGACACATATTATCACCCTATTCATAGTGAGACAAATGATCATAAATGAGAAGGATATTTAAAACAAACTATTATCAAAATAAACACTCTCTTATTGATCAAACATTTATATACATAGATGTAGTCCTGAAAACTATCATATGTACAATCCTAAAACCCTTATTCTCTCTTTTCATCAGCAACCACCACCTTGATTGTATGTGAGAATGGATTTTTTAAGCTTCACCATGATTTTATTGGTTCTTTATTTATGAATTATAAGTCTATCTTCACTAACATATCTTGTAGATATGAATATTACCAAGGTTTACTCAACTACTTACTCCTCAGCTTGATATATGCCTTTTATGCCTTTTCCCAATGTAGGATTACCCTTTTATATGATGATGAGGTGATTTCACAATAGTATGAGGTAAAAATTATGTTTAATACATATTAAAAAAATCTAGGACCCTTCTCTAAAGACTTATATCCTTTACAATTGCCACAAGGGCTTACACATATTCTTGGTATTTTGAATTTTTAAATATGAAGCTTTTGGCAGGAAAGTGTCAATTATGAGAATCTAATCTTTTTAACACATTTATATGACTAATATAGACTACTTATTCATTCTAAAACATATAAATACCCTATACAAACCTCCTAATGGACTCAATTTATCTTTACATGACCATTTCAATGCATAATGAAGCATATGATGGCTCATTATTACTTACAACATGAATTGTTAGACAAATATGTACAAAATTGATTCTCCTTAGCTAGTGCTCCATCAAATTTTTGGGCTTGAAAAAATAATCAGTTCATGATCATAATACCTTTGATATGCTCTTTTACTAATGAAAAATTCTTTACTTGTTGGTCTTCTTTAGTTAATCTCTCATATATATGGGCATGCTCTTTGATCCCACACTTATATCTCTTATTACCTCTACTTCATCAAGGATATATTTGTAAACAAAAAAAAATCATTAGATAAATCTATACTTTTCTTATGCCTTTGAGGAATATTCCATCCTTTTTCCTTATTTTCATGCTATCCATGTTTCCAATCATTATGATGAAATCTAAATTGTTCATCTTCCTTTGTATTCATGTTATTTATCTCTCAAATAGTTGCTTAATGGATTGATTATTATCCATATTGATAATAAGTTTTGTTTCTCCTCCATATATAATTTCTTGGTTTATAATATCTTCTTATAACTTCATGAAAATAAGTAGCTTGGGTTCAATTTTCAGCAATGATACATCTAAAAACTCATTTTTACCTTCATGTAATGTTTTCATACCTTATTCATCTCTATTTTGGGATCTAATAGATTCTTGGCATTTAGTTTTAGTTTCCTTTACCTCTAAACTTATTAAATTCTTCAATTTGTAACTCCTTTAACTTGTTCTCTTTCTCATTGCCGCTTGTGGACTACTCAATGTTGCTTTTTATCTTCATTCTTTCTCTTGATTGAGACAGCATTTTATAATATAAAGTGTTTATATCCTATGAATTAATTTGTCTTACCATCTTCTTATCACTCCCTTAAAGACTTTACCCATATTATTTCTCTTAATTTTTTGCTTCATGAAATCTATAATCAATAGTCTTGTCTTTGCACTTTTGTCCTTATTCTCATTATTTACGTTACTATTATTTATCTTCTTCCTTCATAAATATTACAACTAATTAATTTTCACTATTGTCTCCTTTTTCACCTTCATAGTGGTTTTTTATTAAATGGTTTTCTTTTCTATCTTCAATGGATGAGACCTTAACTTTAGCCTCATCTTCTATTTCTTAAAAACCTCTATTCACAAACTCAAAAGCAAAATTAAATTAAAAAATATCATTTAGTTCTTGTTCCAATGCTTCTCCATCCTTTGAAATCTAATATTTACCTCCTTGATTTTTTACATACATATGTAGATTTCTCTTTAGTTTCTTGAATTCCTTTTTAAGTTCCTTACATAGTAACTTCTTTGTTCTCTCTTTGTCTTGCTTAACAATCCTCTTTATCTTTTTTATTATCAATTTTATAGGCCACCTCACCTTTTTGTTTATCCTCACACCAAATATTGGGTGTTATTATATCATATGATATAATATGAGCTTCACATTTTCTATTGCTTGCCTCAATTCATCTATTTCTTGCAAAAAATGATCATTTCACTTTACCTCACTATCTTTCTACTTACTCAGTTGATTATTTCTCCTTGGTATTCCCTCCATTTTTTTCTCTCTTGTTCCTCACCTAAGTATATCTCACCTTAGTCTTTTGGCATACTATCTAAGTCTTCCTCCATAGAACTATCTCTATAGATTCTCTAACCTCTTTAATTTATTTGAAGCCTTACTAGGCTTAAGACTACTAAACTATCTATAACTTCTCTTTTCTCAAATAATACAACACCTCCTACCTTGCTTTTCTTTAGATTTTTATAATGAGAATATGTTATTTACACCTATATACAACTCAAAACTTTTCTTAGCTTAACATATACCTTGAAAATATTTATGAAAACACTATTTCCAATTATATATATCATACCATTTCAAAAAAATACTTCTACTAGTCAATAAATTGAACCATTATTCTTTTACTATATTTAAATATTTTTACCAAGAGATTTTATAAGCTCTGTTACCAATTTTTTTTGATAATATCATATCAATCACACAATCTAATGTTCTCTTTATTAAGAGGCCTATAACTTTGTTGATGGGACCTTTAACCTTAACTCTATTCTCTTTATTTAATCACCTCTTAAGACTTATAAGAAACCTTATACAATGAATTATAACATATTTAGCATATTTCATAGATTTGAAACATTTCTTAACTCCATTTGACTAAAAATAACCTATCAAAGAAGATTCAAGACTAATAATTTTCTCTTATAGGTTTCTTAGGCCTAATTTTAGGTTTTCAACATAACTAGACTAGAAATTACTTTTTAAATGCCTTAAATAAGGTTTATAACAATAAAAAACACTTATAAGATCCAAAATACACCTTATTTGCCTTTACTTATCTTAGAATTCTAAGAACATAGAATAAAACTACTCAATCAACCATGTTTTAGGCCTCCATTAGGTCTAAAAAAACACAATCAACTAGAAAACCTTTCTTACAGTGCCAAAAGTCTTGAAACCTAAAAAATATTTTATATTATCTTATAATCTACCAAATCAATAAGTTTCATGATTTTTCACTAGTGAAAATCCCATTATAGTTCTTTTTCTATCAAAACCTTTCAGGCTTTAATAGACCTATACAAGCTTGAGAGGCTATATAAATTGATATTTTTATTTTAAATTGGTTTTAAACCTTGAAAATAATTGGGAAAAGTTTATCCAATCTTCCTCTATCTTTTCCAATGGTTATAATAGTACAACCAATCTTTTACCCTGATAAAAACACCTCTATCCACTAACTATGAAGGGATTTTGAGAGGTTTTAACACCTAAAGGATAAAAATTTGAATTTAATTTATCCCTAAAGAATTATAAAACCTTATTTAAATTTTATATTAGTATAAAAAGCTTTATTATCCATTTTAAATCACCATGCATTTTGAAATATGTAGATAAGTCTCATTTTAGATGACTATGTTGGTAAAAGACTATCCCAAGACTACAACTTAGAAATTTTATCTTCAACTGCTTTAAAAACAACCAAACCATCAAAAAATATCATCAAAATTAAATAAGATATTTTATATTACTTGGAATAAATAATATCTATGTTTATTCATGACAACAATTAAAAAAATTTCTTAGACCTCTAAGTTTCAATGGCACACTATCACTGAATGTATAAAATCACTTTTTTAATATAATTTATCAAATATAATGATGAAAAAAAATATTATACTTTGATAAACTAACTTAATAAATATCACTTGACTTCCGTACATTGGATTCCACATTCAACTTCCATGTTTCTACCTTGTCACCCATATAATTTTATATCTTCTTTACACAATCATATAAATGAGGTTTGGTAGACACATATTATCACCCTCTTCATAGTGAGACACATGAAAATATATTATAAGGGTATTTAAAACTCATTTTTATTATAATAAATACTCTCTTATTTATCAAACATTCATATACATAGATGTAATAATGAAAACTATCATATGTATAGTCCTAAAAGCCTTATTCTCTCTTTTCCTTAGTAATCACCACCTTTATTATATGTGAGAATATATTTTTAAAGCTTCTATATGATTAAATTTGTTCCTTATTTATGTGGTCAAAGTATACATCCACTAAACATAGATTGTATATAGAAGAAGACCATGTTCTGGTCAAGTACTTGCTCTTCAACTTAGTATGTCTTTTATGCCTTCTCCCAATGTAGAATTATCCCACAAGATGATGATGATGTAATTTTACAATAGTATGATGTGAAGAGGATATTTACATCATAATAAAAAACATTCAAGACCCTTCTATAAATAATTATATCCTTTAAAATTTACCATAAGGGCTTATAAGCATTATTGGTAATTTAAATTTTTAAATATGAGGCTTTTGGCAAGAAGGTGCAAATTATGAGAATCTAGTCATTTAAACACCATTATATGACGAATAAAAACTTATTATGAATCATAGAAGCTATAAAAAACTCATAAAAGCCTTTTAATGGACTCAATTAATCTTTACATTACCATTTCAATGCATAATGAAGCATGTCATGGCTCATTATTGATTACAACATGACTCATTATACAAATAAGTACAACATTTATTCTCCTTAGTTGATGTTATTTCATCACAATGACCTATATATGAATTTAATAGAGTGATGGTGAAGCCAAACCCAAAAACATCTAGGTGTTCACATCCTATTTGAGTACATATTCCATACAAGAAATTAGCATCAAACTCAAACACTAGTGTCAATACAACTATCCCAGGATAACACAAGTGTTTAGAGAGCTAGAGGCACTTGATTGAAAATATGATGACTATTCCATAACTATCTTCCCACTTTCTTCCTGCTTGTACTAGATCTAAAACTATGTTAGCATCATAAATAACTAATTAATTTCTTTTATGTCATTTATATATCTAGCATAGTTGTACTTTCCATTAATAGCCTATCTCATCATAATAAATTAATCATATGGTACATTTGAGTTTATCACATTAATTAGCCTATCGTAGATCTAATATTCACCCTTATGCTATATAATTTCTATATATTTAATCATATCTACCCAATTAGGGTAGCCTCTTATCCAAATTAGGGTTAAACATTTGTTGAACCTAACCTTTGAACATCAAACCCTAGTCCACTTGGGGTTTTATGATTTTTTTATTGCTACATTATGTTTCAAATTTTAAAATTTTCATTCATGAAGCAATGGAAAATGTAAGTTCAAAAACTTGATTTGAAATAGAGGATGAAGAAGCATTTATTACTCATCTCAAAAATAATAGGGGATTAATAGATGCATTTTTTAATGTTACAATAGATGAAATAAGTAAACAAAATAAAACCAAGGTTACCTCACCTGAAAATGGTGAATCTATAGAAGATACTATAACTCAACCAACACTACAACTTAATACACCTAATGGCTACATAGATTATATATTCCAACCTTTGTTTCCCAAAACTACTAATGATACATAAATTAGGAATTTTCCCATTATATTCAACACAAATACCATTTTCAATGCCTATTACTACTCAAAACATATTTCTAGTACCTTCGGTGGCTACTCAAATTCCTAATCAAAATCTCATCGAGCTTATAATTCAATCACAAATTTAATTCATAAATACCTTTTAGGATAAGATTAAAAACATTTAATAAAAGGATTCTAAGTCTTCACATGTTATAGATTCACAAGATGTGTTGCATAATCCTCTTACATATGAGATCTCTTTGTACCCTTTACCAACTAGATTTGTTGCACCTAAGTTAAGATTTTAAGATGGAAAGGGTGATCCTAAACAACATATTCAAACCTTATATGTGAGATTCCTTAATTATGCTTCAAAATATAAAATTTTGACCAAATTACTTACAAGGAGTTGTTGGCCAAATTTGTCCTACATACCAAAATGTGCCTAGCCTTTGATGAGAAGATGAGAAAGGTCTTGATTGATGATTGATCTAATGTCACAAGGAGTGTATGTACTTTATTATAATATCAATTTTCAATTTCAATCTTTTGAAACATTTTAAGTAAGATTAAAGTGTGAATTTGGTGATCTTAAACAACTAGACTATCATCAACCATCATGCATAAATGAACAGAGCAAGCTAGTTGTGCATTTAATATATTTTATTAGAAATCCTCTCAAGTGAAAATAAATTTATGTGCATGAAGTTATTAATTCCTTGAAAATTCTCTACAAAATTCATATCTTGATGAGGTTTCTATCTCAAGATATAAAGCTCTAAAGTTAGTATTATAGAATGAAATGGGCAGATAGATGTCAAGTTCAAGCCTCATAAAATAGCCATTTGAATTCAAATGATCAAGATAAATGATATATGTTAAATAATAAAAAATATCATATGGTGATTGGTGATATTTAGTGTCAGTAAGTCCTAAATATCTAATGACAAGCATTTGATTATGCATCGAAGATCAATGATGAGTGTTGAGTCAAAAGGTCAGCATGAATGAGCTCCCACCAAGTGTCAAGATCTCAGGTACCTATCAGATGGATCAATGGTACATGAAAACTAAAAATTCAATGGTACCAATTAGATATAATGGTGCATATTTAATCATATGAATAATATTTATGGTGAGTAATGAGCTAACAAGTTAATAGATCTTGAAGGCTAATGAGAAGCTGCCAAGTGTTATAAGCAAGTTAAATTGGAAAAAAATCAATGGTATGTATTAATTCATATAGATTGAAATTTATGGTGAGAATAAGGTCAAAAATTTATAGGATCTTGAGAAATAGAAAGATATTTCCAAGTGTCATGAGCATGTTAAGCTACTAGGTAAATCAATGGCTCATGTGCATTCTATGCAAAGCAAATCAACAAGAGAGATTAAAAGTCAAAACCTAAGTGGATTAAATAAAGGGGTCAAACATATGGTTAAGTTATAACCATAATAGTTATTTCAAATAGATATGTCACCATTAGAGTTTAAAAGAGGACTGTTAAGTAATGAGATGCAATCATACAGTCAGGATGAAGCTCTGGTTTAAAGTTTGAGAACATATAAGGTTTATTCTCTAGAGTTGTAGTATGGTTTGATGAATGTAATCACCATATATTGAAGAATATCCATGCATATAATATTTTTTTGGATTATTTAAATTCTTAGAGGTAAAATAAGTCCTTTTATGCCTAATCGGGATCAAAGATAGGCAACTAGTTGTTGCAATAAGATCAAGCAGTTTATAGGTTTTCATCATTATTCTTGATATATGAAAACCATTAAATAAATTGATTTTAATCTATCATGGACCTATTATCATGTTTCAAAGTATGGTTATAATATTTTATTATTATGGATAAGTGTCTCATCTTTTGATATGGTCACATTTTTTACAAACAAGCACCTATGGTTGTCTAATGTAGCTATGGCATGGTTTTGTCAGTTTTAAGATACAAAAAGTTTGTCCTCATCACTAAATCAGGTATAAAATGGTATAGAGTCCCAATAATGATACTTGGTGGTTAGATAAGGACAATGGATCATTTAATTCTTTTACAAATCTTTTAAATTTGGTTCCTTCTTGATAGATCATGACTCAACATCTTTAGATTAATGCTAATCCATCATAGCTCCCTCTCTCTCCTCCCTTTTTTATATATATGTCCCATATTATTATATATTTTGTCTCTCTCTATAAATTTATAGAAAATACATATTTGATATTTTTATAGAAAAGACTATTATGTTGTTCGCTTGCTCAAGATATGCCAAGATTTGTAATATAACACCTATTTGATGTAATAAAGATTGAATTCCTTCATTTTTACAAGCTGAATTTAAGTGTGTTCTATTAATGTATATGTTTTGGTTAAGTTAATGTATGCTTTCCTTTCCTTTGAATGAGTTTCCTCACCTTCATGAAGTGTTTTGTAGTCCTCACAGGTCATTCAAAGTTTAATATATAGTTTATTGATTATCTTGGAAGTAGACAATTTCCCTCCCATGCTAAGTTGATAGTTAATCAATGTCTTTCTATGAAATACTTATGTGAGGACTGATATTATTTATTCTTGAATGTGTCTTATTCAAAGTAAAAGTGTTCAAATTACTGGTGCATCACCTCATTTTACTTGCTTTCATAGATTGTTGTAATCTCTCCCCCCTTTTCCAAGAAAGTGTTAATTTAAGTCTAGTTTAGGTGATAGATCCAAAAGTAAGTCAACCTTCTCTAGAGGTCTAACCTAAGATTAGGTGACCCAAAACCTAGGGTCATTCCCATATTGGACTATATTTGATTAGGAGGCCCTGAACAACCCCCTTGCTTAGCTAGGGTGCAATATGGATGCCAAAATGAGCCTCAAGAACTATGCTTTGAGGTGGTTCTATGACTTACCTCTAAAATATATGAAGCATTCAAACATATTATAGATTAGTTTTTGGCACACTCTTTTATTAACATTATCAACAAAAATTCCTATGCTCAAATTATAAAGATCAGACAAGGAACCAATGAACTAGTCAATGAATTTGTCTTGAGATATAAGATAATGCTAGCTAAAATGACAAATCCTATGGTAGACAAAGAGTTTCAAGACAAATTAAAGTAAAGTTTACTTTCTCCTTTACATGATTCCATTATTTTAAAAAAGTTTCAATATTTTTTTGACTTATTCCATGTTGTATGGGACCATGAAATGAAGCTTATGTCATTAAACAAGCCCAATTATGTAGAAAACACACTAGTTTCATCTACATATAGTATAAAATCTACAATTAAACCAAGTTATAAGTTAAAACCACTTGAGTCTAAAAAGGAAACAACCTCCATGGCTGAAATAGTTTAATAATATACTATTCATCTTATCCTATCTAATGCACCAAGGTGATAGTTTACACATTTAATTGAGCTTCCTCCGTCATTACTCCTATGGTTTATAGAGTGTCATGTTATATCTCTCCATCCTTCTATAAAGGTTGATGTAAATAGATCTCTAACAAATGATATGAGGATAATTATTATTCTAACTATCACCAAGGACTTATAAATTATATGAACATATGTTTTATACTAAAGCATAATATCCATGACCTCATCAATGACCAACACATTACATTTGATGATCCTCTAAAGGAATCAAGTTCACAACCTGGTGATCACCATAAATGAAAAATATTTCACAGTCCTATAAAAGACCATTATAATAAAGAACCATAAGTTTAAATGGAATATAATGCACATCCTCCATCATATTATGAACACCCACTAGATGTGGTCATTGGTACTTACATGAGACATATACCTTCTATGGTTTAGAGACCTTCTATTTCTTTTGATGAAAATGAAATTAATGATGATGACTCTGATACTCATTCTCTATTTATTTGATCACACCTTGAGAAACACACCATACATAGTTTTATGATTTATAATGGTGTAATAACAATATTTTGAACCATGACATTACTTACAAATTTGGGTTATACTCATCATAATTTACAACTCTCTACTAGATCAATCAGAGCATTTGATAAGACATCCCATAAGATTATTGGCAAGATTGATCTACCTTTATAGTTCAGTCTCAAACATATGGTTACTAATTTATCATTTATAAATTACATAGGTGTCTTTGACATGTTGATGGGATGACCTTGGATACATACATTTTGATCAGTACCTTTTCTAGTGTATGGATGTGTTAAATACATTCAAGCTAATCGAGCAATTATATTTTTTGGTATTCTATATGAGCATATTATTGAAAAAGATAAATTCATAATTATGTAGTTAATTATCAATCTTGTCAACACTAATACACCACAAAAGGGTAATCAATAATTAATCCCCTTTAATATGCAACCAATACTTGAGATACATTTACATCAGAGACAGATAATAAGTTCCATATTATCCTCATTTTTTATGCACCATATTCAGATATCCAAAGCACCTAAACATGTTCCTACTATTCCTATTCCAAAAAAAACATAGAATACATAGATATGGGTTTTAAGAACCCCCATTCCTTTTATTGATGATTCACTATCCCAGAGTCCCATTATACATACACTAAGAATTATAGATACTATAGTGATATATATTTCACCTATGCATGATTCTTGGTAATATTACCAGTTTCTTGCACTAGGTTTTGAGTGAGTAGATACCCAAGATCACCATTTGGATGAGATCATAGGATGATCTTGTCTTTTCTATAAAAAACATTCATAAAAACCAAAAACATTTTCAACACCTACATGTTGTATTAACTCCTTGGTATATATGTGTTAGTTCCATATTGAGGGATAACATATCATTTACTCCTACATAAACATACATAGGCATAAATAGATACATGATACATTTATGGGTGTTGGGCCTTACTTCTAATCACATCACCAGGGTGTTGGGGACATTCATATTATACGATCTTGATACACATAGGTTATATGATTCGATGATCAATATACACTATCATTTTTTATCTTACATATGTACTTACACATGCATATTATCCATGATTATACATTACATGGGGTACTTTATATGATATATACATGATGCTTTTATAACATGTGTGATCTGTGGGACACTATGACATGTTTATGTTGGTTACTTATGATTTTCATTTACACTCTTCCTCGAGTGTTTTTCCTTCCTATTGTCTTGTTTTTTTAATTATTTTAATATGATTCATTATATGCAATCTCTGTGCCTATGATTTCCTTCTTGGACATTTGAATATGTCATTTCAATATATATACATTTTAAAATGTCATTATCTTCTTTTTTGGACATTTGGATATGTCATGTCCATTTGATTTTATGTCATTTGAGCATGACCCTTATTTGTAGTCTCTTTGGACCATTGCATTTTGACTTGCTTTTGAGTGCTCTTATGTATGTGCCTTTTTATTTTTTTAGATTTTAATGTTACTATCTAAACATTTCCATGATATTTATCATGCATATTAATATTACATGTTATCACATTGGTTGTATGGACTTCAATGATACATTTTCATAGATATTTTTCCTTTTATATGCTACATGGTTACATTCATAGATTTACAATTGTCATACCCTTTTGAGGTGAGATAACTACTAGGTAATATTTTTACCTCATATTAAAAGGGGGTGAATATTAGTTGGGGCATGTCATGTGGACATGACTTCCATGTTTTCATAATCCTTAGTTTTAGTGGGGGCATGATTTAGAAGCATTTTCTCCACACTCACATAGTATATGGTACTTACACTAGTTTATAGATTCAATGGGGGCATGTAATGATGACATGACTTCCACACATTAAAAGTTTTTAAATTTAGTAGGGTCATGCTTTGGAAGAATGTTCTCCAAATTCATTCATCATGGTACTTATAATTCACAAATTCAGTGGGGCATGTTTTGGAAGCATGTTATCCATACCTACTCAATTTTTAGCATCTCTAATTTATAGTGGGGGAATGTTTTGAAAACATGTCCTCCACATTGGTACCTATATCAGTTTCATATTTCTCCATTTATGGTGGGGGAATGATTTGGAAGTGTGTCCTTTACACTTACATAATTTTTTGAATTATCCCAAACAAATAATTATATGATTCTGATACACAGTTATGGTTGAATTCTATACATGGTCACTATTAGCCAAAATTGGCTACCATATGTGAGTGATATTAAAAAATTGATATATATATATATATATATATATATACATACATATATATATATATATAGTATATATATATATATGTATATATACATATATATATATATATATATATATATACTTGTTTAACTTTATTGATAGCCCTTTAATATGTTGGTCTAGGTCATAACTTGTCTTGTCATGATAAAAATGTGATTTGTCTTATTAGTGATTAAGGTCTCCTACGGTGGTATAGCCAAACTATGAGGTCTTGGTCCTAAAAGTGACTGACAAATGTTCACAACTTGACCCTTCATAATGTGTTTATCACATTTTTAAGGTGTGTTTAAAACTTTAAGGTAACTTCTACTTGTTTCATGCTTACTCAAGTTATGCAACATTAATCATTTCTATCATGCATATTAATCCTACATGTTATCACATTCGTTCTATGGAGTTTAATGATACATTTGCATAGATATTTTTCATTTTATATGCTACATGGTTACATTTATATATTTATAATTGTTATACCCTTTTGAGGTGAGATAATTACCAGGTAATATTTTCCCCTCATAATAAAAGGGGGGTGGGGGGGTATTAGTGGGGGAATGTCATGGTGACATGGCTTCCATGTTTTCACAGTCTTTAGTTTTAGTGGGGGCATGCTTTAGAAGCATGTTCTCCACACTCACATATTATATGGTACTTACACCAGTTTGTAGATTCAGTGGGGGCATTTAATGATGACATGACTTACACACATTAATAGTTTTTAAATTTAGTGGGGTCATGCTTTGGAAGCATGCTCTCCACATTCATTCATCATGATACTTATAATTCACAAATTCAGTGGGGCATGTTATCCACACCTACTCATTTTTTAACATCTCTAATTTATAGTGGGGGAATGTTTTGTAAACATGTCCTCCACATTGGTACTTATATGAGTTTCAGATTTATCCATTTATAGTGGGGGCATGATTCGGAAGCATATCCTCCACACTTACACAATTTTTTGAATTGTCCCAAACAAATAATTATATGATTTTGATAAACATTTGTGGTTGAATTATATGCATGGTCCTTGTTAGCCAAAATTATCTACCATAGGTGAGTGATATTAAAAAATTGATATCTATACTTGTTTAACTTTATTGATATCCCTTTAATGTGTTAGTCTAGGTCATAACTTGTCTTGTTGTGATAAAAATGTGATGTTGTCCTAGTATTGGTTAAGGTCTTGTCTAGGTCATAACTTTAAGGTAACTTTTACTTATTTTATGCTTACTCAAGTTATGAAACATTGAAAATACACTTGTCAAGGCTACCAAAAGTAGGTTTCAATGTTGAAATAGGTAATTTTTCAACATAATATGATTATGATAGTGTCCTCATCTATCTTTAGGTGTAAATCAAGTGTTGGAAGTGTTGGTCGATCTATGAAAGGATAAAAACCTTTCATCTTTTCCATCGAGTTTCTTAGTAGGATAAGGAAGGAAATTTTTATAAGGTTCATTCATGAAGGATCATCTTAAGACTAATGATGGTATGTTTTGGAGGGGGTTATTATTCCATCTCAATCCATGACATTTTTTGTGGTAATAGACCTTTTGCTTTATGAACTATAATTAAGAAGCTAGGAGCCTTTAAAACTCATGCAAAACCTTGTAGGCTATATTTTTTCCATTTTAATACACCTTAGATCTCGAAGAGGGAAGAAGAATGATTGGAGTATATATTTATGAATCCAAGGGACCATATAAATATCAAAAATAGTGCATATAAATATGATCCAGGTTTGCCCATGCAAAGAATGTGGCATTTTGTCAAGATTTTTAGGTTCAGATAGGTTTATCAAGAAGTGTGAGGTGTTTTTTGAATAAGTGGGGTTAAAATCATGTGAAAATTAGGTATAAATATTCAAATATATTATTTAATATATCAAAACCATCTTCAAGCCAAAACTTGCATGCATGAGAGAGTGAAATGCTCACACATAGATCTGTCCAGTTGAGGAAGTTTTATATCTATCCTCTTAAATGAAAACCTCTTGTGTTGATAATATCAGTGAAAGATAATGTTTGAAGTATGGTATTCAATACATATCCAATAGGTTATCATTTTTTATATCTTTGACTCAACCTCAAAACCCCTACTTGACCATGCATGATCAATATAGTAATAGAGGGGTTGTCATGTTAACTACAACATTGCCTTAAAATGCACTATTATGTGATAAAAAAAGAGTTTTGAGTGTAGTTTGAGATGCGAGAGATTTTGAAAGAGAATATTAATTTACATTAGGATCTAGGTTAGATTTGTATAAAATGTTCACTTTATATTCCCTGAGTTAAGAAAACTATCTAGAGTCAGAATTCATAGAGATTATGTCAAGATTATGAGAGACCTTGAATAAAGCAAACTTATTTTACATTAGAAGTGATATATATGGGCTTAAAATAGGTATAGAGGGTCAATATGAATATTATTTAGGTTTCAAAACCCTTTGAAATTTGAAAATGCCATCTAAAGAAAGGCTTGAAAGCAATGGAAGGATGGAAAATACAGACCTATAGGTTTGCATCTAAGAGATGGTTTGAGCAATTATTTTTGTGAGTCTAAGTGGGAACATAGAATAAATAAAAAATTATGAAACCATGAAGGATATCCCAATCAGTTTTTTATTTGAATGGAATGAGAATATCCCATCAAAAATGCATTATCCAGGCCCAACAATTGCTAAGCCTAAACATAGACCTATAGGTCTACCTATAAAAGGACATTGAAATCATGTATTTTTTAATTTTTATAGAGGTATGAAAATTATGTGAGGAAATATTGACCCTATATAATTTTTTTATGGTAATTTAAACCTTTTAAAGATGGAGAGAACATCAAATAGTGATGGCTAGGGTCAAAATAAGAAAGGTCTAAAACCCTAGGCTTGAGTTAACTCGATTCCAAGGATAAATGGGAAGAAATAACCATAATAAAACTAATTTAAGACTTGGAAAATTATTTTAAATACCCAATTTATCCTTTTACAATAAAAATAAATAATCAAAATGACTTCTTTTACTAGAAAATTTAGACTAGGTTCAAAATTGTAGGTGTGTAAGCTCGAAGAGACCCATCTTTTGGTGAACCAGTATAAGAGAAGGTTAATGGTTTGGAATGGTGTTTGTGGATGTTAAATGGTTTTTTTAACTCCAAAATTTTGGTATTGTTAGGTTATTTATATTCCTATACTCTATAAAGAGTGGTTAACAAAATTAACACCTCATAAGCTACCTAGTAAGGCTAGAAAGACCAAATGACTATTTTGGTTCTCTAAATGACTCCAAATGCATATAAATTATCCTAAAAAATAATTTTATAACATATTTATTTATATTAAATAAATATTAGAGCAATTATTTGGCACATGTGGAGTTGCAGAGGGAAGGAAATGGCCTAGTTTGGTAAGTTGCAAGTCTAAGTCAAAGTATAATGACCCAGCCATATGCATGTTGAAGATTTGTATGCATGTTAAGGTAATATTAAAACCGTTAATAATATGGTATAATTTAATAATTAATAATTACAAATAAATTATGAATAAGATCATGGTGTTTTATCTAGACCCTATCTTAAGCACATACACACAGGACTACTATAAAAGGTAAACTTCTAAAAATTAAAGAGAACATGCAATTTTGATATTGAGATTAGAGTTTATATGAGTATTTATGGTGTATTTAGTTAATTATATACCATATGGATAATTTTATAATGTTTTTATATTGAAAATAAAGGCAAGGAAACCTATAACCCATCTTATCATCTTAGAATGCATGTAAAACCTTAAAACTTGGCTTGCTAAAAAAGTATGAAGTTGATTCAGGGACAAATTATGGTTGGATAAGTTGATAAAATTATGGTGAAACCCAACATATGTATCATAAAACTTTCAAATTCCATAAAACTTATCCCATGCATTTTTATCTTCTCTCGGCCTACTCAAGCCTCTGTGTAGGCCAACCTAGGGCTATAATCTTAAAATTTTCATAAATTGAGTTATACCCATTAGAAATCCATGAAAATTTTAAAAATGACTTAATTTAATGTATCATACACTATTTTGGTGATTTTTTAGTATCAATTTATGGCATATAGTATTGTGTGCTTATTTTAGGCCTAATTAGACATAATTGGGAAAGATGGGGGCTAAGAAAGTGGGTATGAATTAGGAGTTGGGTCATGAAATTTTGGGTGAATATGGAATGGGATAAATGGTACTAAAATATATTTTTATTTTACATATAAGCTATGTGAATATATCAAACCAAGGATCTTTGTATCAAAATAGGATTACAAGGAATATGCCTTGAAAGGAGCAAAGTGCAAAAATTATGATTGAAATTGAAAACTTAAGGTGTAAATATGATTAGATAGGGGCCTTCAAAATATTTCCAATGCAAGTCAAGAATTTAGTTCCAAATAATATGACTTGTCACTTCATAATCACTCTGAATGGGTAGTTTCAAGGAAGAGAGGATGAGTCATCAAACCAAACATAACTCCTACACCACCTTAAAAGGAATATCATCAAAAAAAGTGCACACATGTTTAAGATGGAGTTTAGGAATTTTTATTTACATTCCTTATTTTTAAAATTTTCCTTCATGAATTGACACTTTTCATGGGCTTCTCTAATGCCTATCTTTTTTCTTATTCTCATTCTCTTATATATGTATGCCTAATTTTGGCATTGTAATGATCCTTACATGATATTTTGTGTCATTGATTAATAATATGAATGGTATTATGTCATATTATGGTTATATGTATTGTATACCTTGAATGATTGATATTATCAAGCATAGATTACATCTATCTTGGTTTTTGTCTCATTCTCTTTACCTTCATGAAATTCATATCATTGTTTCAAGTTGTGAAGAGTGTCATCAAGGGTTTCATAGGGTTATAAGTGGAAAATATCTTCCCTTATAGTCTCAATTGACCTTACCTCTTTGTAAATCATTGATGTGATAGGGTATCTTTAAATATATGTATGTTTCTTATAGTCTTATAGGTCTTGGTGCACATGCAAATCAGTGGTAGTGGTCATAAAATTTGGTATATCACCTCCCTTTTAGTTTAGAGTTTTATTTGTCCCTTTTCCTTGAAATATAGTATGTTAGTGATTGGTTCTAATTGATGAATCAAGGTATGTATCCCTATCTAGAGGTTCTCTTCAACTATAAGGTCACCCACAACTTTTGAAGAGTTACCATGCTATCACTTAAGTGATGAGGCTTCAACATCCTCCCCAAGGGTATAAATTCTAATGATAATAGTACCATTATTAAATATTTTTAGTATGATACAAACATAAGGTACACATGCTATGCAACATATTTATAATATTTCAAAATCCAAATCAATTTTAGATTCCAAAATTATGGCATGTAATGATACCCAATAGGCTTTTATGGACTAGTTGGTTCACCTTTTGGTATGGTTTGGGTGATTAGATCACTCAATATTTACAATTTTTTATTTTGGATTTGATTATCCAAACTTATTAGGGTATGAGTATAATTGGGTTACATGGTTGAACTAATCTCAATTATTAGGTAGAAACTCACTCTTGCTCTAATGTTGGGGGCATTCACTTAATAGTCTCTCTCTCTATATCTATCTCACCTTGGATATGTGTACTTTAAAAATCTATCTATATTTATCCCAATCTTAGTTTTAGAGCCTTATAATTATACTTATTTAAAAAAAAAAAATCCAATAGGCAAGGAGGTTATATCAGCACACATATGTAATCCTAAACCTTGATCTTTCAATTTAAATCTATTTCAATTACTTTTGACCCAAATTATATACAATGATTATAAACTATAACATTCTCTTGGTTACAAGTTAGTAACCAATAAATAACTCAAATTGAATTCAAGTAAATATAAGGTGTGTATACATACCCATGTACTTATTCCTTTCCTTTAAACTATTAATTTCATTACTATATTAAAATGGGGGGAAATGTAAACAATATTTTGTGATTATGTAGCACCTCAGTCTTTAATACTTGGAAAACTCATAACCCTAGCTATTTTTATTATTCCAACACATGCCTTGATTCTATAACCCTCACATCTACTCTATCTTTTACCCCTTGGCATATTTATTAGTCTGACCAACCTTATGTTGATGACATATACATCCCATCTTTCTTAAAATTATTAATATGTACTTATCTTATACTTATACAAGTTTTGAGCCTATGATTTTTCTCATTATCCATAGACACTAACATTTGGGATAGATGGTAGAGTTGATGTTACTGTCCTAGCTTGATGTAAGTGTCCAGTACTATAAATTCATCCAATTTACAAATTAAATGTATTATAATGGTTGGAATAAGTGATTTAATGCAATTTATATCTCAATAGGATTGGTATAAATATAATATCAACCCTCATTCACTTACCACCTAATAATCAGACCAAAAGAGCACTCGAGAAGCACTCAAATTAGCAAAAGTTTTTCTAACCTTCCCTATTATGATATCAATTAAAGGAACATCATTACTATAGGTCTAAACTAATAAAGGATTATTCATAAGGTCATATTTTCCAATTTAAAATCTAGGTCATTATTTTACTTAATTTACACATTGCATGATTCACACACAAGCCAACAAAGAGGGAATAATTACATGAGTATTAGGCCATATTCTAGATTATTAGCTATGTAGTAATCACCCTTTAACATTGAGGTCATTTTGGGTCATCTTGACACCCTATTACCACTAATCCATTTTTCTCCAAGGTCACATTAAAGATATAAAGTTAGGGTTTTGCCATTTCACCAAGAGTGATAGTCTATGACCTAGATATAAATGCACTAGATCAAATGTGAAGACAAAACTAAAAGCATAAAGGTGGTCATATCCTATTTGAGTGCATATTCCATACAAAACACTATCATTAAACATAGACACCAACATCAATTTAAGTGTCCTAGGTTAACACAAGTGTTTAGAGAGCTAGAGGCACTAGATTTAGAATATGATGACTATTATTGCACTATCTTCCCACCTGCTTCCTACCTATACTAAATCCAGCATTGTGTTAGTGTCATAAAAAAATAAGTAAATTATTTTATGTAATTTATATATTTATAACAATTGTACAACCTATCTTAGAATAATAAATAAAACATATGGTACATCTAAGTTTAGTACATTAATTGACCTATTATATATCTGATATTCACCCTTATGACCTATAGTTTATATATACTTAACAATATATACCCAATGAGGATAAATTATTATCCAAATTAGGTTCAAACACATCATTGATAAAGTGGTAAAATGTGTACTTAACCCTTTGGATCTTTTATCTTTAGGTATGTATTCTTTCCATATTTTAAACATATATTCATTTAGTTTTTAGAGTAAGCATGTTGTTTTATATAATAAAATAGTTTAAGAATATGACCAAATTTATATATCTGTGTATGCACAAAGAATCCTATACCCTAAATAGGATATATGATTGACAATTTTCTTATTTAATTGAATCCTTTTCAAGTGAATGGATATGTTTGTTTTGATTTAAAATTATACTGGTCTAAGGATTGTTTATGTTAAATGAGGGTTTGAGTTTCATTGGTAAACATTTGGTGGGTTTATTTAGAATGCTTAAAATTCTAGTTGTTTGAAGACAAATACATGATAATAGATTGTTTACTTCAAGAGTGATATATATAATGTTGGATAAATTTGCATATTGGATTCTCATACTTTGTTACTATATTTTTCAAGCTTAAAGTGATTATATTTCAGCTAGAAGTTTTTTTTTAAATGGGGGCAAACCATAGGGTTTTGTATAACCACCATATTGAGGTGGAAACATTTAATAATAATACCCTTATAGTGGGTGATTTTTTAAGCTTGAATCATGTGATTTTGACTCTCTTTTTTAACAGATTCATCTTTACATTTGCTTTTTTTTAAAAATTATATTATTTGTTTATATGGCTTGTAGTTAGCAATTGATTGCTTGTGTATTTAAGAAATGGGTTGAATTTTATTAGATTTAATGAACATTATGGATAAAATTCATATTTTTTAAATTAGATAAATATAATATCTATATGTTTATATATAAATACACACACACACACACACACACACACATTTATATATGTAAGTAAACCATGATATGAATCTTTTTCATCAAGATTGAACAATATGTAAGTATTAAAATGGCCATATACATCCTCTTATAGATGATTGTATGGTTAATTTATGATATGGATTCATTTTAGTTTAATTGGATTATCATTTGAGTTAGAAATATGATTAGAAGTTATGGTTTTCTGTAAGAATTATAACATAAATTTATTATTATTTGACCATAAGATAACAATTGAAATTTATTTATTTATTATTTGGGTTTTAATTAAGATGTCTAGATTTTTTCTATGATAGCATGTTTGTTTTGAATCCATAAGTGGTTGAGTGGTCATTTATAGGCTCAAAATTTGACCAAAATTTAGAATTAGTGTGTTTATATATTACTATGATGATAAGTTATGAGATTTCATATAATATTAATTTCTTAAATGTAAAGATATTGAAATTTGTGCAAAGGAAATTGGAAACCATATATTGGTATAGCTAACATGAAAATTTATGGAATTATAAGATGATTTTTTGTTTTAATCGGTGAAATAGGAATGTTATAATGATAAGTGACAATAGCTTGTCAATTGTATGTATGGTTGAATAAATATAATAAAGGCTCAACTTATTAAATATATAGATCAATTTTGTATATTTATTCATTTTGATAGAGACTTATACTCACTTGTAGATAATAAAATATTTGATGGAAATAAATTATAGGGTACATAATGTGACTAAGAACCTTTTAATAAGGATTGAAGTTGAGTCACTTGTATGTTTTTGACTTCCTTTAATTATTAGGAGCTCAATATTTAGATAAGGCTATTTTTTACTATATAGTATGAATCTAGGGGAATAAAACTATGTTGGGATATAATATATATAATTATAGGTAGTTTCAAGGTTTCTTGAGACATTATTTAATATTTAATATGTTCTTAAATATTATATGGTATTGAGCAAATCATGGATCTATTTATGTTTTTGGCTATAGTATATTGACCAACTATATTTTCAAGCTTGTTGAGAATAATTTATTGATGTCATTCATTTTTTTTATGCTTGGTGAAGATTTAATATTCATTATATTTCTATTTTATTCTTAATTGATATGTCTTACATTAAAGTTTTTAAATCATTAATCTTGTTTATAATCTAAAATATACTAGTGGTTATGGCATGGTAAGAAAAAGACATGTAGAATATTATTTATCATTGAAATTTTTATTACTTGGTTTATTTGACCATGATCCTATATTTATATTTGACCATGATCCTATATTTAGTATAATAATTTGTAAGATTTAATCTAAACATACTTTATTGCATATGGGTTACCAACCAGCTTGCTTGATTTATACTGCTTAATGTTAATGGTTTATGGGGTAGTTATTGATATATAAGTTGAGTGGAAGATGGAAGAAAACAATAATTTCTTGGAGTTTTGTTTATGATATCTCCAAGGTGACCAAGTTTGTTGATGAGGTGTCATGTGTGTTAGATTGATAATGACAGTGTGTTTCAATGTTCCTACATGGTTCTTCAATGTTTGACTTTATAAGGTAATTAATGGATGAAATTTATGGTATGGACATGTTTTAGAGACCTTATGGGGTGTTATGAGTGATTATAATGCTTATATAAGTTAATATAATTCATTGGAATAGTCATATAAATGCCTAAGCTCAAGTAGTCATCTTGATAGATAAAGCTAAGTGAGTAGATTGATGATGTAATATTGCACACATGTGAAGGTTTTAGGAGGCATTTGATATAGGGATATATTCCCTTATGTGAGGAGATCATGTGGTTTAATTTTAGGTCATGAGGCTAAGCATAGTAAAATTTATTAAGGTGCAAAGTTGGCCTTTCAAGTATAAGTTTACTAAGTTCCCATACTTAGCCAAATTTTCAAAAAGAGATCTATGATGAGAGTTTAATCAGTTCAAAGATCTAATGGTGAGATTTTAATTTGAATAGATAAGGATCCAATGGTGATCATATGATTTCATAGATAATGAAAAGTGAGAATCTAATCTGACAGATGAATATCTAATGGTGAACATGTGATCATGTAGTTGAATATTAGTGACACACAATAAGTCAATAAGTCAAAGGATGCATATATTGCACATAGAACTGATAAGTGGTGAAAATACATTAATTAAATGGTACAAGGTGTGTAGAAGGCACATAGAGCTACCAATTAGAACAATCATGAGATCTGAGATTGAAGATCAATGATGAGCATTATAAGATAAAGTTTAGGCTAATCTCAAGTAGATCGATGGTACATATTTGTTCAATGTTTCTAGGAATATTAAGATGAGGTCAAAGTGTCTAATGTTTAACATTTACATAGTGACCATTAGAATTCAAATATTCAAATTAATTAGGGAAAACCAATCTATTATTGTTTAGCTATATCTTTTGATCCAGGACAAATTTTTTGATGCAGTAAAAGGAAAAGTTGTAAAGGACTTCAAGGAAAATATAGAAACACTAGGTATAAGGTCTAAATGTTTATATAGTCAAATTTATTTCGTTCCAAAGTTGACTATATATTCATCATGGTGGTTGTATGTACAAAAAAATGTTTGTGAAATTTATGCTTTAGTATAAGAGTATTTTGGTAGGAGTCGTCACCTGAAGATAGATTTGAGGTCATATGGAGTAGACCAATGTATTTTAAAGTGATCTTATATTCTTAATTTTCTTGATGAAGTGATAAATGAGTGAATATGTCTCCATGAGACCTATAGAGGCTATGAAGGTCTAATTTAAAGGCATAGCTACTTAAGTGTGAACCATAGATGTTATGGTAGAGCTATGAGGATGAATTTGAGTTATGTGTTAGCATGTTAGATGTATTAAGGGTTAAGGCAATTATTAATACCATCCTTGATGTTGATATTCATTAAGACTATTAAAAGGTGAAGACCAAGGTAATGGTTTTGAGATTTTAATTATGCACGTGTCGATTCAAGTGAAGTAGATAACTTTTGAAAGAGAAGGTAAATGTCATTGAGGACCAATAGAGAATGAATATGATCATTCATGATAGTCTAATCAAATTGATACAAGAGGACACATTGGTCATTAGACCTAATGATCCTAGAAGAGGAAGTTTGAGTGAGTTAGTCTTAGAGACATCTTGAGAGATATTGGAGGAGAAGAGTGAAGACAAAGGTGATTATCATCAATTTAAGAATAACAATAGGTGTTGAAGGTGATCTATTTAGGTTGCTGAGTGGGTGCTTGGTTTTTTAGGGGGTTGGTTCCTCTTTACAAGGTAAAGCTTTTGAAAAGTATAGTTGTTATGGGTGCTCATCTAGACAAGGGTACTAACTCCTTGTGAGATTAGTGTTTCACTAATCTAAGGTATGGGTGTTCCTTGATTAGTTGGTGTTGGTATAAATGTTGGATCTTATTTTATAGGACTATAGTCCATATTTCAAGGTTTAGTAGGTTTTATCCCCTTAGAGGGTTTCCCACATAGATGATTTGTTCATGTGATGTATGATATTATATATGATTTGGATGTATGTGATTTAATGTTTATGTTACTTGGTAAAGTTTATGTTTACTAAATGTTTAAGATCTAGAAATTTATTGGATTATCTTGCATCACTAATTCACCCCCACTCTCAGTGATTATACCTCTAATAATTAGTATTAGAGTAGGACCTTCTATGCAAGTTTAACCACTTAAAGGTGATCCAAGGTAAAATATGGGTGAAAAGATCATCATGTTTGATAAAGTAGGTTTCCATGATAGTGAGGAAGAAGAAGTTAATCTAGAATATAAGCTCATGGGTGTACTTGATGAACTGAATGAGTAAAATAAGAGGAATTATACAATGAGGAATATTATCAAAGATCTTAAATCACAAGTATGTTCTCTTAAGGGAAGTTTGTTAGGCATGTCCAAGAGAGAGGAAAAGAAGAATCAATAATAGATCAATCTCAATAAGGAGCTAAAATTCTTGAAAGTAAGCTCAAGATAAAAAGATGATAAAGAAAAGATCAACATTCTTAAAGATCAATTAAAGGTTATAAAGACAAATCTAAGTTCAAAAGAGGAAGAATGCAGACATCTCAAGACTCAGTTAGAAGAGACAAATGCCAAGTTGAGTTCAAATCAAGGTGATCATGATGAGTTAAAATCTAATCTTTATTATATAAATATTGTTGAAGATCAAGCATATATATTGAAGGATGACATGACTAAAGAAGTTATGAATAATAAGGAGACCATTCAAGATCTTAAAATTTAGTTAGAGGCTATAAGTTCAAGTATGAAATCTAAAGAGGATGAGAGTGTTCAATTGAAGGATAATTTTTTATCCTTGAAGGATGATCATGAAAAGTTCATAATCATGATAGCAAAAATTGAATAAGAACAAAATAAATCAAAACAAGGTAAAGATGATGATAGCATGAAATATAACAAGTCAAATTAGGTCAAAGACAAAATGAAGAAGTCAATCAGATAACCAAATGCTTTAAGGTATGCCAAATATTTTATGGTCCATTATTTTGTTTGTCATCTTATTAGTCATAAGGTAAAAAAACTTTTTAATAAGAAGCAATCAGTCAAAGGGATATCACTACCATATTCAAACAAAATGTATGGAAGACATTGTTTGCTATAGTTATCAAAAGTTGGTCACATTTCTAGGTTATTCAAGGAAAGACCATTAAGTCAAGATAAAATTAATCAAGCTCCTAGAGTGTAAGAAAGAAGACTATCTAGATAGATCAATGCAATGAGATAATCATCCTAGAGTCATTGTTATGCATGGAGTACATTTAGTCATATTGCTAGAGAATGTAAGAGGAGAAGAAATCAATCAAATCAATATCACAATAATCATCAAGTAAAATGTATGAATGATCTTTTTTATTTTATATTTCATGGAGATGGTCACATTACTAGGTATTGTAAGAACAAGTTAAGTGATTTTTCAAATCAAAATAAGGTATATGGAGATCTTAGTGCATAAATAAGAGGTCAAAAATGGTTATGGAAACCTAATCTTGTAAGGAGAGATCAGACTTAGACCAAATATGGTTTGTTTGCTATGATAGATATGAAAGAAATTTAAGAGTTTTTATTATCTAAATTAGTTGAAGTGTCTAAAGGAAAGAATGAATTCAAGTATCCATTCAAAATTCAATTTGATGATGAGGTGGGAATGTAATTCAAATGAGAGTATGGAGATATGGGAGTCTCTTGAGTTTTGGGACTTTTAGTCTCACTATGTCAAAGGGGTGTCTATCTCTTAGCTTTAAGGAGACACTTTATAGAAAGTGGAAGCATGGTGGATGCTAGTTTAATTTTGGTTGATGTTGTAGGATAAGAAAGATATTTTTAAAATGTGCTTGGGTAAGGGGGAGAAATGAGTTTTTATGTAACTAATCCAAAGTGTTATGATGGAATGATTAAAAATATATAATCAAGGATAGTGATCCTAAAGTCAAAATTTTAATCAATCTTTGATGGATTATCTATTTGGTCAATATGGTGAATAATGAAGTTGAATATGTAATGTTTACAAGTAGGGAATGGAAGTTTCTAGGTGTATAATCAAGGATGATGAGTTTTTAAGATGTTATTTTTTCATAAGAAAGGTGTGTTGATCTTTTTCTAGGGTGATAAATGTATTTTTAGGGATTTTGATCCTAAAGATAAGATATTGTCAATTTCTATTACTTAAATTGATTGATCAAATGTTGAAATATTAAAGACAAGGTTGATATAGAGTATGAGGAGCATGTGTTTTCACTTTTTTTGATATCATATAGAATGTCTCAGAGTTATATATATGTCAAATTAAGTATGCCATGGATTTAGCAGGAGCTAACTCAGATAGTTTGAAAGGCTTGAAGAGTTATGCATAATATGAGGGGAAGCATGTGTGAGATGTTCTAGTCAAGAAGAAGTATGTTATAGATATGAACTCAAGAATGTTAATATGATGACTTGATCATACCAAGTTAGGTGATTTGATAATTTATGGAATCCTAATGCATGAACAAAGGGGGGGTTCTATAAATGGTCAGGTCCTAATATTAGAGCAATGTGTAGTAGAACTTGAGAGAGAAGATATGTATGATTAAAGAAGAATGTAGTCATAGAACATATTTTAATAATCTCAAGGTAACAAGAGATGTCCAAAATTTGAGGGGGAGTTTTTATCATCTCTCAGTGGTGGTCCTTTCCTATTATTGGTCTTTGAAGTCTTTTCAGGTCCATAGGATTAGGAGTTGAGCCCACTTTGTCATTGTGTCAAAGGGGGAGAAAGTATTTCAAGAGAGATGCAGAGTCTATGCATAATATTTGTATTGGTATTGACATCAATGACAAATGGGTATATTGTTTAAGGTTTGTCTATGAGTTTTCCAAGGTAACCAAGGTTGTTGATTAGGGTTCATGTGTGTTAGATTGATAATGACAAAGTGTACTTTAATGTGCTTCAGTGTTCCTACATGGTTCTTCAATATTTGACTTTGTGAGGAAATTAATGGATGATATTAATGGTATGGGCATGTTCAAAAAACCTTATGGGGTGATATGAGTGCTTATGGAAGTAAATGGAATTAATTAGAATAGTCATATCAATGTCTAAGCTCAAGTAATCTTCTTGACAGATAAAGCTGAGTGAGTAGATTGATGACATAATATTTTAAATGTGTGAAGGTTTCATAATCTATATATATATATATAGTTTTAACTATGTGAGTAGATCATATGGTTCAAATTTTAGGTCATGAAGTTGAGTGTAGTAAAAGTTATTAAGGCAAAAAGTTGGCTTTCCAGCCAAAAGTTTACTAAGTTCCCATACTTAGAAAAAATTTCAAGAAGAGATCTATGATGAGAATTTAATCAGAACATAGATATCATGAAAAGAATTTAATATAAATATATAATAATCCAATGGTAAGTTTATGATCATACATATATCTAATGATAAGCATCTAAACTGACAAACAAAGATCTAATAGTGAGCATGTGATCATGTAATTAGAGGTTAACGACATGCATTAAGTCAATAAGTCAAAAGATACCCATATTGTATGTAGAAATAAAAAGTGGTGAAAACACATTGAATAAATGGTATAAGGTGTGTAGAAGGCATGTAGAGCTACCATGTGGCACAATCATGGGAGCTCAGATCAAAGATGAATGATGAACATTACAAGATAAAGTTTAGGCTACTCCCAAAGAGATTGATGGTGAGTATTTGTTCAAATTTTATAGGAAGCATAAGATGAGGTAAAAGTGTCTAATGTTTAATATTTACATAGTGACCATTAGAATTCAAATATTCAAATTAATGAGGGAAAATCAATTTGTTTTTTTTGAGCTATATCTTTTGATCTAGGATGAATTTATTGATGCTATAAAAAGCAAAGTTGTAAAGGAATTCAAAGTGCATCTAGAGTCACTAGTTATAAGGTCTAAATGTTTTTATATTCTAAGTTGTTTATCTCCAAATTTTATATATGTTCATTCATGGTGGTTGTATGTACATAATAATGTTTGAGCAATTTGTGATTCAGAAGAAGAGTGTTTTGGTAGGAGTTGTCACATAAATATGTCTTAGAGGTCATATGAAGTGGACCCATATATTTTAATGTGATCTTATGTTATTAATTTACTTGATGAAGTGATAAATGTGTGAATAGGTGTCGATGAGACCTAAAAGGAATACTAAGGTCTAATTGAAAGGCATAACTACTTAAATGTGACCCATAGATGCTATGGCTGACCTGTGAGGATGAATTTGATCTATGTGTTAGCATGTTAGATATATTAAGGGATAAGGCAAGTATTATGGCTGAACTTGATGTTGATATTCATGAAGACTCTATAAAAGGTGAAGACCAAGGTAATGGTTTTAAGATTTTAGTTGTGCATGTATGGATTCAAGTGAAGTAGAGAACTTTTGAAAGAGAAGGTATAGGTCATTGAGGACCAATAGAGAGTGAAGGGGATCAGTCATGTTATTCTGATCAAGTTGATGTAGGAGGACACATAGGTCATTGGACCTAATGAGCCTAGAAGAGGTAGTTTGAGTGAATTAGACCTAAAGGCAACTAGAGAGAGATTGGATGAGAACAGTGTAGATAAAAGTGATCATAATTAGTTAAAGAGTAGTAATATGTGTTCAAGGTGATCTATTTAGGCATCTAAGTGGGTGCTTGGTTTCCTATGGGGTTGGTTCCTCCTTGTAAGGTAAAGCTTGCTAAAGGTCTAGTTATTATGGATGATCAACTAGATATGGGTAGTAGCTCCTTATGGGATTGGTGTCTCACTAAACTAAGGGATGGGTATTAATTGATTAGTTGGTGCTAGTGTAAATGTTGGATCTTGTTTTATAGCATTGTATTCCATCTTGCAGGGTTAAATGGGTTTTTATCCCCTAAGAGGGTTTCACACATAAATGATGTGTTCATGTGATGTATGTTCTTATGTATGATTTGGTTGTATGTGATTTCATGTTTATGTTACTTGATCAAGTTGATGTATTCTAAATGTTTAAGAGTTGATAATTGAATTAGATTATTTGGCATCACTTATTCACCCCCCCTTAGTGATTGTACCTCTAACAAATTGTCTTAGTCACCTTGACCTTTAGATATTTGGGTTATCATTATGGATGTTTTATCCTTGTTCTTAGAGAATCCAATCCTTATTTTGGTGGGATAAGTGGAATATTTTTATAGCAAAGGATTTTGTTGATGTATCTAGCACATATTATATTGTATGGAAGTTTATTAGTGGGTTGTCATTTCCAACTATCATAGAATAAATATTTTTTGATGTTTATTGAAAATTGCACCTATATAAATACTCATATCTATAGAAAATGTTGATAATGCATTTTAAATACATATAATTATATGTACGTTTATTTTCTTTGTATTGAAATGGTATATGCTTATTAGATCTAGCATATTTTGATTTTTATAGATAGTTAGTTTATGGATCCTAGAAACTAGTCAAGTCATTGGAGTATGAATGATTAAGTGTGATAATTTAATTTCACACTTAATCACTAATAATTCAATGATATATTATAAAAAATAAATATTTTTTTGTATTATGAATATGATTACTTTTTGGTTGGATTGTCTTCTTTCTTTAATGTATATTATGACTATCCCTATCACTTGAGTTAGTATTGGTAGATTATGGGTAGTATGGTGATATATTGAGAAAGAGATCATCCACTAAATGATACTAATGTATGTGATTATATTACTCTTCTAATGGAAATTTACCATCTTTGTTGTAGAATATTCTCATCTAAATGAAGGTTATGTCTATGTTGTCATTTGAATAATTGATTAGTTTTTTCATGTTTAGTATGTCAAAAAGGATACAATAAATTAGGAAATGAAATTCATTTCTATCCTAACCTTTAGAAAATAATGTAGCTATACTTTTATTTGTAATTTTTATTGATCTCTTTCAAAAAAAATATTCTTAAGGCTATAAGTACCCAAGAGTTAACTTATTGAAGAATATGTCAAAGTCAGGTAAGTGTTAAAGCCACAAATGTTTTATAATTAATCAAGGATAATTAGATTACTTGTTATTTGTTTAAGTTTCATTTTAAGAAGTTAGTATTCAAATTATCATAATTTATTCCACTTTTAATTTTTGCTTTTGGCCAATTATTTATTTTGAATTACCAAACTAAGAAAAATGGATAAATTTAAGGTAATATAATCACCTTCTAAAGGAGATAAGTTAATTTAGGATTAACCAAGTAGTTTATATTTTGAACATATGGATATGAGTTGTAAGATAAAGTGACTTTCTTATTTTCTTAAAATAAAAAGTAAAAATCTTTTAATTTATAACTTATAGATAAAGAATTGGGTTCTTGTCTATTTAAAACTATATAATTATAAGCAAGAACTTTATAATAATTAAGTAATTTAATCATAATTAAACTTTTGATTGGTAAATGGAAGAGATTTATAACGATGGAATAATTTGAATGAGTTCAAATTATTTTTGCTCTCATTAGATCATCTAGAAGTGCATTGGATCTGATTAATCAGTTGATTATTGGTAAAGAACTAGTATTTTAACCTTGTTTAGGTATAATTTAAACTTTGGATCCTATGAGAATTATTATAAACATTAGTTATCACTTTATTATCTTTCTTGATAGGGACTTTGGTAGGATGCTATTTTAGTTGACTAGAGGTGGATTCCATTTTACTTATATTGAGTTCCAAATATTAATCATAAGCAAACTTTATCAATGACAAAGTTTTGTCTATTATGTTAAATATTATGATCATATTAAAAGTATTAAAAACATAATAAAATTAACTAGACTATATAATAATAATTTAAGATTATTTATTCCTTATTAGTGGAGTAATTAACACAATTTTTCCTCTAAATCCAAATCTTAGGAATGCTATTTCATACTCTTTGAACAAATACAAAAAGAGTTATGACTCCTTTGGAGCACAAATGTTATCATGGCATATTAATGAATTAAAGTAAGTAAAATATAAAACACTACTATTGAATTGTGATTTAGTTTCTATCAATTTTCATTTCTTCCGTTATTATTTAGCATGTGATGCTTATGAGAAAAAGATTGTTTGAATTTTGGTATTGAATTTTGGGCATTACATGGCCTACCTTATTTTTAATTTTGATTTCCATCGTTGTGCCTATGGTTTCTATGTTGGTTTTATTACCCAATTTATATATGAAGATATACAATCCCTCATATTCTACTTGGATATTTTTAAAATCCATTTTTTGCTCTTTTACATAGTGGTAGTGGTTGGTGGAATTGGGTTCCTCTACCCTCCTACATGATTTTACTTTGCATAGTGTTAGTGTTAGGTGGAACCATAATTATTATGCCCTCATACATTGTAATTTTTCATGGTCCACTATGTTAATGCTCTCTCATGTCCAAAAATAGGTAAAACAAGAGGGAGGCATTGCCACATTCTTATTATCCTTCTGTGGGTCTCATGCATTGGAAATAATTTAATGGTTGAATTATTATCATTATAATATTTTTTAATGATAATTCTTTCTCCTTATGTGTTTTTCTTGCGTATGGAATCCTATTATACATAAACAAACTTGTAATCATCTTAGATGTGTTACCTAGTGAGTGATCATTGTCATGTTTTCATTATCATCCAAACCTTGTATTATAAACTTAGTCCACCTTTGCACCAATGATGTGAATATACTTAGATTTGGGATTACTAGGCTCATGGTACCTAGGAAAGTTGTCTAATGATGTAAAATGGATGGGATGTGAATGCCTCATTTGGTTAGCCTTTTAGGTGACTTGTAGAGTTCACTTGAAGATTTATTATTTCTTAGATTTTGTAATTAGTTGTTTTGATTATATTTGATATTTTCAAAGCCTTAAAAATATAATATTTAGTTTTAACTTGAGTATGAAAAGATAAGATATAATTATGATGTAGATCATGTGATTTAGTTGTTTGATTTATGATTGTAACTTTCATTGAAGAGGAGAGTGAATGGATGTAATAATTGGACATTATATTAAAATTTAATATTGAAGTTGGAAAATCCTATTGGAAATGATATGTTGTATTTTACTCTGTGTCACAAAATAAAATGAATTGATATTCTTCATTTTCACTTATATCATTAAGTTCATTGAAATACCATTGTATGCAAATATTTTTTATGTAATTTCAAACTTATCAAATATTTCCTAAATCAATTTTTATGTAGTAGGATTTTGTAGACACATAAATTAACATTTGATCTAAAATTGTGCAATTATGACCACTCTTTATCTCTTAATCTATTTTAGGGATCTTTCTGATCACTTTCAACCACATTGAAAACTCTTATAAGCTAATAAGTGATAAATTAATGTAGTAATCCTTATTATTATCAACCTTAGACATATTGCATTCCATACCAAACCCTCAAAATGATGGAATAACCCATTGGACAAGATTGACCTATGGGACTATAACACATTTTTCTGGTTTCCTCTCAACCTCTCCTATCTTCCCACCAAATAATGACTAATTTACACTATCAAAATCTATAAAAAGGTTGGCTTATGTCCCTAATGATATAAATTCAAATGAATTTAATATATATGACTATATAAACACTTTTTAAACCATTTTTTAAAGGGGTAGCCTTCCACATAAAAAATCACCAGAATCATAAATGTACATTGAGGTAAAAGTACCTATTTTTTCAAATTTTCATTACATATAGTGATAGTATCCCAAATCTCAATTTTGAATAAATTTTTTAGGTCAAAATTCATGGTTAAGGTATTTAATCACATCATTATTTCACTAGCACCTAGCATATTTCATAGTTATTCAAACACCACTGTAGCATGAGAGAACTATGTGATGTTTGATCCCTCTTGGATAAAAATCCTATGAAGTTTTATCTCAATACCAGTCCCATGATATCACTAGCCCAAGAGGTAATGTATTACATACTATTATTTCAAATGAATCTAACAAACTTATCCTTCCTCAAACCCCTCCACATCCCACCTCTTCTCTTTAGGGTGTATGTATGCATGTTCAATATAAAGATCCTAGGGCTCATGTTTGTGAGGCTATAAAAAATAAAATAATAAATATGATAAATTTAATAACTAATTTATAAAATAAAAATTAGCTTTTTAGTACAAAGATCACATTAGAGCATTAGATTACATGTGTAATAAATCTAGAATATGCTAGTGTTAATCATTTATGCACATCTTCAACTAGCAATATTATGCCTAAAAATATTTCAAATCGAAAATAGAAACTAAAATAGAATACATATATAATAGGTGATTAAAAAATTATGTAAGTGGCTAATAATATTTCAAGTGAGACTCCAAGGGCAATGATTAGAAGTAAGTTGATCAAACTACCTCCACTATATCCTCTAAAGATATCAAAATACTATTGTGCATATCACATGATGCATGGACATAATATAGATAACTATTTATATTTGAAAAATAAAATACAAAAGGTAGTTGATAGTGGTGATCATATAAGTGATAAATAAATTAAACAACCCATAGTGGAACAAGAGTAAGTACATGTGTCAAAATCAGAACTAGTACAAAAATCATTACCAAAGGAAAAAATCGAAGCAAGAATAGATTAAAAAGGAAAAATCAAATAAATAACTGGCTCAAAAAGATATATTAGAGAAAATAAGAGCACTAAAGACACAAGATGAAAATGAGCAATTACAAAAAGAATAGTTTTAAAAATAAGGTTATAAAATCTATAAGAATAAAAAGTGAAATTACATAAAGAGAAGTTATCAAATCAAATTAAAGATAACAAAAATATATTATTAAAAGAGGGTTTATAAAAAAAGAGAGTCTAAAACAAAAAATACTGCAAAAGATAAATTTTTAACGTAAATTACAAAGAAGGATATTCCAAGCCTTTCCTCATATCAAGACTCTTTCACTATCATTGCTTGCATAGATAGAAAGCAATTTTTTGATGTTAAGGTTAAGTAATATAAATAAATCAATTTTATTCCATGTAATTTCTTATCTCTATTAGAAATTATAATCAACACTTGGATTAAAATAATGAATCTACATCATGTATGGGATGAATTAAGATAAAAATTTATTTTTCTTCAAAAGAATGCTATTTTACTTTTCATGTTATTTCAAATTTAACTACCTATAATGTTATGATTGGGGTATCATGGTAAAATAAATAGGAGAAACTATTGATAACATTAAAGGTTGCATATTATTTGATCATGATATAAATTCCTCATCCTTTTCCAAATAAGAGACATCTTTAGATCCAAAGCAACAAAAAACAATTATACTTTTATCTAACATATACACAGATAAAGGTAATGTCAAATAAATAAAGGAAAATGACATGAAACATATTGCAAAATAGAAATAAAAAAAGGTAAATAGCATATTATTAGGAATATTCATAAAAAGTATCTCAGAATAATTTTTTTTAAATCTAAAATCACTAGAGATCAAGAGGCATAATATATCAGTCATTTCATCCCAAATAAACATGAATAATTAGTACAACAATCATAATTATTATATAAATTAAAATCAATACTTAGATTAAAAATTTATCTTAATTTAGTCATGATAAAATATCCATTTCCATTCAAACAAGTATATCATCCCCCTTTTCAACACATGACATATTGATTGTGAGTCCATAGTAAGCAAAATCAGCTAGTATGATGGGAAAATCATGTGTTAGTGTTCACATTAGTTAGAAAATATATTTGTTATATTGTTAAATGAGTGGTTAGAACTTATTACATAGAATAATACTTGTGAAATATTATAGGATATTGTGATGGAGGTACACACCATTGAGAGGGGGGTTTATTAGTGGTTAAACAATATTGTAATCCAATTCCCAACACTTCAAGCTACTTAACCTATCATATCAATATGCAAGATATATGAATTAAAGAACAAGTATGAATGAAACCATTACATAAATATTTATGTGGGAAACCATCATGGGATAGAAAACCCACTCTCAATCCTAAAAAAAAATGTAACATTATCCTATAAAGATGGAGCAAACATGAGGCTTTAGTGAAGCACCCACTTCAAAAGGAGCACTAACCCCTAAAGTTGAAAAACATCAACTTGCCTAAGATGTTGAGAACCAAAAAAACACCTATCTAATGAACAATTATTTAAATATGATTAATTATATATCTGATTGAGAAACCCTACATGAACACTCTTCTTCGAGTCTACAACTTCACACAAGTCACCAATACCAAGCTATCTCTTCAACACAAACAAATAACCCCTTCATAAATCATTCACTTATATTAAAATATGCACTCATAAATATGATAAAAATAATAAATATAATATAAAATTATGTTGAGTATAATGGAATATTTATCTACTCAAACTTATACAAACATTGGTCACCAAGACCCTCAACAACCTTAACACAAGTTCTTCAAATAACAATACACACACTTGCTTGTCTAACTTTTTCACACACCCAAAAGGCATAAAACACCTTATATATAAAATTTTATATTATGGTCAGAAATATTAATTTATAATATCTTAGGAAGAATTATTCATGTCCCCCAAGGTTGGCCATGATCCTCTACACAATCTTTCTAAACCATACCAAGAGTTCATGTCACAAACACCTCATATACGAAGCATAACACCAATTATGTGAATATATTTTACTAAATAAAGATTATTGAAATATTAAAAATATATATAGAATTACTTCAAGGAATCCTCAACACTTTGTAATTATTAGAAACACTTGATCTAGCCATCTGTCCTGCAAACAAACTGAATCATCCAAAATAGGTTCCTTTTGCTAGCAAAACCATCATGGTCAACTATGAGTCAACCATTAAATCACGTCCAAATGAATAGGAATAATAATAATTTAATGAAAAAATGTAATACATCCCCTAAAACACCTCAAATACCTTAGACCCATTCTTACTGATTAGGCCTTTCAATTCCTCTTTTCACTCTGATCACTCTTTCTCACTTATGACACCATTTCCTTCATATCAACTAGTCAAAATTAAACTTACATAAATTTGAAACATAAATATTAATATTAATAAAAAATTTCATTCTATTTTTGATAAGTCTTGAGCTTCAACAATCATCCATTAGATCATCTGGCCATTCATAGAAATATTCCTTAGAAATAAGAATACTGTTAACAACCCATTTTTTGTGGGGCCCACACACTGTCAAGAGACCAAAAATACTTTATAAAAAACATTAAGGAGTAATATATAACCTATAATAATCATATTTGACAAACTAATCCATTTTAATCCCAAACCATCAATATCTTCTCTATCAGGTCTAAGACTAGGGTTTTTGCATACAAAAACGTGCTTAGCTTCTTAACAATCATTCATAAAGGATAGGAATTTAGTATATGAAATAATGCTTGGAGAATATTATTAGGGACCCTCCCAAACATATATCAGAGGATAATTTCCACATTTATACCTTACATGTGCTAACAAACACAAGAAAGTCCTTCTCATGCTCACTAGATACCTTTCTAGCACCTCTTAAAGCCATACGATCCTTTTTTTGACTTTTACTTAAAATTTAGACCTATGTATTCTAAAATTAACTTTAAAATTCCTATCTGATAATTTCCAATGTAGATATAAGCTTAATTACTCTAAAATCACTCTTTGACCCTTCACAAAGCCTCACTAGCCCACCTAGGCCAACTAGGCCAATAGCCAAGCTATCATACAAAAAAATTATCACCTCTTGAAAATAATACACATAACCTATTATCACCATATACATGTATAAAATTTATATTAAAATCATACTAAGATCCTTACCATGTCATACAAGTGATAGAGCTTAAAACCCCACAGGCAACCATGCATGATCAAGATAATAAGGCATAACCTAACCTGAAAACGTCATTAAGGCCATATAAAGACAAAAATTAAGCATATAAAACATCAATAAAAATTAAAAAATAATCATACCAAGATCCATTCATCCATACAACATCCACCTATGACACTTATGCACATTTTTGTAAGTATTATATTGTACTAAGCACACTATGCCACTATGCTCCATTTCACTAACATCACATACCAATTTTTCATCACAAAATCCACTTTAAATTAATGAAAACACATATAACATCAATATTAAAACAATATCCCCCTTTGTCATTGACGGCAACATACCAAATCCTTCTCCCCCTTTGCCAAAATGACAAAGTGGGCTCACAATGATGAAACAAAGAATCTAAAATGTTTTCAAAGCTAATATCATGAAAGAATCACATTTTAAATATATTTATGAAGGCTCCCCCTATGATCTCTTAACTGAATCACTCCTTGAATACCATTAAATAGCTTGCCAATCATGAAAAATCCTCATATTAGTTTGTAAGCTATCAAGATCCTTAGACCTATCATCAATTTGTAGGGCACCATAGCTCCCCCTAGGACCTTGATCCACTTTGAAGTCTCTCACTTTGTATACATAACCAATGCATGCTTAAGGATCTCCAAAAATTGCTACCATAAACTCAAATACCAACATGAGTAACAAAGCACCATGCAAGCTCAATTATCATCATTCACAAGGCACCATATAGAATACCAGAACCACTCCAAGCATAAAGCCATACCTATAACACACTTATAATAGTCCAAAATTCTTAAATATAACCAAAAATACTAACCTTCTTTGGAAATATATCACAAAATTGCTCAATTTCTCCACTAGGCCTACTTAGATCCCTTGTAGCCTTATCTAGTCACTGTAAATCTTATAACTTTCTACACTGATCACTTAAATCCATTAAACTCTATATTCTAAGACTGATAACATTCCCCCTTAGGCATGTCAAGAATGATCCTCCAACTCATCCTCCTTATCACACTTCCTTCTTTATCCTATTAGCTAATTATGCCTCCTAAAGAGCTAAAACTTGAATAAAGTAAAATATACTCACTTCCAAACCACTATAAAATATGATTCAGATACCCATTTATCCCATTCAACTAATTTTTAATCTTATAGTATCCAACTCCAAAGTTTGACCACTTTTCCAAACATGCCTAAATCACTTGGCCTTCAAAGTAACAGTTGTTCAAAGTCAACCTCTGATAGAACCATGAGCTAGATACCACACCTGGAGACCATCAAATCTCAATTCCATGCTAAATTTGAATCATCCATACCTTTGGGAACCATGAACTCCTTTACACCACCAAACACATGTTCTTGAGAAGAGAAGCCAATGACCACTCAAAATTCTCCACTTGGCACAAAAACATTCATCCACCTATGAAACCACCTAGAACATGTCTTAAACACATGTGTAGACCTTCTTGAGTAGAACATACTTTATGACACATCTTCATTCTTCAAGTGAGCCTTGAAACCAAACATTCTAGGAAAATAGAGTTATCATTTACAATAGGCACCTTGACCAAATGGTCAAAATCACACCTGGGCATCTTAGGAGTATCTCCAATCAATATACACTTATTTGACATGAAAAAACCAACTTGAATCACTTATTATCAAGCTTATATTCACCTTAGAACACTATATGAGCTATCTTTGCATCTTCTAGACAATCATTGCTACCAAAAATGGTCAACCTAGACTTTTGACCATAAAACACATATCTAAGCTCATCAAGACCTCAAACCACCTAGAAATGACTTATGACAATCTTCCTCAAAACCTCCTAAAAACCAATTTTTCCTTCTCTTCAAATCATCACTCAACTAAGACATCAAAGATTGATCAAAATGACATTTTAGGACCAAAAGACCTGAATATACCTCTTAGATAAATAACCAACCACAATAACTAAATCAATTCTTATAATTGATTGATTCACCTCTCCCAATAACTAATTATTCATTAAATCAAGAAGGAATGACCCCTAGATAAGATATTATATAATCAACCATAGCTTTGGGCAATGTTTTAGTCATTATGTCTATTAGTTGTTCCTTAGAAGGTACATATTCCAATTTGACAACTTGATCACTAACCTGCTCCTTTAGAAAATGATACTTGATAGGGATATTATTAGTCTTAGAATGCATCACTAAATTTTTTAAAATGTTTATGGCACTATTATTGTCACATAATAGGACAAGGACCATCTTGACTTACCTTATAATCTTTTATGGTCTACTTCATCCTGATGACTTGAGTACAACATGAAGCTGTAACAATGTATTGAACCTCTACAATATAAAATGATATTGAAGATTTCTTCTTGATTAACCAATACCCCAAGGATTCACCTATGTATAACACTCCTCCACTAGTACTCTTCCTATCATCAACACATCCTACCCAATTAACATTTATATAGGATTTTAGCTTGAATTCCTTACTCCTAGGATACCACAAACCATAGTTCATGGTGCCTTTGAGATACCTTAGGATTATCTTAACTACCTTTAAGTGATATTCTCTAGGATCTACTTGATATCTTCCAATTACACTTACTTCTTACATAATAATAGGTCTAGAAGTAGTAGAATACAATAGAGTCCCTACCATAGATCTATATAAGGATTGATCAACTCTAGAGGATTGATAAACTTTATGAGACTCATCATTCTTACTCAATTTTCATCTTATTTCCATAGGAGTACTCATGGGTTTACCATCCAACATATTGAATTTCTCAAGCATCTCCTTAATGTATTTGGATTGAGAGATAAATATCCCTTTGTCTAGTTGATTTATCTGTAATCCTAGAAAGAAAGAAAGTTATCCCAACATAAACATCTCAAATTTAGTTTTCATTACTTATGCAAATTCATTACTCATCTTATCATTTATTGAACCAATGATTATGTTATCCACATAAACAACAAAAATAAATTGATGTTCTCCTTCTAACTTGATGTAAATATTTTTATCTACCACTCTTCTTATAAAACCTTGACTTAGGAGATACTTATCTAATTGGTCATACCAAGCTCTAGGAGCTTGTTTGAGGCCATAAAGAGCCATCTTTAATCTACCAAAAAAAAATTATTATCCTTTATAGCATAATCCTCAGGAAACTCCATAAAAACTTCTAATTTACCATTCAAAAATGCAAATTTAACATCCATTTGGTATACCTTAAAATTTTTAGAACTAGCATAAGCTAAAAATAGTCTGATAGCTTCTATTATAGCTATAAGAGTAAAAGTTCCATCAAAGTCAATCCCTTCTACTTGAGCATAACCTTTACATACCAACCTAGCCTTGTTTCTTACTACTTTATCTTTCTCATTCAACTTATTCTTATATACCCACTTTGTTCTAATCACATTCTTTCCCTTAGGCCTAGGAACTATATCCCAAGTGTCATTTTTTTTAATCTGATCAAGTTCTTCATCCATAGCATAAAACCATTCCTTTTCCTTACTGGATTCAATGAAGGTTTTTGGTTCATGAATAGACAAAAAATCTGAATCATGTTGATCTTGATTGGAAAATAGTATTCTTCTAGTCTATATACTAGCATTCATATCACCAATGACTTGAGAAGATAGATGATAACCTTGAGTTCTTCTTGAAGGAGATTTTGTATCAAGTCTGGTATCTTCTTCATCATCTTCATTTGATGTACAAATAGATTGGTCGTCATTTGTAGTAAGACTAATAGTTGGATCATATGACTTCAAACTAGGATTTTTAGTAAGACCACTTTCATCAACTCTCACATTAGAACTTTCAACAATTTTATGAAGTATTTTTGTTGAAGCATCTATAAGTAGAACTAATAGAAGAATAACTAAGAAAGATACCTTCATCAGATCTAGAATCAAACTTGCCTAGATTTTATTCATCTAGATTTTATTCATCCTTTTTGATGTAACACTTACTTCTAAACACTCTAAAATATTTGACATTTGTATCTCTATTTTTCCATAGTTAATAAGGGTTCTTGTCTTTATTCACTCTGACTTGACATCTATTAATAATGTAGACTGAAGTACTTGCAGCCTCTTCTCAAAAACCATAAGATAAATTAGCATCTTGTAGTAGAGTTCTATACATCTCCTGAATAGAATACCTTCATCAGATATAGAATCAAACTTGCCTATATTCTCTTCATCCCTTTTGATGTAACACTTACTTCTAAACACTCTAAAATATTTAACATTTACAACTTTATTTTTCCATAGTTCATAATAGGTCTTGTCTTTATTCACTCTAACTTGACATCTATTAAGAATGTAGACTAAAGTACTTAAGCCTCTTCCCATAAACCATCAGATAACTTGGCATCTTGTAGTAGAGTTCTAGAAATCTCCTAAATAGAATACCTTTATCAGATTTAGAATCAAACTTGCCTATAGTTTATTCATCCCTTTTGATGTAACACTTACTTCCAAACACTCTAAAAGATTTGAAATTTGTGGCTCTTTTTTTCAATAGTTCACAAAGGGTCTTGTCTTATTCACTCTAACTTAACATATATTAAGAATGTAGACTGAAGTACTTGCATCCTCTTCCCAAAAACCATTAGATAATTTGGCATCTTGTAGTCGAGTTTTATACATCTCCTAAACTATTCTATTCTTTCTTTTAACTACTCTATTTTGTTGTGGATTTCTAGCAGATGAGTATTGTATTTTTATTCCATGAGTAATACAACACTCATATAACTCATTAGACTAGAACTCTCCACCTCTATTTGATCTGATACACTTGATCTTTGACTCTTTTTCATTCTCAACAAGGGCTTTGAAAGCTTTGAACTTGATAAAGGCTTCTGATTTTTATTTTAAGAAATAGATCCAAGTAATTCTTGTGAAGTCATCAATTAGTAACATAAAATATTAATTACCTTATAAACTTTGAGTCCTCATATGACCACATAAGTCAGTGTGAATTAACTCCAATGTTTTAGTAGTAGAAAACTCCTTTGTCTTGCATCTTATCTTTACTTGTTTACCATAGAGACAAGGCTTACACAAATATTGAGGACCCCTATAAATCTTGGGAATATGTATTACAAGCCCCTTTGAACTAATCCTTATCATATTCTTGAAGTTTATGTGACCAAGTCTTCTATGCCATAGCCATCTTTCTTCTACTTGACTCATCAAGAACTTTTCTCTTTTGGATTCATGATATACATACATATTTTTTTATAACTTGTGAATCTTGGTAAGGAGTATGCCATATTTTCCTTTTATAATCTCATAAACATCATCATAAAAGGTCACAACATTACCTTATTTACACATCTAACTAACACTGAGAAGATTGTTATTTAACCCTTCAACATAATAAACATCTTCAATCTTTGAAATTCCATTGTCTAAACTCAAAGTTCCCTTACCTCTTATAGTAGTAGAGTTATTATCACCAAACCTAATAGAACCAGAGTTTGATTTCTTAAGAGTGATGAATTTACTCTTATTTCCTATAATGTGACTAAAATAACCACTATCTATGTACCGTTTCTTGTCCCCATTTTCTTTTGAATGTAAAATAACTTGAACAAACATGGATTGTTCATTATGGATCATGTTATACCTTAGAAACACCTTTCAAGTTGTTAAGATTCAAAAGGACCTAATATAATACCAATTAATGGAATTAAACACCACCTAGAGGGGTGAATTGATGGTTAAAAAATATTTCAATACAATTCCCAACTCTTCACGCTACTTAACCAATCATATCAATGTGCAAGATAGATGAATTAAAGAACAAACATGAATGAAACCATTACACAAATATTTATGTGGGAAACCCTCATAAGGTAGAAAACCTACTCTCAAGCCTAAAACAAAAATGGACTAATGTCCTATAAATATGGATAAAAAAGAGTCTTTAGTGAAGAACTCACTTCATAAGGAGCACCAATCCCTAAAGTTGACAAGCACCAACTTACCTAAGATGTTGAGCACCAACACAACACCTATCCAATAAACAATTCTTTAACTTTGATTTCTTCTCTATCTAGTTGATAAACCCTACATGAACACTCTTCTTTAATTCTAAAACTTCACACAAGTCACCAACACCAAGATATCTCTTCAACACAAGAAAATAACCCCTTCACAAATATTTCACTTATATTCAAATATGCACTCATTAATCTAATAAAAATAATCAATATAATAAAAAAATTATGTTGAGTCTAAAGACATATTTATTTTCTCAAACTCATAAAAACATTTGTCACCAAGACCCTTAACAACCTTCACACAAGGTATTTGTTGATGGTTAAAATTGCGCTAACACCAACAATGGGAAGTTTTAAGATGTGGGACTTGAGACTTGAAACAACCTCCAGATTTTTAAGAAGCTGGTCTCTTATTTATGTCAAGTGTATACTAGGAAAAGGGATAGAAATTTTAACAGAAACATAAATGCAAGAAATAAAATATAACTATGGTGATGCATCTGAATGTAATTCAACCTTTATCATGAGCACAATGAGACTATATGTAAGATTTAATTACATTTAATAGCAAATAAGGCATGATCAATGTAAAAGATGAAAATAATAGAAACAGAGGCTCACAACTTAGACTACTTTTGTAGCAATACAAAAAATAACAACAAAGGCATAGGATTCAATCTTCTTATTTGAATTCTCCAGTCACATAAGAGGAATAAAAACATGCACAGTTTTAGACTGAGGGTAAAAGCAAGTTTTGAAGGGGTCCCAAAACCCTGTTATAAAGAGTGAAAGAGAGAACGTCTAAGACCACAATCAAAACCTAAAAAAACACTACAAGGAAGTAGTAAAAATAGGTTTTAAATGGACCTAGAACCACCAGATAAACATCCGATCAAAACCCAGAAAACATAGATCTGGTAACACAACATTCAAAAGATAACAAAAAGAAAACAAAGAACAGTACCAGTTTCAAAACCAACAAGAAGGACCAGATTATTCATCCAGTTCCAGTATCAAGTTCATGGCTTCTTTTCCTTTCAAAATAGTTTCCTCAGTGGTAGCCTCTAGCACAGCTCCTTTTTGTGTATCTTTATTTCTAGAGCTTTGCCTCATCCTTTTCCTAGGACCCTCTAGTGCTTTGGTCTCCTCATTGTCTCGTTTACCTATATTGATAGCAGTAGCACAAATGTTGGATGTTACTTCCTCCATTTTCATTCTATTGTCCTTTATAAGTTCTCGGAGGTTGTATTCATAGGCTTTGAGCTTGACTGGGATCTCACTTAACTGATTTTCCATGTTGTTTATTTTGTTCCAAGCAGCTTTCACGGAGTCTTCCAAATTTTCCACTTTTCTCTTGAGATCCATAATCTCCCTGTACATCCAAGAATCAATTTGGGAAGATGCCTCTACTTTATAGTTAACCCAGGTCATAGGAGTGTGTGGTTCATCATTTTGATTCTTCCCTCTCCAGTCCTCAGGCTTTTTATTAGGACTATTCCTGGCTTCTTCAAAGATATCTTCTCGACTCTTTTGTTCTCGCTCCTTGATTCCAGATTCTATTTCCATATTCTTGTTTTGAATATCATCCTGTTCAGAATTTTCATTTTTGTTCTTAGAAATTGGGTCCTCAACAGGATCTTCCTGGACAAATTCTTCCTCTGACACATTCTGGTTTTCCTCCGTATCTACAGTTCTGTTAGTAGAATCCTCCTCTGTATTGACTTTATCTTTTTCAATTTCCTCAGAACATTCTTCATCATCACTAGAGTTAGTATCCTAGCTTTCAGTTCCTTCTTCTTCCTCCAGTTTTTCCTTCTCAGGTTCTGCAATTTTCTCCCGTCCCCTTTCTTCTTCTACATTCTATTGTTTAGGACTGGGGGACTTGATTTTGCCTCTCCTGATTACACTTTCATTCTTTTTAACTCCTGACCCCTTATTTTTCCCCTATTTGGGGTACTTAACCAGTGCTCTATTCTTACAATAGCCTTCAATAAGCAAAATAAGGCCTTCATGGAGGATAGGGCGCATTTCCTTTTTCCTATGAGCATATAAGCTTTGGACATAAAAACATGCACAGTTACGTAAACCTTCCAACTCAAGAAAATAGAAAAAAGGTAAATGATATTACTAATCATAGCTCTAGAGAGTCTAAAACTCTTGACAACACAGCCTAGACTACTTTTACAATGACATAGAAAATATCAACAAAGGCACAGGATTCAATCTTCTCATTAATTCTCTAGTCACATAAGAGTCACAAAAACATGCATAATTACATAAACCTTCCAACTCAAGAAAATAGAACAAAGACAAATGATATTCCTAATCACAGCTCTAGAAAGTCTAAAACTCTTGACAATTTCTCTCAAAAAAATATCTCTGGTATCTGATCATTTTTTTGGTGATCTTTACACCTCTATTTATAGCCTTGGATTCACTCCAGATTGTCTATATGTTCCCAATCTAATGGCCCAACTGAAATCTAACTAAACTGGAAGTGTCAAACAAAAGATATTTCTTAGATTCTAAAATGCTTTGTCTTCTAGAAATTCATTTGCTGAAACAGATCGCAAGATTCTCCCTTCTTTTAAATGAAAGAGGAAACTTAGACAATTCCTTGAAAACCTTATTATTACCAGAGAATGATACTTGGCGTGTTCCATAATACTTACCGAAGACATGTAGCACTTTCCACGTAACTTATACTCTTTTGTGTCTTTGCTCAAGAGTGTTCTGCCTTTGACACCTGTCGTAATCCACTTCTTCAAAACTTTAACAACTTAAATAGAAAATAAGACACATAGCATTTCTCATCCTAGCAACTTTTAAAAGGCATAGGGACATGTGGTGATTTTTGCTTGCCTCAATAAAGGATACGTGGCAATCTCTGCTTTACTTAACTAAGAATATGTGGCAATCTCCACTACTTTTAGCTACCTTTTGAGAAACCTACAGAAGGTGACACGTGTTGGTCTCCACTTTAATCTATTTATATCATAGAAATAATTGGGTCTCATTTCATATTTATAAGGATAGTGACACTTGGTGGCTTTCGCTTGCTTTAGAAACAAAACCTGAAACCCACCACAATCTTTGTTATATCGATGAAGCAAAATGAAGATAATTCAGATCTCGACACATGGTGGCTTTTTCTCTCTTTAGCTAGGATACGTGGCATCTTCTGTCACTTTTAGAAAAGCAAATTAAAACCTTCCACAGTTGCCACTTAACACTTTCCACTTGATCTTGATACTTAGCTTGTTGAAACCTTCCACTGAAAAGAGATTTAAAACATGGATGCCGATATGAAATTTGGATGCTAACACTTGTCACATTCCATCGATTTACCATGAAATACATGGCAATCTCTACTTTACTTATAAAAATTTCAAAAGGTGCCTCAGCTGATGACACTTGGTAGCTTTTGCTTAATTTTGACACTTAGACAAAAATGAATCAAAAGGAAATCAAGCCCATGCTCTATTTCAAAACTTTACCATCTAGAACCAAAGTATGTGGGAACAAAATTTTGTATCACGCAACTAAAAATTAGAATGAAACGTAGAGTAGTTTTTTACTCTATAGTTATTGGCGACCCTAAGGAATTTTGAGCATGCTAAAAAAGAAACCATAACTCCCACTAGAGCAAAATTTTCAAATTACAGCTTCAATAATGTTGTTTGTTAGGTAGACCAATCATCATCAAATAACCCTTGCTTATTCTGCAATTCATTAAAAGCTAAATCAAGGTTAATAATATCCTTGTGTGAAAAATTTTGCAAAATTTGAACTATAGCCTTCAATTTGAATTTGAGTTGGGAGATAGGAACCAAGACAGCTTCTACTTTAGGGACTGATGAATCATCCCTTAGATCTTGGAAAATTATCTGATCATTCTATTTGGCCAATAACAAAGGTTTGATTTCATCAACGATTAGCACCGTGTTGTCATCAGGAAATAGAGAAAGAAAACCTAATTACACTAGATCTTCAATATGTTATTTCATTTCACTAATTCCTTCCTTCATGACATTTAGGAGCTCTCTGCAACTGATGGTTGTGGAATTACAACTAAGAACCTCATTCACTTGCTTAGCAGTGACCATTCTATTCTTAATTCCTATTGTTAATAATAGTACATCTGTTACATCATAAATATTTTGTAGCAACATTTTTGAGTCCATTACTCTCCCAAAAACTATAGCCAGAGTGTTTGCAACTAAATTCTCCACCTTTTCACAAAATTTATATGCATTTAGTAGGAAGGTGAAAGAAGGCCTAAGCTAAATAATCCTTGAGGATATTCTTTTCCACATGGATTCATAGAGCTCCTTCACCAGACTTAACACTCTGACATTCCTTGGCCTATTGGCCAGCTCTAGTGTCAATTGTGATGCTCTTTATTGCTCAGTTTGAAATTGGGCTTGTATAGCTGTAGTATTATTCTGTTCACTTAGCAGCTTTTGTTGTAATTAGGTAACCTATAGTAGGTGTTCCTCGCATTTTTCTTGTAATGTTACTTTCTCCCACCTTAGGGTCATCATCACATCCTTTACCTGCATTAGCCCTACCTTTAAGGAATCATTTTGGGCCTAGACTACCTAGTGGGTCTGAAGAGAAACAATATCTTGCAACTATTTATTTAGATTCTCTATCTCATTGTCTTTTCTATTGATCTCTATGGTCAAATTGTTATAGTTTGCCTTTTCCTTGGCTAAATCAACCTCCATCTTTTGTATCCTCTTTGATGTCTTCAAGTAATCTTCAACAACTACAAAAGTGGACTTGGTTAGTAGCTCAAGTTTGTCTTGTGGCTTAAAGAGGGACATGTCGATGGCCACTACATTCATTGTGTAGTCCTCCAACTGCGTCCGCTCAATTGGCTTGATTACATTCAGTGACAAATGAGTCACCATCAATTACTGCTGAATGGGGTCAAATTGTGACCATATATGGGGTGTAGCCAATGCCTTATTTTCCTTGATCTTCTTTTTATCTCTTCAGACTTCCCTTGCCTTCCTAGCAACGTCTACTTAGGTCTGAAAGGTTGAAGGAGAGGTAATGTGCCCACCCACAAAAGGATGTCCCTATGGCAAACCAAATTAAATAGCCAATTGTTGGCTATGGGTAATCTAAGGGGAAAGTTTCTTGGGAATAGAAGGGGAAAATTGAGGTAATGTTAAAGCTTGAGGTGGTACAGATGGGGCAAAGTGAGAAATGGGAATAACAAAGGTGGCAGGGGATGTCATCTACCTAGATGGAATCATCATGCCAATAGGAGAAGAAATAGATTGAAAAGGAGGAGGAATAATACTTACCTGAGGGGCAATTATAGTACTCTATAATTGGCATTATGGGGAATCTACCTCCTCTTCTGAACCCAATTGAAACTACACCCTCTTTTGCTTTGTGGGTGTCTCTTCTTCTAGCTGTGTTCTTTTTACTTCCACATCTAGTGTCATCAATGATGCTTGTGGAGAACTGGGAACTTCAATAACTGCTACTGATGGGGAAGCTTTTAGTGGTGAATACACCATACTCTTTTGTTTTTCCATAACACTAAGATATAGGGGCCAAACTGATACAATTATTGTAGCTACAGTTTGCCCTAAGGCTTGTGACTCTTGGCTTGACCCTGCTCTGGCTTCTGGCTCTACACCCGATGTCAGTAAATTACTTGTCTTTAGGCTAGATATAGGGGAGAGATGGCACTCATCCTATAGTTCCTCCAATCTTTCATCTGAGTCCATGTTCCCAAAAGAATGGGTTGTTTGACAAATTTCTTGCCTATATTTCCAATAGGCTTCTATTTTCTCAGCATCCCAATCTTTATTCTTTAGTGTCCTTCTTAAGCCAGAAGTCATTCTGAATTTAGGATCATAATCTCTCTGCTTAACATAGAATGTTTCCCAAGGTTTATTTTGTGAAGGGGCAAGTTTATTAATTCAACATAAAATCTAGGAGCATATTCCCTAGGACTTTTCCTATTTTCCCAAAAAGGGTGGCCTTCATGTGTAATTCTAGTTACAACCCTGTTAGTCTTTATCCAAAAAGCTATGAAACCATTTGGGTCATATACCCATTTGTATTCAACTAGTAGGAAACCCAGGACGGCCAAATTTATGAGTAACACAACCTCAGTGTCTCTAGTTTCCAAAACCATGCTGGTTGTCATCCATGGGAGGTCATACATTTTCCTCTTCCTCTTCCCAGATCCATATTCATTGTCAAATGTAGATACCTACTTGGCAACCTCTAAGAATACTACCCTAAGAGTCAAAATCTTTGGTATCAACATTGGTTCCCCACAAAAACCATGGACTCTTATAATTGTATGGTGGGATCTAAAATATAAATCACAAGGAATTGGGCAACTAGCCAGAAGGTTTGAAACACTTGGGAATAGTCTATTCATGATTGGTTCGGGGTTGAGGTGACAAAAATTAGGGGTAACAAATAATTCCCAAAATTCATATGGGTCACTAGTCCTTGACAAAATATGTGTCCATGCAGACACAGGAATGGTCCTTTGGAGATCAAAACTTGGGTCATACATATCAAGATACATATGTTGGGCAAAGAGGTCAGAATTTTGAAACAACATGAGGTGAAACAAATAAGAAGAGTACTTTAAAACCCATTTTGATTTGAACTAGGCCAGTTGTTCCACCATTGAGAAAGCAATTGGTTTAGAAAAGTCAAGCCTATACTCCTGAGTTTTGTCAACATTCTTCAGCCTAAAGAGGATAGCCATTTCATCTCCATAAACTGCCATATCATCTTTCATGCCAAATATGAAAACCCTCATAGACAGTGTGTCTTGGCTAGCTTGTGTGAATTGGGCTCTTGCTTTAGGGAGTGTAGGCACATTAGTGTCATCATCGCCCATTTGCAATTTAGATCTCAAGAACCTCAACTGGGTATTGATGTTTGCCCACGTTCTTTGCATTTTAGCAATAATGGGAAATGTACATATCTTATCATGATATAAGGCTAACATATCTCTGATAGCCTGTAGTGTGATTTTCACCATGAATGGGCCCTATTGAATGGTGCTTGAGGGTGCATGGAATAAGTCTGTGCATAATTTGACCAAGTCAGGGCATGGATGCACAGCTGGGACAATGAATTATGCCAGTTATGAAGTCTATATCCTCATCAAAAATATCTCATATTGCCCTACTCTAGCCCTCTATAGACACCTTTGATGTGCCCCTTCTCTAAGAGTTTTTCTACTTGCTCTTTGAAGGATTGGGTCCATGACTCTATCTGCATAATCTTTTATCTTCACTGGGTCACTTACTTCACCAATTTTAGGGATTCTGGTTCATGGATAAGTCTTCAATGGTTGTGTGGGAGCTAAAGCATATGACTTACTTACAAGAAACTTATCAAGGGATACATACATCCCAGCTCCTTATTGTGAAGATTGTGCTCCCTCCATCTCTATATCTTTTCTATGATAACTAGTATAAACTTTCTAAAAATAGAAACACTTTTTCTAAAGCAAGTTTACTAATCACTAAAAAATGCAAGTAACAAGATATTTTCTCACAAATGCAGGAATGTTTGAGAACTTGTAAGCTTTAACTCTTTCTAAGAGGTATTTATTGACCTATCAAGTCTCAAAATGGCATTAAACTCGAATAACTGTTAGCAAATCTTACTCAATATTTATGGGACAGTGAGGTAAACATGTTATGCAAGTGGCAGTGCAAGGTACCTTGGGGATTTCTAAATATTTGGGAGACATTTAATGCATTGAGAAATTTTAAAGATTTTGAAAAACTCTCTGAGCTGTCGACTATGTGTTCAAAAAACACTTATTTAAAAGAAAAGTGGGAAAACAAAAATAGGAAAACAAAACAATACGGAAAGGGGAAACTATCTAACTATATACATTAAGTATCTTTATCTCCCTCCTAGATCAAAAGAAGAATTTCTAAAGTCTCCTTTATGAGAAGACGACTTATGTTGCCGAACAAGTGGTTGCATTGGATGTAGCTCTGGTGACTTACTTTTTTTGTATGTCACATTGATTGGCCTACATTTGAGTGAGTCTGAGTCAAGCATGCTTTCAACATATATAAACTCTTCTTGTCCTTAAAATCTTGTTGAATATCGGTTCTTGATACTGGTATGTCTTATCAAGAAATTAATGACTATTTGCTCATCAACAGAAGCCCTTTGATATTTATCATTTATTGACTTATCTCCTTCTACCTCAAACTCAAGTTCTATTGCATGATCATCCTCTTTAATGACTTTAAAATTATCAATCTCTCGAAAGGATAATTTTGAAAGTTTGCAATAATTTTGCATATGTAACTGAGTCTTAATGTTGTCTTTTTCATCTGCAACCAACTCACAATCTCCTTGAAAAAGAGTATAACTTGACCCAATGATTTCAAACAAGTCATTCAAATCATGATCAAGGAAATGTCCATGCTCCTCCACATCATCTTGCAAAGTAAGAAGAAAATCAAAAATTATCTCTTCTTCATTAGAGATTAAGGCATATGCTTGTGACTTCTCACTCAGAATATTGAATTCATGTTGAGAGACCCGAGGATTAATAGAAGAGGTATCTTTTGACTTTTCTTCCTTTAAAACATTTGGAATTTTATGATCTTCCTCAAATATGACATAAGTGCCCATACCCATGGAGTCATAATTTCCATATGGGTCACTTTGCATCATAGCTAATAAATGATCATTTTCCTCTTCTTGATCATGTTCAGTCCATTCAGCTAACTCCTCAACAAAAACCCTTTCTTCTTTATTCATCATAGCATGGGTTGCCTCTAACTTTGCAATTGGTTCATTGGTGATATGATCCTTATATAATAGCTCATATAATATCTTCATCTTTGAACCATATTTGGTTCTTAAGATGAGGTGAGACCAATCAATAGACATATATCCTCCTATCTTGGTTTTAAAGTCTCTTGATAAACATAAGCCAAAAAAAAGAGGTATATCTATCACTACTACATCTTGATTTACAATTATATTGGGACAAGTATATAGTTGTAATGGGAGTTGTTTAATGCTCCCTATTGTTTGTACTACTTTGCCATCTAGTTGCATGACCCCTTTAGTGAGTGGCTCATATTTTGTCTTCAAAGCATCAGCTATCTACTTAGGCATAACTATAGTAATAGCCCCTAAATCTATCATTGCATTATGTAGTACTTTCTTGCCAACTATCAAATTTAAATAGATAAGATCTAGTTTGGATTTGCTTACCTCTAGTGCATTATTCACTAGGGCTGTTGCCTATAGATGAACTATGTTTTTGAGATTTTCTTTTTTAGTAGGTCCTTCTTTGATAACAGTACCTTTGGGCACTGCTTGGCCTTATAGAGCTTCTTGTAGTAGTGTCTTCTATTCCAAAATAGCCAATATATCCCATATTGATACTTGTGCTAGAGTCTTCTTCAATTGATCCACCACATTTATTGGTCCTAGAGTCTGAGTTCTTTGAGAATAAGGATATCTCATTTTTTCTTGAATTTGTGTAGTAATCACTTGATTCTGCATTAGCTGAGGCACTTCTTGTTTGACAACTATGTTTCTTTGTCCTTGAAATGGAGGATTCTCCATGACTTGACTATTTACAACTTCAAGCTGTTCCACCATCCTTCTCTTTAATCTAGTATAATAATCAGATTGCACCACTGGTTTTTTAGAAGTGGAAGCTTTGTTTAAGAAAATTGATTCTTCATATTCAACCCATGAGAACAAGGCATGTTCCAGGGCTATTTCTTCCTCTTATTGCAAGGACATCCCTTGCATCTGAGCTACTAGGACTGAATTTTACATACCAGAAGACTGGTAGGCTTGATTGTCACTAGAACTTGCAAACTGTCCATCCATTCTTCTTTGCTCTGCCACTTTTTGTTTTAGATTACCCATGGGACAATCTCTAGGTGTATGAGCATTATTTCAAGGGAAATACCAAGAATTAGTACCATCTGCATAATTATTTTACCTTGGAATAATTTCCCTATTTGAATTGGGAGGAATAGTCTGTGAGGGTGTAGGGACTAAAAATAATTGGTTTGTTTGCTAAGGGTTATTTTGCCTTGGAGGACCCTGGTATTGTTTTAGCTGAGATGAAAATCTATTTCCTTGATAGCATTGGTATTGAGGTTTAGTATAAGTATTCTGCTATCTTTTTATATTAATCAGCTCATTAGAAAATGTCCTCAAGATATTCTTGATATCATCCAGCTTAGATGACTGAGTGGGGACAATTTCTTTAGCAGATGGTTGAGGATATGTGTACATAGACATAGGTGGGGTTATAGATTTAGGGGCTTGTTGAGGTAATGGCAAGGAAATCTCTAGAAACATGGGTATGGGAGGCCTTGGAGACAACTTTCCAGCATCTATCAAATTATTTTCAGCTCTGACTGCATAGTCATAAGCCTCTGGCAGAGTTTGACCTTCGAGTGACTAAATCATAACAGATATGTCTAAATTTAAAGCCTTAAGATAAAACACTATAGCCATACCTGGTAATGGTCTAGTTGTAGCAAGAATTCTCTCCCAAGTCTTTTGAAATCTAGAATTGAAGTCAGTCATGGCTTCTTATGGTGCCCTTTGAATGGTAATTAATTACTATAATAAAGAAGACTTATCACCCTTCTCTTCAAATCTTTCAAAGAAAAGATCTCCGAGCTGATCCCATGTAGATATGGTATTTTGGGTCAAAAACTGATACCATTCTAGAGCTTTCCCTTTAAAATAAGTTGCTAATAATCTTATGGCCACACTTTGTTGTGTGACAATATGTATAACACAGACATCTAATACATCTTGCAAATGTTCTTCAGGTGTTTCAAAATCTTGCCCACTAAATTTGGGCAGAGCTTTCAAGGCATTGACTAGGATAAGGTCCCAGGTGGCTAGTGGTATTGGAAGAATCAAAGGACTACCAGTGTTCCAAATTGCATAATTTATAGGGGGTATGGGGCTCTCATATTTGCTCTTGGTATTGGTATAAACTGTTTGACTCTTCTTCTTGGACTAGTTACCAAAGGTGGCAAAAGAATACCTAGATTTACAGTAGATTACTATTCTATAGCTCTGACTCCTCATAGCTCTCTAGTTCATATGATCTTGAAAGAAACTTCAATATAGTATCCCACCAGGTGTGCCAAAAAATGTTGATGGTTAAAATTGTGCTAACACCAACAATGGGAAGTCTCAAGATGTGGGACTTGTGACTTGAAATAACCTCTAGATTTTTAAGAAGCTGGTATCTTTTGTATATCAAGTGTATACTGGGAAAAGGGATAAGAATTTTAATAGAAACACAAATGAAAGAAAGAAAATCTAACTATGGTGATGTGCCTAAATGTAATTTGACCTTAATATTGAGCATAGTGAGACTATATGTAAGATTCAATTACATTTAAGAGAAAATAAGGCATGATTAGTGTAAAAGATGAAAACAATAGAAATAGAGGCTCACAACTTAGACTACTTTTGGAGAAATACAAAAAATATAAACAAAGGCATAGGATTAAATCTTCTTATTTGAATTCTCCAGTCACATAAGAGGCATAGAAACATGCACAGTTACATAAACCTTCTAACTTAAGAAAATAGACCAAAGGCAAATGATATTACTAATCACAGCTCTAGAAAGTCTAAAACTCTTGACAACACATCCTAGACTACTTTTGCAATGACACAAAAAATATCAAAAAAGGCATAGGATTTAATATTCTCATTAATTCTCTAGTCACATAAGAGGCACAGAAACATGCATAGTTACATAGACCTTCCAACTCAAGAAAATAGAACAAAGGCAAATGATATCCCTAATCACAGCTCTAGAAAGTCTAAAACTCTTGACAATTTTTCTCAAAAAATTCTCTCTGGTATCTGATCATTTTTTTGGTGATATTTGCACCTCTATTTTATAGACTTGGATTCACTCTAGATTTTCTGTATGTTCCTAATCTAATGGCCCAACTGAAATCTAACCGAATTGGAAGTGTCAAACAAAAGATATTTCTTAGATTCTAAAACACTCTGTCTTCCAGCAATTCATTGGATAAAATAGATCACAGGATGCTCCCTTATTTTAAATGGAAGAAGACATAGAAAATTCCTTGAAAACCTTCTTATTACTAGAGAATGACACTTGGCGTGTTCCACAACACTTACTGAAGACACGCGGCACTTTCTGCATAATTTATACTCTTTTGTGTCTCTGCTCAGGAGTGTTTCACCTTTGACACCTATCACAATCTACTTCTTCAAAACTTTAACAACCTAAACAAAAACTAAGACCCATAACATTTCTCATCCTAGCAACTTTCAAAAGGCATAGGGATAAGTGGTGATTTTGGCTTGCCTCAACAAAGGACATGTGGCAATCTCTGCTTTGCTTAACTGGGGATATGTGGCAATCTCCACTACTTTTAGCTACCTTTTGAGAAGCATATGGAAGATGACATGTGCTGGTCTCCACTTTAATCTATTTATATCATATAAATAATCAGGCCTCATTTCATATTTACATAGATAATGACACTTGGCTGCTTTTGCTTGCTTCAAAAACAAAACCTAAAACCCACCACAGTCTTTGCTATATCGGTGAAGCAAAATAAAGATAATTCAGATCTCGACAAGTGGTGGATTTTGCTCTCTTCATCTGGGATACGTGGTATATTTTGTTGCTTTTATAAAAGCAAATTGAAACCTTCTATAGTTGCCACTTGGCACTTTTCACCTGATCCTGATACTTAGCTTGTTGAAACCTTCTACTGAAAAGAGATTTGAAATGTGGATGCTGATATGAAATGTGGATGCCAACACTTGTCACATTCCATTGAGTTACCATGAGATACATGGCAATCTCTACTTATAAAAATTGTAAAAGGTGCCTCAGTCGATGACACTTGGCAGCTTCCGCTTGATTTTGACACTTAGACAAAAATGAATCAAAAGGAAATCAAGCCCGCGCTCTGTTTCAAAACTTCACCATCTAGAACCAAAGTATGTAGGAAAAAAAATTAGTGCGCAACTAAAAATTAGAATGAAATGTAGAGTATTTTTTTACTCTATAGTATTCAAATAACAACATACACACTTACTTTACTAAAAGTGCAGTTTTCTTTACTAATACCCCTGTTTATAGACAGAACAAAATTGCTATAATTCTTGATTTCTCTATAGGCTCTTTTCCTTCCATATACCTTGGTCTCCCTTTTGGATTGAAAGCCCCTGAAGCTTTTTGGGAAGGTCTTATTAATAAATTTAGTAAGAAGTTAGCGGGATGGAAAGGCTGTCTTCTTAGCCAAGGAGGAAAGTTAACTCTCCTCAAAGCAAGTCTTCAAAGTATACCTACGTATGCTTTGAGCCTTTTCAAAATCCCCTCTAAATTTACTGAGGCAATTGAAAAAATCCAAATAAACTTTGTTTGGTCAGGTTCTGAGGAGAAAAGGAGAATGCCTCTTATTGCATGGGATAACATCTGCAAACCGGTTAAGGATGGTGGACTTGGTATAAGGAAAATAAGAAGTATGAACACTGCCCTTTTAGCTAAATAGGGATGGAGGGTCTATCAGGAAAATAAAGAATGGAGTAAAATATGGAAGCATAAGTATTTATTTAAGGCACAGTCACTTCATGACTTCTTTACTACTCCAGATATTTCTCATCCGTCTGCTATTTGGGGGGCAGTCTAGGGAATAAAACATGTTCTTGAAGAAGGAAGTTCATGGAAAGTAGGTAATGGTAAAAAGGTGAAATTCTGGGAAGATATTTGGGTAAGAGGTAAACCCTTACAGGAATAAATCCAAGATAAAGATGTTATAGAAAGATGTAAACAAAGAGTGGGCATAATGGTCAATCAATACTGGTAGAACAACACTTGGGTAAACCTCACTGATTATGATCAAGATCTCAAGGATATTCAATTATCCCTAAATGTTATATCCCTATATCCTAATCAAGAAGATAAAATTGTTTCGTATCAGGAGCCAAGTGGATAGTTTAAAGTCTCTTCCATCTTCATCTCCAAGGGAAATGGCAGAAAACCGTTATGGACAAGAGCCTGGATTAAGGGGCTCATTCCTAAAATCAAGTTCTTTTTCTGGACCCTTCTCCAAAATAAAATTGTGACTCTGGATAATTTACAAAAATGTGGAATCAATATTGTTAACAGGTGTATTCTGTGTAAGAGAGACCTTGAAGATAGAGATCATCTGTTTGTGAATTGTTCCTTCACTCAGCTTGTTTGGAAGGAGGTTCTCAATCTGTGGGGCATTACATGGATTCATCAAAAAAATGTTGAACTTTCTCTCAAAAGCTGGTATTGCCCTTCAAAGAATCTTGAAGTTCTCTTCTTATGGAAAATTACCCTTCCCCATATCTGGTGGGGAATATGGAAGGAAATAAATAACCGTATATTCAAAAACAAAGAGCTCCCTGGATGGGTGGTTGGCCAGAACATCATTAGAGCTCTAAAGGAAAATTTTTCTTCTCAAAAAAATCTAAGCTCTAATCTCAATGTGGATAATCCCCTGAGGAAGGATTTTATTCTTGGTAAACTTGATAACCCCAGATTAGGTGTTACTTGGATTAGTCCACCTCAAGATTGGATTAAAGGTAACTTTGACGGTGCAGCAAAAGGGAACCTGGGAAATGCTGGTTGTGGTGGTGTTTTGAGAAACCATGTGGGAATGGTTATTGATTCTATTGCAATTCCCATTGGTATATCTAACTGCCACATTGCCGAAGCTACAACTGCCCTCCAGACCCTTAAATTAGCTATGGACTCGGGTTATTCCAAATTGTGGCTTGAAGGGGACTCTTTGAATGTTATAAATATCCTTAATAATAAGAATACAGTGTCTTGGACCATAGAGGATAAGGTAAAGGAGATGAAAACTCTTTTGAATAAATTTGAAGAAATAAAAATCACCCATACCTACCGTGAAGCCAATGGTGCTGCAGATTGGCTTGCTAATTGTGCTGTCTGGGAAGGGCAAAAAGTGAGGTGGGATGAAACCTTAGTAAGGAACATGGATTTAAGGGCGATCATTCTGCTCGATGCCACACATGCAAAAGAAGGTAGGATTGGAGTGTAATAAAATCTTAATGAGTAGGAGGAGTGGCAGCACGGGGAAAGGAACCTAATTATTAAAGAGTAAGGCCCTCAAGAGGGAGAAGTGGATCTTGAAAAGCCATAAACAAAGTTGATGTCCCAATCAACTTGACAGTAGGAGGATCCAGGGTAATATCCACAGTAATTGGGATTCAAAGAAAATGAGTATGGCGTGTGAAAGGAAGGGAGAACCCCATAAACAGGAGCCCAAGAGCTGTGCAGAATGGAGAGAGAAACATCAAGTCTGGAGAATTTTGCAGAAAGGAAATGTTACAAGCTACATGGAAAGACTCCATGGCTCTAAACCGCATATCACGATGGCCTTCTTCAAAAATTGGTCTGATGACAGGGTCACCCTGCATGGTATAACTATAAATTTAACTGAGGATTTTCTTACTGAGGTTACAGGGTTGTCAATGGAAGGAATCAAATTTTAAAAACAGACCAGCATTTCGAACGAGGCATTTTGTAAGTTCCCCAAAATGGATGAGGAGGAGCAAAAGTTGGTCAAAATGGGGATTTTTATGAGCTGGATCAGATTAAAGGGATTTGGAGGGACGTCCTAAGCTGTATAAGGGAGTAATTCATCTTGGACAGAAGAAGCAAATGAGTGCATAAGTTCCATTTTGTCTTCCTCAACCACTTCAGGCATAAGGTTAGCTTGTCTTTTCCTTTCTATCTTCGCTACTCCCTGATTCAAAGCCTTTATGCTCATAGGAAAAAGGATTTGCGCCCTATTCTTCATGAAGGCCTTATTCTGCTTATTGAAGGCTATTGCAAGAATAGGGCACTGGTTAAGTATCCCAAACAGGGGAAAAATAAGTTGCTAGGGAATAAAAAGAATGAAAATGTAAGTAGAAGAGGAAAAATTAAGACCCCTAGTCCTAATAAATAGAATGTAGAAGAAGAAAGGGGTCAGGAGAGAATTGAAGAACCCGAGGAGGAAAAACTGGAGGAAGAAGATGGAACTGAGAGCTGGGACACCAACTCTAGCAATGATGAAGAAGGATCTGAGGAAATTGAAAAAGATAAAGTCAATACAGAGGAGGATTCTGCTACCAGAACAAAAGAGATGGAGGAAAACCAGAAAGTGGCAGAGGATGACGTTGTCCAGGAAGATCCTGGTGAGGTCCCAACTTCTAAGAATGAAAAGGAAATCTCTATCCAGGAAGATATTCAAAACATGGAGATGGAATTTCAAGATGGAATCAATGAGCAGGAACAAAAGAGTCAAGAATATTTCTTTGAAGAAGCTAGGAATAGCCCCAATAAAAAGTCTGAGGATTGGAAAGGGAAGAATCAGAATGATGAGATACACACTCCTATGACTTGGGTTAACTGTAAAGTTGAGCCTTCTTCCCAATTAGATTCTTGGTTGTGTAGGGAGATTATTAATCTCAAGAGAAAAGCAGAAACTTTGGAAGATTCTCTGAAAGCTACTTGGAACAAAGTAAACAACATGGAAAATTAGTTAAACGAGATCCCTGTCAAGCTCAAAGATTATGAAAACAACCTCCGAGAACTAATAAAGGACAACAGAAAGAAAATGGAGGAAGTAACATCCAACATTTGTGCAGCTGCTATCAATATAGGTAAATGAGCCAATGAGGATACCAAAGCACTTGAGGGTCCCAGCAAAAGGACAAGGCAAAGTTCCAGAAAGAAAGATACACAAAAAGGAGCTTTGCTGGAGGTTACCACCCAGGAAACTGCTTTGAAAGGAAAAGAAGCCATGAACTTGATACTGGAACTGGATGAATAATCTGGTCCTTGTTGGTTAAGAAACTGGTACTGATCTTTGTTCTTCTTTTGTTAGCTTTTGTTTGTTGTACCTCCAGACTTCTGTTTTTGGGTTTTGACCGGATGTGTCTCTTATGGTTTCAGGACCATTCAAAACCTATTTTTGCTACCTCACTGTAGTGTTTTTTAGGTGTTGCCTGTGGGCTTTGTTGTTCTTACTTTGCTATCTATTAAAGGGTTTTGGGGCCCCTTCAAAACCTGCTTTTACCTCAATCTAAAACATACACACTTACTTGTCTAACTTTTTCACACACCCAAAAGGCATAAAACACCTTGTATATATACCATTGTCTATTATGGTCAGACATATCACTTTATAATATCTTAGGAATAATTATTAATTTCCCCCAATGTCATCCATGATCCTCTACAAAATCTTTATAAACCATACCATGGGCTCATGTTACAAACACCTCACATACAAATCATAACACTAATTATGTGACTATATTTGACTAAATAAAGATTATTCAAATCTTAAAAATATATATAGAAGTAACTAAAATATTACTAAACACTCTTTAATCATTATAAACACTCTATCTAACCATTTTCCCTACAAACAAACTCAATCATCCAAAATAAGTTCCTTTTGCTAAAAAAACCATCATGGTCAACTATGAGTCAACCATTCAATCATCTCCAAGTGACTAAGAATAATAATAATAATTTCATGGATAGAGGTAATATATCCATAAAACACCTCAAATAGATAAGACCCATTCTTACTCACTGATTAGGCCTTCTAATTCCTCTTTTCACTCTGATCACTCTTTCTCACTTATGACACCATTTCCTTCATATCGACTAGTCAAATTTAACCTTATAGAAATTTGAAAAAAAAAGATGAATATTACTAAAAATTTTCATGGATATTTGGGACAAGTCATGAGATTGAAAAATAATCCATTAGATCATCTAGTCATTCATAGAAATCTTCCTTAGAAATAAGAATATTGTTAATAACCCATTTTATATGGGACCCACACACTGTCAAGAAACCAAAAATACCTTACAAAAAAATTGAAGGAGTATTATACAAAATATAATAATAATATTTTATAACCCAATCAATTTTGAGCCCAAACCGTCAATATCTTCTCTATCGGGTTTAAGACTAGGGTTTTTGCATACAAAAACATGCTTAGCTTCTTAGTGATCATTCATAAAGGATAGGACCTTAGTCTATGAAATAATGTTTAGATAATATTATTAAGTACCCTACACAACATTTCAAAAAATATTATCTCCCCATATAGAACCTGCACATGCTAACAAACATAAGAAAATCCTTCTCAGGCTCACTAGAGACCTTTCTAGCACCTCTTGAAGCCATATGATCCTTTTTCTAACTTTTACTTCAAATTTTGACCTATAAATTGGTAAATTAAATTTAAAAATCCTATTTGATCCTTTCACATGCATATATAATCTTAAATAATCTGAAATCACTCTTTGACCCTTCACAAAGTCTCGTTAGCCCACCTAGGCCAACTAGGCCAATAGCCAAGCTGTCATGCAGAAAACTTGTCACCTCTATAAAATCATACACCTAATTTATTATCACCATATACATGTATGAAATGTATATTAAAATCATAATAATCTCATTGACATGTCATATAAGCCATAGGGCTCAAAACCCCATAGGTAACCATGCATGATCAAGCTAACAAGGGAAGGCCACATGAAGACAAACCTTGAGCATAGAAAACATCAATAACAAGTCAAACATCATAATACCAAACTCCATTCATCCATAAAACATACACCTAGGACACCTATGAACATCCTTTCAAGTATCATATTATTCTAAGCACACTATGCCACCATGCTCCATTTCACTAACATCACATACCACTTCATCATCACCAATGCCACTTGACATCAATGACAACACATCTACCAGCAATATCCCAATATATTGAGATATTTTTAGAGATATTTTGGTTAGATTAATCTCCTTATTTATAAGAGAGATATTCATATATATGTATAATATTTCATAATAATGAAATACCAAAGTGTGTGAGTTTATTTTATTATTACAATTCTCTGTGTTCGACTCTATTTGTGTATAATATCTTTAAATTTATATCATTAGTATCATAGTAGTTGTCATGTCCTATGATGGAATAATGAGTTATGGATGGGGACAACTATATTAATTTTGGTTATCCTAATTCATAAGAACATTAATTAGCAATTTAGCATAGGTTAAGGTAAAATTATTTTAGCATGCAATCTTGGTAGCACCAGTGTAACAACCCTATCAATTCCATGTGGATCATCTAAAGACACTTCCTTAGAACCTCTGAATTTGCCTTTGATTCATTGGGTTAACCTATTTCATCAACTTCTCAGTATTTCTACATTTAAATCTACCAAGCATTGAATTAGACTATGGAAACCTCTCGCTACCAATTACATTGAGCACTTGGCTTCACTATGAAATATAAAAATATAATTTCACTTTCCATATGCACCTATGATATTAAAATCCTATTTTCATCCACCGGTTCGATGCCATCCATCTATGTGTATTATTTTCATGGATTTAATAGATCTACAAACTTGTGTGGATATAAATCTACATGTTTATCTGTTAATGTGATATTATAGTATAAGTATATTATGATATACATCAAGGGTAAGATATTTAATATCATTCATATCCATATGCCTTTCATATCTACTTGAAAAAAAAATATTTCATCCACTTTCAATATTTTTGTATACCTACCACCTCATATGTGATGTTCTCATGTTTGTGCTTCATTCTAGCTTTATGTACAGTTTTCCACCTACTCTTATTTTTATACGCATGTTAGAAAATTATATGGATCAATTATATTTTGTTATATATGTAATATCCATGAATTTACTATATTGTTTCATGTGTTCTTTGTGATATTCTCTACCTCGATTCATTATTGGTTTATTTCTATTTAGAATAAAGTCAAAAGTGGTATCACCGAGTGCTATCAAAAGTAGTTTTTGGGTATTTTTTTTATTAATATTTAAATTCATTATTAATATAATGTGGGTTATGCCTTTAGGGTTGTTTTATTACTTAATTAATTATATTTTATCATCATTTTTTTAATATATCATGTTAATTAAATTCCTAGTTAAATAATTATATTTTTTGCTATTTATAGTTTATTGTAATGTATTCGATTGAATGTTATATGATCAAAGTCTTGTTTGAAAACTTCCATCACATTCAAATATTTTATTAGTGATTTGAAAGGAATTAATGATTTGTGTCATATTTCATTAGAGTCTACCAAGAAATATATGTCAAAAGAGTTTATATGTATGTATGTATGTATGTACACACACACACACACACACACACACACACACACACACACACACACACACACACACACACACACACACACACACACACACACACACACACACACACACACACACACACACACACACACACACACACACACATAAATACATACATACATACATGTTAGTATGATGGAAAAATCATGTGTTAGTACTCACATGAGTGAGAAAATATATTTTTTATATTTTTAAATGAGTGGTTATAACCTATTACATAGAATAATGTTTGTGATATATTCTAAGAGATTGAGATATTTGCAGAGATATGTTGGTTAGGTAAATATCCTTATTTATAAGAGAGACATTCATATATATGTATAATATTTCATATTTTAATCACTATAATGAAATATCAAAGTGTGTGCTTTTATTTTATTATTACAATTCTTTATGTTCAGATTTATTTATGTATAATATCTTTGAATTTATATCATTGGTATCATAGTATTTGTCATGTCCTATGATGGAAGAATGAGTTATGGATAGGGAAAA